>OX637532.1:96588466-97060966 GCA_951800035.1 Linnaemya tessellans | reverse complement strand
CACTGTTGACCTCGCCCTCCTGAAGCCAAATTGGTTGTCTGATAGACCATTTCTGTCATCAACGCAATTCCCAAGTCTTCGGCAGATCACACCCTCTAGCAACTTCCCACATGTATCTATCATACACAGTGGCCGATAAGATGAGGGATCATCTAGGGGTTTATTGGCTTTTGGTATTAATACCAACTTCTGCCTCTTCCATCTTGTTGGAAAAATTCCCCTACCTAAGCATGTATTCACCATTCTTAAGAACTGCTCGGGACAAAGCCTGACGGCCTCCTTTAATACTATATTTGGAATGCAGTCGAGTCCAGGTGCCTTCTTGTCTCTAAACCTAGAGACAACGTCCTCAATCTCAGCTATTGTAACCGGGGGAAAATTTAATGTCCCAATTGGAGGGTTGTGCTCCCAAGGTGGTGCGTCCTGCTGGGGAAAGAGATGGTCTACAATTTCCTCCAGGATTGGCCCCTCACTCGGTTGCAACGGGGTCAGGCATTTAAGTTTTTTGGTGACCAGCTTATATGCGAGACCCCAAGGATTATCATCCACCTCATCACAGATATTAAGAAAACACTGCCGCTTGCTCCTACGAATTGCATCCTTTAGGGCCTTCCTCCTATTCCTGTAATTCTCCTGGTATACGCTATTCTCTAACCTACCTCGAGTTCTTGTATACTGCCTTCTGGCACGTATACACTCCGCCCTCAAGCCGGCAATATCATCATTCCACCAATAAACCGGTGACCCCTTTACGGATCCTTTCCGCCTCACCATAGATGCATCGCACGACCGCGTGATATGGTTTACCAATTGTTCTGCCATATCCTCAGCTGAACCATTTAATTCCATACCTTCCATACAGATGGCAAAAATATCCTTATCAAAGGTATTCACTTTCCATCCCGACAAACCTTGTGCACGGGGAGTCACATGCCGTATATCATCCTGTATATCCATAATTATTTCACTGTGATCGCTGTGAGTATAAACATCAGATACTCTCCAGTTTACACGGTTTATAATGGTATCGCTGGCAAACGTAATATCAATAATTGAACCACCATTTCCTCCTCTAAATGTTTCCTCATCTCCAGAATTCAAGAGCACAACATTTAGCGCAGAAAGGGCCTCTAATAGCATCCTTCCCCTTGCATTTGTCAAGGGGCAGCCCCATTCAACAGCCCACGCGTTGAAATCCCCTGCTATTATAACAGGACTCCTGGCTGCAGCGTCCATCACTATGTTGTCTATAATAACACGAAAGTCATCAATAGAATACCTAGGAGGAACATAACAGCTGTACAAACATATGCCGGAAACAGTGGCCCGCGTGTACCCACATTGCGGTGATAACCTCTCCCTCAATATCAAAGAACCGGTAGTCCATATAGCTGCTGTATCTGTATCATCAGTAACCCAATTTGCAGATACAATCTTCTTATATGGCTCGCTGAGTACAGCAACGTCTACCTTTAAGTCTCGTACGGTTTGCCTAAGCAACTCCTGTGCTGCTTGGCAATGATTGAGATTTAGCTGTAATATGCGCATCCTGATTTTTAAGTAGTGTTTAACCTCTAAGCTTTTGTAGCGCCCTCTTGTAGTACGGACATATATGTATATATATATATATATATATATATATATATATATACATATATATATATATATATATATATATATATATACACACATATGCACATATATATATATATACATATATATATATATATATATATATATATATATATATATATATATATATAAATATATAAATATATTTATATTTATAATAAAACCATTCCCATGTACTGGTATTTTTCAAAACATGGTTTCATCGCACCAGTTTTATTTGTAAAAAAATTTGTATGCATAAAGATTGGTTCTGTAGACATGCCACAATAACATATTCAGTGACGTATTTATATTTGTCTGGCAGCATATTAAGAAACTGTGGTATCATTACATTTATGACAGAAATTATCAAAACCGCTCAGCTCTGAAGCAAAAGCGCTCTGAAACAAAATAGCTCTGAAACAAAAGAGCTCTGAAACAAAAGCGCTCTGACACAAAAGCGCTCAGTACTGAGCTAAAATCATCTATTGTAGTGAGCGCTCGTTTCGCTCAGCTCACTGAAACGTACAATTGAACTAGCTCATAGCTCAGTGACACAACTCTATTCTCAATATAAAGGAAAAAACATGAACATTCACCTATCGAGGAACAAAAGTAAACTGTTTGTAACCTTTGTATTGTCATATGCACTTTTTAACACAGTGAACACGAGGGCTTTATTTCAAATTGAGAACTATTTGCTATGAAAGTCTCTTCAGCAATATTAGACCAGATACGGGCGTTTCATAGCACAATTGTGCTGAGATCATTCACACGTATTCTTACCCTCTTTAATTTAGTCGTCGATGAGACAGCGACGAATGAATATCAGGCGGATGCTTACGATTTTTTTTTATATATTTTTCCAGAATATTTGTCATAAACAATGCTTTCGATAACATACAATTTTCTTCAATAACGGACTATACTAATTCTCCTACTTTAGTAATACTCTTAATCTTATTAATTAGTCTGTGTAAAATTTTATCAGAAATATTTTGAATATGTTTTCCATATGAAAATGATCTTTCATGCCGAGAAATATCAAAGCTTATTAAGTTTGATACATCCAACCGCGTATTTTTTTGGCGAATATTCAGTGTTATGCTCCAGCAAGCAACCATTCTTTTATATATTTTTTTTCTTGAATGGAAAACATAACGAATTATTGTCCTATCTTTTTTAACTTTTTTTTCATTTGACTGTTTGCTTAGAAAAAGTTTTATTTTTAATTAATAATTTTACGTAATCAGCGTTTTTTTCAACTTAGAAAATATTGGTACTTATGTGTAAATATATAATGCACCATTATCTTTCAAACGCTTGGCTTTTTGTTTGGTGGTTAGCTCGCAAGCTCAACACATACACAATTTACCAATACATTGACAGTGCCCACCACTGGTTTGAAGACACTTGTGTTGTATACACATTTGTGGAGGACGAATTATTGCATGTTGTTTTCAAATATTTGTAGCAAATGTTGAAAGCAATCAAGTAATGTTAGTTAGTTGTTGCCAGCCTGTTTCAATGATGAAGGCATAGTCACTGGTCACTGAACACTGCGACTGACGCTATCATGTACTAAAAAGCAGAGTAACCGCACCCACCTTCGTCGGCCCTGTAGCAAAAATTAGCCGGCGAAGTTAAAAGGTTGAAATAGCTACAAAAGAACTATCTATCCTCTCATCTTTCCTAATCTGTCCCCTCAATATTAACCCCTCGTTTTCGGTTGCGGCGCAATGCATTGCATATAAATGGGTCATTCCTGAGTGCTGTTCCAAGATAAAAAATATATATATATATAAATTATTGTATAACATGACATCATAAATGAACTAAACATAACATAATAAACTACATTTTTGGTGAATAGACTTCAATCATATTTCTTTTAGCGAATAAAAGTCTTCCAACTATGAACATACTAAAGTGACACAAAACGCAAAAGTAAAAGATAAACGACATTACATTACTAAATTTCATATAGTTATCTATTAAAATTGAACAATTTCTAGAAAATTAGCCATAGGGTGTGGAATAGGGTGCGCCTTACCTGTATGAGCCAAATTTTTTTTTAAGTTTTCGGTTGTAACTCCCTCTCAAAATGTTCTTCACATCGAAAAAATAAGGTTCTGTAAAAATTTTTTGGATCGCATAACGGGAAGGCGTGGCTCATCGCTCTAAAGTTAGTGATGTATGCACAATATAAACTAAATCAATACAAATGTTATTTATGTGCAAAACCTTTTAAAAAAGTATGTGTATTTTTAAGTGGAGTACATTTAACTAATGGACTTAAAACCAAAAAAAAATTAAAAGGTTAAATTTTATACACACAAATAAAAGGTTTTTTGTTATTGTTATTAACATTGTCATCAAATACGGCAAAATATTATTTTTTGATTTGTTTTCAAAAATAAGTTTGGAAAAATATATACTTAAATTTTTGTTTTATACGTTTTTTTTACGTACATTTACCGTATTAATTTTTTAGGGAGGATTTGTTCGAATGAGGGTATTTTCTTCTATAATCTGCAACTGTTCGCATTATTATTAGCTTTTCTTCCTCAGCACGTGACAAGACTTGATTACATTCTTCCATCAACTTTACCGCCCGTTCTGCAGTGTCATTAACTACTTTTAGGTTACTTACAATATCATAGCCTGCATTGTAACCACTGTCGGTATGCCATTCTTCTGGATCTTTCTTTAAGAAATCCGTTGAAATAGAAAATCTCTTGAAGGAATTTGAAGTCTTTTCTGTAACAAAATTTTCAATATTGTTACACATGAACTGGCTAATGTTAGCATGGGGAATGTTAAAGTTTTTGATGTCATTTTTATTGGGGTTTTGTAAAGCAGCCACCATAAATTTTTTTGATTAATTAGATATTTGTTCATCGAAAAAGGCCAAAGCTACAGCTTCCGGTGATAAGTACCACAAATGGTTGCAAAATTTCTGTAATACCTTTTTACTTATATTTTCATCCACCAGACTATATACAAATAAATTTTTTAATAAATTTAAATCTTGATTAGGGGCTTCAGCAGCAATTGGCGCTTTTATCCAAGCTTTTAAATATATTTTCACTATAAAAACACAAATGTCTCTTACGTTATCCTTTTCTAAATCACTTAGCGTGAAGTGTTATCTAAATAAAAATATTTTTAATGTATAAATGGCCGTAGACATCCAACACGCATGGTAAAAGGCACCTGGCATTCGGAAAGTAAACTTTGGAACCGACTCTCCTGGGAAAACTAAAGCCAGTTGGAGAAGTTCTCTGTAATCGTCTCGGGGTTGACTTTCTTTTAGGCAACTGAAAGCAAACTCAACTATATCTTTCATATCGCCCAGTATGTTTTTTACATGCAGATCTTCCATTCCAGATTTAAAAGACTTTTTTTAATTTCTGCCCACTCTTCTCTAAATTTGCTAAATATTTGTTCACTGGGACCAGAAGATTTTTCCATTTTGTCATCAAAAGCGCTCCTCAAAAGAATTTCAAAGATATGATGACGGCAAGGGAAATACAATAGTTCCTTATCTAGTATTTGCTCCAAATGAACGCATGCTTGTGGGTGCTGTTGGCTGAAGTAGTAGAACACGAGACTATGAAGCGGAGGGTCGTGAGTTCGAGCCCGCGCTGAGTCATGAAATATTGTGTTGAATTTTTCTGAACAGCATTAGTGCGTGGTTGTGTTCTCTGTTGCCAGCCTGTTTCAATGATGAAGGCATAGTCACTGATCATTGAACATAATGGGCAGCGACTGACACTATCATGTACTAAAAGCAGAGTAACAGCACCCACCTTCGTCGACCCTGTAGCAAAAATTAGCCGGCGAAGTAAAAGGTTGATATAGCTACAAAAACAACTGTCTATCTTCTCATCTTTCCTAATCTGTCCCCTCAATACTATCTCCTCGTTTTCAGTTCCGGCGCAATGCATTTCATATATAGGGGTCATCCCCTGAGTGCTGGTCCAAGATAAAAAAAAAAAATGAACACATGCACCCTTCTTACATCCTAAATTCGATGCTGTAGTATCGCAGCATACAGCTTGCACCTTTTCTTCTAGATCCCATTCTTTCAGCAAATTGGAAATAGCTGTGGCTTGTTCCTTTCCCGTTTCGGTAGAAATTGCTGGAATCCTAAGTAACTGATCATTTCCGTTAAATGATTTTACTACTGGTAAATGGACGACTTTTTCTCTACCCAACAATGATGGCAAAATTTTACCATCCCAATAAAGAGTTAATGCTGATATCTGTTTGTTTTTAATTTCTTGATTTGTTTGATATCGACTCTTTTTACGACATCGGCGGATAGACGTTGTGTTTATCGTTTTAAGAACTCGAACTGCATCACGATCGCTTATTTTACATATGTCTAAAACTGACACTAACTTCGGCGTTATAAAGTTATATTAACCTCGTTTTTTTTGCAGCTGGCTCATCTTTCGATTCTTGCGATCCATCCGATTCACTATAATCGAGTTCTTGGTTATGGCTCGATTCAAAATCGACAATTTCGTACTCATCTGCAAAAAAGTTAATGGTTTTGTTACGGTAAATAGTTTTAAGTCTATGTATGTATGTTATTGAGGCAACACAATTTTTTTCTTTAAAGGCATATAATAACATTTTTACATACCACTTACCTTCTAAAACAGATTCATGTTTCTCTTTAAAATGTTGCTTTTTTTCTTCACGAAGACGTTTTCTTTCTTCTTTTTTTTTGCTAAAAAGCAGTCACTGCCCATCATTGAACCAGGTCTTCCTTTTGTTCTTTGATTCATCAAAAATAATTTGTCTTGTTCTATATTTATCATATCTATTGCATTAGCGTGAGCAACATCAAATAGATCATTGAACTTTTCCAATAGTTCCTTTTCGCGGTTTTCTTGCAGTAATGTTCGCCGCTTGCAATTTTTCTGCAATTTCTTCCATTCAAAGTATAAACTTTCCACTTTTGAAAAGCATTTGTCGCATGCTCTTGCTGGAATTGTCGCTTTATCCCACAAAATTTCTATTTCTCTTACCACAAGAGACTCACTTGCTCGCAAGTCTAGTTTAACTTTGCGCATATTATAGAATAATACTCGTAAAACTTGCGCATTGGAGTGTAATTTGGCACCGATAATTTGGCTCGCATCGTGATCAAGAAGATACAACTTTTCTTGACATCTTGTATTCATATTGCTTTAATTCACATCTTTTTTGCTAGTTAGCCACAAACAACAGAGATAATTCAGATTTGTTCCTTAAATTTTAACTTTAATACAACTTTGGATGTAAAATTCACTTTTAACTTTATTTTTCACAATGTATTTCGACTGTTAAAATCAGTTTCTGACACAATTTTAATTCATGTCGAAGAATAAAAAAATTTCATTCTTACAGGGGAGTTTTATGTAGTTAAGAAATATATTTTCGCAGTTCGGAGTTGCCAGAATTTATTAATATTTACATTTTTTAACTATTTGCTAGACTTAGGTTTTTAGTATCTTTGTGGTTTGACGGTCAATATATATATATATTTCTATGTATACCGTAAAATAAATAATAAAAAGGTTGCGTGAGTTTCTACGAGTAAACGAATAATGCCGTACTTTCTAATATACTACGTTACAAAAATACCTGTTTAATCTGCCTTGGTAATATATGTTGTTTATAAAACAAATCAAACTTGTAAAACAACAAATTTGATGTGCTGAAAGTAATTTAATGAGGTGTGGGGGTAACGGGTTAATAGCCTATTAAATCAGGTTTCAAATTGTTCTTTCGGAAATTCTAAAAACAAAAATAAAGTTTACTTTTTGGTGCGAGGGGAAATAAAAAAGCCCCCATCCCCCTTTGGGCCGCGTCTGATCCATTTTAGGAATTCGGATACTTATATTATTATAATTTACTTTGAAAAAGTAAAGTGTATTGCATTAGTTTAACTGAAAATTACACATGTGAAAATTGAACATAGGTTGTAATTTTATCGCAACTTAAGAGCGGATGAGCCACGCCCTCCCGATATGTGATCAGCCTAATTTTTTGCAGAACATATTTTTTTGATGGGAAGAACATTTATAGGGGGGTTACGGTACAATTTCGCAAGTTGAAAAATAAGGTGCACCCTAGTGTGGAAGGAGTATTTTAACAACAACATCATTTTTAAAGTTTTTTTGTAATTTTGTTAAGCAAATGAAATATTTTTATGTCAAAGAAGGTCCAACGCTTTAAACTTGTAGCCATGAAATAAAAAAAAATAATTTTTAGACCCCGTCCCTTTAGCGGGTTATATGCAAAAATAGTGTACAAATTTAACAAATTGTTTTACTTAAGCCTACATTCCTTTAAAATAAAATTTTTAACCTTTAATAACGAAGTTGCGACGTAACCTGGTACTCTTATGCCCTACCCTCTCCTCCCCTATGCCTCCTAAATGACCCAATAAAATTTTTTTTTTAAATTTTGTATATAATTATCCCAAGTATATATTTTAAGAGTTTTATGGCAAAGGTGAAATGTCTCCCCCACAGCCCTTGCCAGAGCGACCCCGCCAAAATACAGTTAAACATTTAAATTTTAAATATTTGCAGGGTATTTAAGATTCCACCCGGTCGAATATAACGTTTTTACTTGTTTCAATTGTTATGCACAAATCAGTGTTGCCGAACCGCTAATAATTCTCGAAACAGGTGTAGTTTTTATGCTCATGTGTAAAGCGCGGGTGAACCCCACCTGCAGATTTAAAATAAACTTTTAATCTCCAATAATTATGTGAATTTCTATTTTTCATTACCGTAAATATATTGCATAACAAAAATGGATTTACTTCTAACGTATTTATTTATTTAATCTCTGTAAAAAACTTTTTAAAATAAAATATTAATATAAATATCATGCAAGGTGTAATTTCACACTGGAATACATATGGCTCCTTATATGGTTGTACAAAATATATATTTTTTTTTATCTTGGACCAGCACTCAGGGGATGACCCCTATATATGCAATGCATTGCGCCGGAACTGAAAACGAGGAGATAGTATTGAGGGGACAGATTAGGAAAGATGAGAAGATAGACAGTTGTTTTTGTAGCTATTTCAACCTTTTACTTCGCCGGCTAATTTTTGCTACAGGGCCGACGAAGGTGGGTGCTGTTACTCTGCTTTTAGTACATGATAGTGTCAGTCGCTGCCAATTATGTTCAATGATCAGTGACTATGCCTTCATCATTGAAACAGGCTGGCAACAACTAACACAACCACGCACTAATGCTGATCAGAAGAATTAAACACAATATTTCATGACTCAGCGGGGGCTCGAACTCACGACCCTCCGCTTCATAGTCTCGTGTTCTACTACTTCAGCCAACACCACCACACTTGCTTAGTACCAATATGATACCGCTGATCTTCATGGTCTCAACACACAAGCAACAGTGTCACGAGTTTGTGAAAGAGTTGCTCGGGCTTTGGCCCGTCATGGACGGAATAAAATTAAAATGCCAATGTCTTTGGAGGAGGAGGCGATGGTAATGAAAGATTTCCAGAGAATCATAAGCTTTCCGGGAGTAATTGGGGCAATTGATGGTACCCATATAAAAATAAGAACAACAGGGGGTGGTCTTGCTCAATATTATATTAATAGAAAAGGATATTACTCCCTAAATGTACAAGTATGAACGATTTTTTTCAAAAGCCAAAAATGTAAACACTTATTTTTATTAAATTCACCCTATCATTACGCAGGTAGTATGTGATGCAAATTTAAAAATTCAAGACATTGTGGCAACGTGGAGAGGTAGTACTCATGACTGCAGAATTTTTAATGAGTCCATTATTAAAAGCCAATTTGAAGAAGGTGAATTTAGAGGTAGATTACTTGGTGACTCGGGCTACAAACTTACGCGCTATCTATTTACTCTTTTACATCAACCCCAAAATGAAAAGGAGAAAATATATAATGCTGCGCACATTGCAACTAGAAATTCAGTGGAACGATTCTTTGGAGTATGGAAGCAACGATTTCGGTGTTTATTACGCGGCATGACTGTAAGCCTAAAAACGCAAAAGTTGTTGTTGTTGCTCTCGCCGTACTTCACTTTGTTATAACTTCAGTTCAGCTTGAATTATATGCAATTTTTTTACATACATATGCGAATGGTATGAAAGATCAATTTTGCTTAAATAACTAAAAATTTCAGTTTTTTGAGTTATGACTATGTTGCATTAAATGAGCGATATGTCTGGTTATGTGTTAATTTTTAATACTATGATTTAAAACAAGCAAAAGTGCTATATTCGGCTGTACCGAATCTTAAATACCCTTCAGAGACGTAATTCTTCTTTCTTCCTTGCTAAACCATAAAGTAAGTTTAATTAAAAAATCAAAATGATGTAACCGGTTACTTTTATATTTTTCGGTTAGGAAGCTAAATGTTTGGCTTTTCTTATTTCAAATACCTCTGAATGTCTTTCAAAAATTTTAAATATGTTTAATTTGAAAACAAAAAGTAAAAATCCGTTTCATGTACCCCAAAAAGTTCTTACTGTCCAACCGTAGAATAGTCTTTCAGATTTTTTGGTTTTTAATACCAATTTATTTCTTGCTGATATATAAAGCAGGTATAATTCATCATAAAAATCAAACATAGCAAATTATATGGTTACTTTTATGAATAAAAATTTCGATATTGCAACCCTGAAATTGAATTTTTAATATTTTTATTTGTTTTTAATAAAAATTTAACTCTTCCCAAAGTATAAAAAAGATTTCATTCACAAAAAACCAAAATTAGGAACTTACATATATGGCTTAAGAAAAATCGATTTTGCAACCCTGGAACCGAATTTTTAGTTATTAAAATTTTTAATACCAATTTAATTCTTAGCGAAGTATTAAATAGGTTCAATTCGCTGAAAAAACCAAAATTGGGAACTTGTATGGTTACTTTTATGAACCAAAAAAAATTTCGATTTTCCAACCCTGGGACCGAATTTTTAATTTAAAATTTTTTAATACCAATTTAATTCTTAGCGAAGTATATGATTAATTCACTGAAAAAAAAACAAAATTGGGAACTTATGTGGTTACTTTTATGTACAAAAAAAAAATCAATGAGTGTTCGAACTCACGGGCGAGGTGTTAACACCTTTTTGTTTATTTATTTTATATTAAACCAACAAAAACAAAGAGAATGCAAAGCAGTGATGTCAAATGTGATTGTGTTGGTGAGATCACTCTTATGTCTTACATTCCCAGCGGGAGAAATGTGCGGTTGCGAGGCCTAACTAGTGGCCTTTTCTAAGAGTATCCTTTTATTTACCAATAATATCTTCTAATTTTATAAGTTGTAAAAAAGGGTTTCGAAAATTGCCAAGTGCTCAGATATTTAATTTTACAATATTTCTCCATTTTTAAGCTGAACATTTAGTTAGTTTATATACAAGAGAAACAATTTTTACAAAAAGGCTTACTTATAAATTAATTTAAAAGCTACTTTAAGAAATTTTTCGAAAAGATGTACCTACATACAGTGGCTCCAACTTATTTCAAACCTCTTATATATATTGTATATATATATATATATATATATATATATATATATATATATATATATATATATTTATATAAATATATTATTTCTGTTTAGAGGCCTCAAAACAGGACTTAGGATACTTCCCGCTGAATGAGAGTGTTTTTCAGTAAACAATTATATTTTACGCTCTCAAGATAAAAGAGCGTAAGCGTACGTGTGAGTTTTGCTTCCACAATTGTGTATGAGGCTGACATCACTGCTTATGCATAGCAAAGAGAATAGTGACGTGGTTATACATACATATATAAAAATGAGATAGCAAGACAGCAACGTATGTAGCCTGGAAGCAAAATGTGAATTTAAAAAATTTATTTTTGACCAATGCAAATCTTCATGACGTATAAATAGGTTTTGTAAAAGAAAAACTTGAAACTTTTAACAGTTTTAGTTACTACATGTACTACAATATATGGAATAGTCCGAAAAAAATTTTTAATTTCCCATCCCTGGAAATTTTTTTTTAATTTTTGATAGACCATTGAGGCTCCCCAAGGCACGAAATAGGTTTAATTTACAAACATTAATAAAAATAATTGATTTTTGGTATAAGTTTTGCGTCGAGAAATAGGTGTAAGCTTCCCAGCTCTGGAACCATACTTCGGATCTGTCTGACTATAGCGTTCTATTTAAGTTCATTTCCAATCCAACGGTCCAAGAACGAAGTCTCTAGCTCTTCTGGGGGCTTGGGAAACCCGATTTCACGTACAGACAGACAGGCAAACGGACACCGCTCTATCGTCATCGCTATTCATAAGAATACAGAATATACATATATACTTTAGGGGGTCCCATGTGAATATCGAAGAAATTACACATGGCATAACAAACCTATACATATATACTCTTTCACTTCTTTGTGAAGGGTATAAAAAGAATGTAGTAAAAATTAGATTTTTTTATGAAACTTAGTACAATTTGTAAAATCTCATTTTGCAAATTTGCTTAATATCAAATAAAGGCTGAATTTTTTAGCAACTTCCTTTTTGACAGCTCAGCTGTTTTCGTGTTATATGTTAATGTTAAGGCCCATGTCTACAGGGATTGGAAGTCAATATTGAAGAGCTTTCCAACATATTGTCGACCAATATGTTGGAAAGAGTATGACAAAGTTGAACTAAGCGTACATAAAATCAATTTTAAACATTGAATAAAATAGATCGGTATATCGGTTCAAATAATTATTTCATACAGTTATAAAAATTTTATTTGACTTATTGTCACAATTCTTTTTTAAATATATTTGTTGATGGTTAAGCAATTTTTTTTATATACAATCATGAATTTGCGAGAAGACGTGAACCAAATATTTATTTCTGCTGCGAAAGCTATAATAAAAAATTTGTTAAAGTTAAAATGTTTGTTTGATAAATTCTTATAATACTATTGTTTATCCTTTTTGTATTGCGTTAATTTCTTATTATTTTTACTTTAATTTGCAGATGATTAGGAGAATAGAAATTTGCCTGCTCATTCTGCTGGCTGTCAGTAGTAAAGCGTCTAGTGTAAAGGTATCTAGCACTGGGTATAGTATTGTACATGATGAGAACTATGACAGCGGACTTCATGGGTATAAATATTTGTCAGCAAGCCCACCATTAGTATTGCCGTTAGTCGGGTATTTCTGCTAAAGATGAAATAAATATTTAAATTTATTGTCTTTTGTTTATTTATTTAACAGCAACGATGTCCGAAATAATTTCGGAGTAACGTCTCCAGCATCGTCTAATCCATTTGCATCAATGTATGGATCATATTATCCAAAACCTGGTCGAGCAATGTGCTCTCAGCCTCCAGGAGTGTGTGAAAAATCGGCCTACCGTACGCTTGACGGTTCGTGCAATCATTTGGAGCAACCGCAGTTGGGTATGGCTAATCAAAGGTACGGCCGTCTCTTGTCACCTAAGTACGCAGATGGAATATCAGCTCCAACTAGATCAGTAACTGGACAAGAATTGCCAAACGCTCGTTTGGTATCATTGGTTGTGTTCGGGGAAATGGATGTACCTGATCCTGATTTCACTCTAGTCAATATGCAATGGGGTCAGATAATAACACACGACATGTCTATGCAGGCTGGTGGTACCCAATCAAGTAAGTATTTGAAGAAAAAATGGCTTCAGATGATAAATGTGAATAAAACTAAATCGTATTTTTTGGCATACTTTTATTCTGGGCAAAAGCTTAACACAGAGTCCAAAAGCGGATTGGTTAAAAAGTACCATGAAATGTTATCGTACTTGTTTAAAGATCAAAAAATGTCTCTTCACTGTGCTAGAGAGGTCTACACCAAGTATGCTAACTAACACGTAAAAGTGTAATCAAGCTTTTGGCAATTTTGTTCATGTTCGAATATAATACAGGAATAAAAAATTAACAACAATAACATAAATATCATTTCCAACATTATAGCTAGATTGGTTTGCTTACAAACTATGGGCAGAAGCCTTCTATGAGTATCTAATATATTTGTAGCACTTGTAGCGGTTTCAAATGGACTTTTAGATGACATTATACCTTAAATTTGCTAGTATAATTTCTGACAACACATTCCATATAAATTTTGACATCCGCACCGGCCCGACAGAATACAGTTATTTTGACAATTTCATCATAAATACATTTTGCACGATATTCTTTTGCTAAAAAAATTTAATATATAAGTATACAACGTTAATGTGAACTAATATACCATGACTGGCTCATAAATCAGGCTTAATTTGAGAGATGGCATAGGTTATGGTGGCTTGGAGGATCGCTGTGGTTTGTATCTTATTCGCTTCGTGGCTTTCGTCGTCCCAAACTCGACAATTTTACTTGACCAAGTACCCACTCATTGAGATAGGTCTCACCGCCGAAGATGATTTTTGGATGAAAATTAGGGTCAGTTACTAATTGCTCTAGAGCATATAGTCGTTTACCTTCAATTACTGGGCCAGTTGTACAGGTGCATGTCGACGCAGACTTCCCCAAGTTGTGGCCTGCGCAAGGCCGTTTTTGTAACAAATACAAAATCGACTCTAGTATGTCTATGTGTCTGCATTTCATTGATTCTTACACAAAGTCATCAGTAGACTTCAGTCTAATTCCAAAATAACTAAACTTCTTTGTTTAAATGGAAGTGCTTTTGTTTTTAAAGCTTATCGCAATAAATAGCATTATTTGAATTAATTATTGTTAACTAAACATGACATTGTCATAATATTGAGTGTCGAGTGAGCAAAACACAACTCAGTGAACATAGTTAGATAGCACCTAAATTGTGGAAAAAGTGAATAAAACAACCATGAACAAAATATGTCGCCCCATGTTGAAATTAAATTATTGACAATACTAAACGATTTTACAATGACGCCAGAGTTATTTATTTCGTTTAAATACATTTAAAACAAAAACAATTTATAAAATTTTGTGTTTGTTTGAAATATATTTGTAGGAAAGAAAGAATTCATTTGACTTGTGGCTGCAACCCTACAAGAACACTACCGAACATTTGACTAGTCATTTGTTTGATAGTGCTGAGGGCGTAATACCTCATTGCGTATACAAAACTTGATATCATTTTTTTAAGGCCAATATGGAACAAGTAAAAACGTTATATTCGACCGGGTCGAATCTTAAATACCCTCCAAATATTTAGTAAGTAATTAAAATGTTTAACTTGGCGGGACAGAGTTCCTTTAAGACATCTCTGTACCCTATTTTAAATCTCTATTTTGAGAGAGTCATTCAGGGAAGGGCCGTGGAAGGGACGTTTCACCTCTGCAAGATCAGAGAACATCTCAGCTTCTTATAGGCTTAAGGAATAAACATTGTTCAATATTTACACTATTTTCGCCTATAATATCGTACTTCAACGCCCAATAAAGGGGCGGGGTCCAAAAATACACTATGTCATGTTTTCCACATACGAATGTATGGGCATTGCTAGATCGTCTCAGACTTCGTCACTGATCAAAAATATATATAGTTTATGGTGTCCAATTCTCTTTGGATAGTATTAAAACTGTATTTTGGCGGGGTCGCTCTGGCAAGGGCTGTGGGGGAGATATTTCACCTTTGTCATAAAACTCTAAAGCGGCCCATCCATTATACAATATAATTGTACATGATAATCGTGATATTTTTTACATTTTGACCTATGTTATGCAATAAGTGGCACAATATTTTCAAATAAAATATGGCGCAATCTTCGTACAATAAAAAGTGAACATAACCTATAAGCAAAACAAAAGCATACTGACTAGTAAATTGCGAGGATGCATTTATTAAAAGTTTTGGTTCAATTTAAAATAAAAATATTTATTACTAATTAATTATAAATAAAAATGTTTAGCGACATGAGTGATGAAAACCTATTTTTTATTGTACAATCTCCGTAGTGCTAGCCTACTCAACGTCAGGATCTCCTTTGTCCTGTTATCATCTGGGTACCCCCATAGAATCCTAGTGTTTAAGCTGAATTTTACGTTTGATATCTTTGTTTATATTATTAACTTATTAGTTTTCCGTCTATGTATTTTATTGGAATTCTCTGTTGGGATCCAAATATTATTCCTTTGTTATCAACATTGTTTGGCTGGAATATTTTCTTGGATTCCAACGAGTAAACCGGTAATGGGTAGGTTAAAGATTGTCTTCGCCATCTTCAATTTTTACTAGTTACAGCACATGCTTTGTGAACTTTTTCGGAACCACATATCGCTATTTCAAGGTAACAAAGAGTTGAAAAAATTAAGGAACTCATACCACAAATTTTAATTAAAATACTGTGTACTTAAACAATACTACAGCTATTGAAGGTTTTTTGTCTTATAAATAACAAATAAAATTTTGTATTCATAAAAGAACAACAACAGTTTTATAGCTTTTGAACGTTTATAGTTAATTCATGTTAATGTATGGCAAGTCTCTTTTTATTTGATTGTCATTTAGTTATTAGTGATGCTTTATACCACTGAGTGATTAACCTGGTA
This sequence comes from Linnaemya tessellans, assembly GCA_951800035.1. Classification (NCBI taxonomy): domain Eukaryota; kingdom Metazoa; phylum Arthropoda; class Insecta; order Diptera; family Tachinidae; genus Linnaemya; species Linnaemya tessellans. The sequence continues at coordinate 97,044,785 of OX637532.1, read as the reverse complement.
ATCAAAAATATTTATAATATTTCATATACATTTTTAAATATTCATCTTAAGAACTATGTTTAAAAAATAAGAAACATATATAAAGAGTTCCTAAAAAATTTTAAGGAAAAATTACCACGGAAAGTGTTTCAATTTATCTCTTTTAATAATATACGGTAGCAAAGGTAATCGAATAATGTGATTGTTTACATTTGATATGCATCACTATTATATTTCGTCGGCTTTTTAGTTAATTTCTTTGTGTAGAACAAAACCTTTGCATATCTAATTAATTTATGTACATACATAAGTAAAATGGATGAATCTTCACTAATTGAATTGGAAAGCATAGTAAGTATATTTGTTTACACCTCTGGACAAAAATAAATACATGTGTGTGCATATATTTTCTATTTTTAAAGGAAACAAAAGGCAAAGATCCGAAAACTGGACCGAAGGCGATAAGGTATGATCTTCTTGAGGTGGTCCAAAAAGACTATTCAACGTATTTAGATAACTTTATTGTATGTAGACATGTTATTTCTTAACAAATTTTGTAATTTTCTTTTAGGAAATGCTAAAGGAATTAATTAAAAAGAGTGTTGATGCAATAAAAAACAAAAATACCGACACAAATACCAACAAAAGGAAAAAGAAAGCATGGATGGATCTCGAGGAAGAGTAAGTTTACAGTATTTGTTAGTAGAATTTTTAAATGGAGATAAAAATTTGTGTTTGTATGTAGCTTTAATAGCTGGCAAAAAAACAATCGCCCAGCTAAAGTCCCAAAGGACCACAATAAAAATGAATGCCAAAAAGGAAGTATCAGAATTTCGTAAAAACACCAAACAAACTGGGGGAGGGCAACCGCCGGCAGAAGTACCACTATCAGGCAATGATTTAGTTGTATGCCTGCCAAATGAATTTGTAGTTGATACGAATGAGTTTGATTGTGATACAAACTGTGCCAAACAATGTACATATGTAAGAATAGTTCTTTTATTTTACTGAAATTCAACTTATTGAAATGAGTTTCTGTTTTTGCTAGGATGAAAAAAGAAATATTAGTACCCAAGACGTTCCTTTAGAAAGTGCTCAACCGAAATTGAAGAACAAGGAAGTTGAAGCCTACTCTAAAGAAAAAATCACGCCATCAAAAAAAAAGTTTGTATAAAATCAAATAGCTTCTAACCCATACTAAAATATTTCTGTGTATTGTACTTTTTACCAATTAAAACAAAGATTGCTGTTCAAAAAAATTGTCCGCCGGAGGAAAATATTTTGTCAATTACCAAAAACGAAATAGAATGTCGGCAAGAGCTGCACCTTCTGCAGGTTGAAGTTGAAAAGAAGAGGCTAAGGAACCTTGACCTTGAGTATGAAATTTTGAAAAGAAAATTACTTTTTTACGAAACCAAAAATAACTGGTATGTATGTTACTTTTGTTAATGTAAATATTATGTACATGCTGCACACTCATAATTAAAAACATTTTTATTAAGTAATTTCTGATGTGCAATATTGAGGTTATTTTGGAAGTTTTTAAATAACTTTTTTTCTTTCAGATACTTTTGATATGTAAACATGCATGTATGTTCTTACATATGTATGTATGTACTCCTATACTACTACTGAGATGTATTTTGCCATTGACTTGTTTGCTTTTCAAAAATAGATATAAGAACCCCGTTGAAATTGTTTGTGTTCATAGTTTTTAGTTATCCCTTTAAGAGAATAAAATAATTTTTTTTTTCTTAAATTGTTGCCATTAGCATTATTATTTAACCTTCGATAGACAGTATGTTATTTGCACGTGATGTAATTAATACCAATTTATTTTAAAAATTATTTTGGATAAATGTTTTCAAAATATTTTTTGCGCTTCCTTCTGACGTTGAGGGGTAATTTGAATTTTGAATCGCTTCCGTGAGGAGCTGCGCCTCTTTATCTAAGTCACCTGAAAATGTTAATATGATAATGAATATAGCCAAAAGATATCTCTATGATATATATATATATATATATATATATATATATATATATATAGATACCCAATATATATATATATATATATATATATATATATATATATATATTGGGTATCTATGGAGATTTGATAGTTTATAATAATTTAATAATATATATATATATATATATATATATATGTATATATATATATATATATATATATATACATATATATATATATATATATATATATATATATACATATATATATATATATATATATATATATATATATTATTAAATTATTATAAACTATCAAATCTCCATAGATACCCAATATATATATATATATATATATATATATATATATATATATATATTGGGTATCTATGGAGATTTGATAGTTTATAATAATTTAATAATATATATATATATATATATATATATATATATATATATATATATATATATGTATATATATATATATATATATATATATATATATATATATATATACATATATATATATATATATATATATATATATACATATATATATATATATATATATATATATATATATATATATATATGTATGTATATTTTTAGAGTCGACTCCCGATATTCATATTTTTAGTCTCCTTCTTACCTGGAACTGAATCATTTTCTTTAATTGCAATATTGTGAAGTACGGCGAGAGCAACAACAACAACTTTTGCGTTTTTAGGCTTACAGTCATGTCGCGTAATAAACAACGAAATCGTTGCTTCCATACTCCAAAGAATCGTTCCACTGAATTTCTAGTTGCAATGTGCGCAGCATTATATATATTCTCCTTTTCATTTTGGGGTTGATGTAAAGGAGTAAATAGATAGCGCGTAAGTTTGTAGCCCGAGTCACCAAGTAATCTACCTCTAAATTCACCTTCTTCAAATTGGCTTTTAATTCTGCAGTCATGAGTACTACCTCTCCACGTTGCCACAATGTCTTGAATTTTTAAGTTTGCATCACATACTACCTGCGTAATGATAGGGTGAATTTAATAAAAATAAGTGTTTACATTTTTGGCTTTTGAAAAAAATCTTTCATACTTGTACATTTAGGGAGTAATATCCTTTTCTATTAATACTTATAATATTGAGCAAGATCACCCCCTGTTGTTCTTATTTTTATATGGGTACCATCAATTGCCCCAATTACTCCCGGAAAGCTTATGATTCTCTGGAAATCTTTCATTACCATCGCCTCCTCCTCCAAAGACATTGGCATTTTAATTTTATTCCGTCCATGACGGGCCAAAGCCCGAGCAACTCTTTCACAAACTCGTGACACTGTTGCTTGTGTGTTGAGACCATGAAGATCAGCGGTATCATCTTGGTACTAAGCAAGTGTGGTGGTGTTGGCTGAAGTAGTAGAACACGAGACTATGAAGCGGAGGGTCGTGAGTTCGAGCCCCCGCTGAGTCATGAAATATTGTGTTTAATTCTTCTGATCAGCATTAGTGCGTGGTTGTGTTAGTTGTTGCCAGCCTGTTTCAATGATGAAGGCATAGTCACTGGTCACTGAACATAATTGGCAGCGACTGACACTATCATGTACTAAAAAGCAGAGTAACAGCACCCACCTTCGTCGGCCCTGTAGCAAAAATTAGCCGGCGAAGTAAAAGGTTGAAATAGCTACAACAACAACTGTCTATCTTCTCATCTTTCCTAATCTGTCCCCTCAATACTATCCCCTCGTTTTCAGTTCCAGCGCAATGCATTGCATATATAGGGGTCATCCCCTGAGTGCTGGTCCAAGACAAAATATATATATATATATATATATATATATATATACATATGTACATACATACGTAAGTTGATACATAAAAAATTTGAGCACTTTTGTGTTGAAATCATATCATACCTCTCCACGACCCCAACAACGCAAAACAGTCATCACCTGCAGGTCGGGAGACGTTCCACACCCTCTGCTATCTGTTGTGATATCTTCCTTGATTAGATCTGTAATTTTTCTTACTGTGGATTTTTTAAAACGATATTTAAGTTTATATTGTTCATTAGGAATGCTGAATGGATTTATTCTTTCCTTGTGGACTTTCCGTTGCGGATAGCTTGATATCTGTGATAAAACCTCTAAAAAACCCAAACTTTTTAAGTAAATTTTCTGTTGTTTCACAAATTTTACTTACGAATTGCATTATTAAAACACTATTTTCCAAAAATATTCCGCCTAAAATTTTCGATCAAGTGCTAACATATGTTTTACCAAAATTTTTAAATTAAAAATGTCAGGTTATTTTTATATCTATATATCTAACAATAAATTTTTTTACTTTATGAATGGCTTATTAAAGGTTCAATAGGCTATTTTTCGTTAATGAATATAACTTTAGCAATTTTTGCTTAAAAGCACCCAGTAAAACTGCAATAAGATTTTATGGATACGGCTGTGTGTTTTTATTTTATTTCATAAATTTTATACCACACACACAAACATTCGAGCCGGATTTCTTGGAAATTTTTGTAAGAAATTAACTCATCGTATTTTCTTTTTATCACTTACATCAAGGAATTTCGTCGTTGAGAATTCATCAAAACCACCAAAATATTCTTCGTTTATTTGGAAAATATCGAAAATTTAAATTAAAGGTGCGTAAAATAAATTCTTATTTTAATTGTGTTAAAGTGAAAAAAGAAAAAGTGTGTTAGGTAATAAAAGATATATAATACACACATACATATTATACACTTGTATATACATACATATATAATTATATACATACATTGTTTTATAATTATATACATATTTGTTTTTGTACGCATTGAATATGGGGTTACACGGCTCAAGGTGTTGGTTCGCACTGTAGTGAACCGCTGCAAACGTTGCATTTTGGATAGGAAACGCACATGCAATCAGGTCATGGCGGCACTTCCTCCAGAGCGAGCTGCTTTAGATCGTCCTTTTACAACTACTGGCGTGGATTTCGCAGGTCCCTTTGACCTGAGTAGTTTTACAGGTCGATCTTGTCGAATAACAAAGGCATATGTCTGTATCTTTGTATGTTTCTCCACTAAGGCAGTTCATTTAGAAGCTACGACGAATTTGTCATCGGATGGCTTCTTGGCTGCTTTTCATCGTTTTATTGCTAGGCCAGGTTGTCCACAAACAGTATTTTCTGACAATGGCACAAATTTCGTAGGTGCTTCTCGAGAGATTGAAAAGGATATTCGCACTTTTTCGAAGGAAAGTCAGGCTCGTATGTGTTCAACATTTGGAGTTCAGGGTCTTTCGTGGCGGTTTATCCCAGCTGGTGCGCCCCATATGGGGGGACTCTGGGAGGCGGCTGTCAAAAGTTTTAAACATCACTTTCGCAAGGAGGCTCAATGTGTTAAGTATACATTTGAGGAGCTTCCGACTGTGCTCGCGAGAATAGAGGCGTGCCTTAATTCGCGCCCACTATGTCAGATAATCCTAATGAGCCAGTGGCTCCTACTCCAAGTCATTTCTTGATAGGCGGGCCAATATTGGCGCCCCCTGAAACTTCAATATATGAGTCAGCAATAGGTTTGATAAATAGATACCGCAAAGTTAAGGCACTTACGCATGATTTCTGTCGCCGATGGAGAGAAGAATATTTACAGAATTTGTATAAACGTTATAAATGGAAATTTCCTGAGCGTGATATAGCTGTAGATGATTTAGTTGCTATTCGTCATGAGCAACTTTCGCCCACTGCCTGGAAGTTAGGTCGTGTCGTGAAAACGTATCCAGGTACTGATGATCATGTTCCCGTCGCCGACGTTCGAACAAAAAATGGAATTGTGAGACGACCAATCACAAACCTGGTCATTTTGACCACCTAATTTTATCGCATTTACTAAACTTCATTCTTTCCTAGTAATATGGACGCTTTACCCATTTTTTCGGAAGCTGTATTGCTGGAGGAATACGAAGAGGCGATGGAGGTATCGGGCCCATCATTGGAGGCACCGCTGTCTGAAGGGGCTTCTGCGGTCATTCCCAAGGCGGATGGTCCTGTCTCTTCAACGAATATCATCGAAGTCGCCAGCAAACGCCAGCCTATTGACAACCCCGACTCGTCGACGTCGCCGAACGTCGTAGAAAAGGTTGAGGCCAAGCAATTCAAACTTTGCAAGAAACCGCATCCCTTACGAGGTTGCCTTCAGTTCAAACGCTTGGCCCATGAAACAAAATTGCGGCATATCCTTACATTTGCTCGCGCTGTTTGTCAGAGCACCACACGAGGAAAGTTTGTCCTAGCACTCGGAAGTGTAGTAAATGTCAGGGTGAACATAACACTCTGCTGCATTCTCTGGGTGCGAAAGACCAAAAATCCTCCACCACAAAATCGAATCCAGTGCCTGCGTCTTCACGGCCGCTCCCAAGCACGTCGGCTGGGCCTATGCTGCCTCTTCGCCACGTGATAGCGTTCTCACCAAAATTTCAGGTGAAATTGCGCATGGGGAATAAAAAGATTCAGTTGCGGGGAATCATTGACCTTTGCTGCAGCCACAGCTATATTTGCCAACATTTGGTGCAGCGGTTAATGATTCCTGTTGCAGATTCATATTGTGTGAATATTGAATCGATTTATGACCCATTAAAGCGGATTTCATTAACCGCTAAAGTTTCTGCGATGCGTGGTGTGAAAACGCCCGTCGAAGACGTATCGCCAACAATTGGAAATCAATTTCCTGATTTCAAGTTGGCGGATCCCACATTTTACCACTCCGGTCAGGTGGCACTGGTTTTGGGGCCAGAAATAGTTGCTTGCCCAAGTATTTACAGGCCAATCAACGACGAGTCCGGGTTGTCTGATGGCCCAACACACGATATTTGGGTGGGTCATTTCTGGCCACAGTTCATGGATCTGACCAAAACCATCCCGCACGGGTTCAGTTTATGGGTCTGTGGTAAAAACCATGTTCAGTTTATGGATCTGCTGAAAACCATGCCGTAAAACTCAGTTGATGGATCTGTCGTAAAAACGATTCGCCCTTTGTATTATGAAAAAAATATACCTTGTATTATATCGAAGTATTTACTTTATTATGTATACTTAAAATTCACTGTCTTGCATGTAACTATGTTCCTGCAAGGTGGCCGGCAATGTTTAAGCTGAATTTTACGTTTGATATCTTTGTTTATATTATTAGTTTTCCGTCTATGTATTTTATTGGAATTCTCTGTTGGGATCCAAATATTATTCCTTTGTTATAAACATTGTTTAGCTGGAATATTTTCTTGGATTCCAACGAGTAAACCGCTAACGGGTAGGTTAAACATTGTCTTCGCCATCTTAAATTTTTACTAGTTACAGCACTTGCTTTGTGAACTTTTTCGGAACCACATGTCGCTATTTCAAGGTAACAAAGAGTTGAAAAAATAAAGGAACTCATATCACAAATTTTAATTAATATACTGTGTTTTTATATTATTTCATAAATTTTATACCACACACACAAACACCTAGTCACCCTACCTATGGTAGAGTGCTGCCAATCTATTGTATGCAATTTTATAGCCCATCGTTTTAGTTCATTCCTAAAAACCTGAAATGGCCTCGGACTGTCTAATGTGTTGTTCGCAATTAATACTCCCATCTTTGCTAGCCTATCTGCCACAACATTTCCAGGTATTCCCTGATGTCTTGGATTCCATATTATCTCTATGCCTCCACAGTGCGTGTATGAGTTAATCTCATCCTAGGATTGTAGTACACACCGAGATTGAACCACATGATTCCTCAGGGGCTCGATGACCTTCCTGCTATCCGTGAATATACGAACTGGTAGTCTGTTATCGATTTCCTTAACTTAAACACTTAAGCACTTTTTCCTTATTGCCACAGAATTACTATATATATATCTCCAAGATTTTAATGGAATTTGATGCTTGCCCTAAGAGTTACCCACATCAAATTTAAAAGACCTCACTATTGTAGTCCCGCGGATAAAGAAAAATTAACAAGCTCTTCCTTTGTAGATCAACCTCTTGCATCTTTTTATTACTCAAGATTTTGTGGTAACTTCTTAGAGTTACTATCATTTGAGTTAGTGAAAGTAACTATTGTTTATATGAAATGATTCGCTAAAAAGAGCTCACAACAACTCTAATCAAATATATGCAGCTGGTAAAATTTAAAATTTTCTCACCTTTTTAATTAGTTTTCGTATAAATATTAATTAAATAATTAAAAAACACAATACAATAATCAAATATGTGTTTAACTTTTTTAACTTCCCGCAAAGAAAATTTAAAATTTACTGGTTTACACCATTTTGAAAATATCGAGTTTTCACCAGATCTCGACGGTTTGAGTTCCTAGGAAGCTTTTCTGACTACTCCTGAGAAGCCGTCACTATGTCTGGATGTATATATTTGTATGTATGCTTATAATTGAACCGAATCCAACCAAACTAGTCGCGATTCAAAGGGTTCCTTCAAACTTAGATTTCCTATGAATTGGAACCGGCTCGGACCGGTATATTTTCGGAAATACCAAAAAAAGTGAGAAAATATTTTTCGTTCATGCGTTCGTCAGATTTCGTGCACGAAAAAAGTGTTTTTGTTTTAATTCTGAAATTATATATCTGATCAATTAATGTTGGAACCAAGATAGTTGCGTTTCAAAGGCTTCTTTCAAACTTCGATTTGCTGTGAATTGGAACCGGTTCGCAACTTTACGTGAAGAGACATAAAAAAATTAATATTTGCATAAAACACGGTAGGCCAGTAGCTAATAATTTACATCCAAGATCAAAAGTTAATATTTTTTTTCAAAAGTGGTCTTTTGTAGTAACTTTTACCCGGCTTTTGCGATCGATTCCAAAAACTAACTAGACCATGACTCTTAAAATCCACGTCGTGAGATATCGTGTACGCAAAATTCGGAACAAAGTGAATTTTTCAAAACAGTTCGACATTAACTTTTAAAATTAAAATAATATCATTTTTAGCGGTGAAAATTAGCGGAAAGTTGCGCTTAATTTAAATCATTTTTCATAATTTTTATTTTTTTGCAACTTTTTCTTTTACAATTCCCTAAAAGCATAAATTCCACTTTAAAACCTTAAAATATTTTCACTTGGAGCAACATTCCATTGGGTTTGCGTTCTACAATATGACTGAATATTCTACTACAATTTTGAGTATACGTGAACAAGATATTTCTGATGATTTGTTACATAAGATAAAGAACTCAGAAAAGCATTATAAAACCAGAGCAGAGGGATGCAAAATACAGATAGACAGACAGTTGGACATCAAAAGTAAGAACTGCGTTCTGAGGCAACAATAAAAACTTGTTTTTATAAAGAGTTTTTTATTTGGACTCAAGTTTAAGTCTGGCATACGCAAATTATTTTTTAAGAATTTTTATTAAATTCAGTTGTAAGTCTGAGTCTGATTAAAAAAATTCTTATCAGAGTAATATAATTAATAAGTTGAAAAAATAAATGGTACTATTTTAAAACTGGTTTAACTTTCGAATAGGTAAGCCAATTCCCACGTGATAAGCGGTAATTGATGTTGCTCTTACATACCTATAAAAGAATTGATAACACTAATTGATCACATATATAATTTCAAAGTGTTTTGAAAAATTACCTTTTTTGAACCGATTTCGGTAGCGCTCGACGTGGTTTTTGATTCTCAACAATTGATTACTTTTTGAAATCGATCGGAAAATCCGTCTAAAAGTTATTCTCAGAAAAAAAATTTCTCGGAAGGCGACCGATTCGGTTAGATTCGGTTCAGTCGTTATATATAGACAGTGATGGCTTCTCAGTAGTAGTAACTTACAACTTTTTTGAAAATTTTAAATTTTCTTAGCGGGAAGTTTAAAATTTACGTTCATGTTTAAGAAAACGAGTGTGTCTTTAGAAAGAGTGAAAAGTGGAAAAATGTTAACAAAGAACTCTGATGAGATAGTGTATCGTCCTCCTGGTTATAAAAATATTCTAAATATTCCACTCTTAATAAAATAACTTGAAGTTAATAAAAATTCTTAAAAAATAATTTGCAGATTCGAACTTGAATGTGAATAAACAAAATTCAAAATTCGAAAAATAAAAATGCATATTCATGTTTAAAAAGAATTTAAAAGAAATGACACTAAATATTTTCTGCAGAAAGCAGGAAAAATTTTTAAAGTTTTGATTTTATAACTCTACCCCATTTACATTTTATTTTAAGATTTTACAAACGTTTTTCCGATAAACTTCCTTTCCTCCGCACGTACGCATAAGCTTCTTAGCATCTATCCAAATCCGGCTATCATTATTACAGTTTCTCTATTTTTGTCACTTTAGTCCCAGCGCAATTGTTTTATCCTCCAGTAACATTTCGAATAGTAAATGGCTATCGTCAATTAATAGAAATCATCATTGGAATTCATGACTCCACGCTGTTTTCTATCCAAAGAAAATCTTATTAAGTGACCTTTGTGTTCAAAACTTATTCCGCTCGAAAGCGAAATCAGTTGTGGGAATAAATCAAACAAGTACCTAAATATCATATCGCTTCATCTTATTCTTTAACGGTTATTCTGATATTTGGATTTGCCGAATCTGTTAACTTCAGCCACTATAAACCGAAGCATACATACGTATACAAAAGGTTCATTACCTTGTCCTCCTTCCTAACTTCACAACTAATAGCTATTCTACAACACTGCTATCGAATGTAGTGTTTTTATAACCTCCAAAAAAGAATATGGAGGGTATATTCACTTTGTCATTCCATTTGTAACGCATCGAAATGTCCATCTGAGACCCCATAACGTATATATGTATATTTTTGATCAGTGATGAAATTTAAGACGATCTGAGCACGTCCGTCCCTCTGTGGAAATCACAATTCAGCCCAAACGAAAAGAAATATGCTATAAATATATCTTGAAGGATAGCACAGGTCAAATTCGGAGATGGGCTAAATCGGGCATGAGGGAAAAAAGTTCCCCTAAGAAGAGCTAAACCAACCTCTAAAAAACAAAACAATTTTTAAAGTTTTTATGTAATTTTGTTAAGCAGATGATATATTTTTATATTAAAGAAGGTTAAACTTGGAGCGAAAAAATTAAAAAAAATTTTTGGACCCCGTCCCCTTTAGTGGGAGTTAGTATATGCAAAAATAGTGTAAACATTTAACAAATTGTTTTACTTAAGCCTATATTCTTTTTAAATAAAAATTTTTTAAGCTTTAATGACGAAGCTGAGACGTAACCTGGTACTACTCCGGCGTACCCCCTCCTCCTCCTTTGCTTCCTAAATGACCCTATTTGAAACAAACATTTTAATTTTGTATATAATCATCCCAAACATTTATTTTTAGAGTTATTTTTAGAGTGAAAGGTGAAATGTCTCCCCCTCAGCCCTTGCCAGAGCGACTCCGTCAAAATACAGTTATAATAAGCCCAAAGAGAATTGGACCCCATAAAGTATATATATTCTTGATCAGTGATGAAGTATAAGACGGTCTACCAATGCTCATACGTTCGCCTGCGGTAAACATGATATTGTCTATTTTTGAAGCCCGCCCCCTTTCGTGGGCGTTGACGTACGATATTATATAAATAAACTCTGTCCCACCAAGTTAAACATTTTAAATGAACTTACTAAATATTTGGAGAGTATTTAAGATTCGACCCGCTTGAATATAACGTTTTTACTTGTTTTAAATAAATTTTCGAAATGTTACAAAGGGCAAATTCCAGTACTTTTATGTACACAATACAATACTTTTAAGGACTTGACTCCGCTCCAATGCCTTTATCTCTTTAGTGGTGTAGACACATTTTCAGCTGTAATTTGTGCGCAGATGTATTATGTCCGTCATTACAGTGTCCAGTCAATAAACATCGAACTATGGAAGAACTGTGTAGGGGTGTTGCAGTAGTAAAAATCCAACCACATAGAAGGTCAAGTACATATTATACAGTGTATAATATACAGTAAACAAAACGAATTTCGATTTCTCTGTTGGCAAATAGGCTTCTTCATATATTTAAACTTGATTTGCTATAACATGGCTAATTGGGACCACATATGTGTAAAAACAATGGACAATAACAATTTAGTGGGAAAGAAAACCATGAAGTTGGCACAATAGCAAAAGCAGTCTATTTACAAACAGCAAATTATTCCCAACTAAAAACAATATATACATACATTATCTCTTAAACATACATTCAACTTAAGCTAATATTAATCGATTTTATATATATGTATGTGTACATATCGCTCCCTATCACCCAGTCATATCTAAAAATTACAATTTTCATTTATTTAAACAATACTGCTTCTTTATACCATCTGTGTTAGTAAAAAAATTAACACTATATCTCAAGCTAAATCGAAGTTATATCAAAATATATTTTCAACAATCGTATCTGAATGAGCACATTTTAAAAACTTTAATCGCCTTTTCTAAGTTTAATCTTTCTTGAGATATGACTATGTTCCATTAAGGGTGCAATATATCATGTATGCTTTTTAGCCTTGTTTAACATTTCAAGAATAATGATTAAAAATATTTGGAAAATTGTAGTCGGAAAATCAGAAGTGTTAAAATAAAACGATCTACATTTATAATTCAATGTTTTTAGATGATTTTACGTAAATATTGACCTCGGTTACGCCCCAAATCCTTCATATGCTGTTTTCAATTTTGACATACTCTGTCCAACATATCGGCCAGTATTTTACGAATAAGTACTTCAATATTGGTTGTCAATGTGTCCACCGTTGCGGGATTGTCTCTATAGACATGACCCTTGCAAAATGATGCCACCGACATACAATCCACACGAAACAGTGCATTTTCTGGGATGCGTTGGGAGTTCTTGTAATGATTTTCGCGGTTCTTTATATCAAATACGGCAATTAGCTTCGTTCATAAAATGGTAGAAGTGTAGGATGCACTTTCTTAACAGAGCATGAATTTTGATAAAATTCAATAATCTGCAAGCGTTCTTCATTTGTAAGTCGAATCATGGTCAGTTATGACCAAACTGAACAGTAACATGTTACATGCTGTAATTAACCCGTCATAAGTAACTAGTTATATGTGTGGATGCACTATTTTTTTATGAATTGTATGATATATACATACGATTACATACATACTATGTATTTTATTGTTGTTTAAAATAGTGCTTTATTTAAATTTCAGAAAAGCATCCAACCCGCTGTTGCACAGATGATGGTCATCTTGTTGGTAGTGATTTGGCTCACAAGACTTGTTTCGCTATTATTGTGCCACCACATGACCCAGCCTATTCTCAAGTTGGCACAGAATGTCTTAACTTCGTACGCACCTTAACCGATCGAGATGCAAACTGCCCCGACAATCATGATGGACCAGCTGAACAACTCACAGTCGTTACATCATATATGGACTTGTCATTAGTCTATGGTAACTCTATACAACAAAACAGTGAAATAAGAGCTTTTCAAGGAGGACGTATGATAGTAGAAGAACGTAATGGAGCTGAATGGCTGCCATCATCACAAAACGTTACAGGCGATTGTGATGCCACTGAAATCAATGAAGTTTGTTACAAAGCTGGCGACGTTCGTGTTAATCAAAATCCTGGCTTAACAATTTTACAGACCATTCTTCTTCGAGAACATAATCGCGTAGCCGACACTTTGGCAAAGCTGAATCCCCATTACGATGATCGCACTTTGTTCCAAGAGGCCCGCAAAATCAACATCGCTCAATATCAGCACATCAGTTACTACGAATGGTTACCTATATTCTTGGGAACAGAAAATATGTTAAAGAATCGCTTAATTCACAATGTCCCACCGCAAACGTATGTCAACGATTTTGATTCCAGCATTGATCCGTCCGTATTGAATTCACACGCTACAGCTGCGTTTAGATATTTCCACTCGCAAATTGAAGGAAGATTAGAGTAAGTATAACTTACGTAATTCTAAAATTGTGTCTGTAAGAAAGCGACACCAAAAGACAAAAACAGCAAAATGAATTTTATAAAAAAATTTACTAAATGTGTATCAGAATTATATGTCGACACAGACTGTGAGCGTCAATATAAAGTAAACACCTCTTTACATTTGAAATCAATATTTATTACATAGAAACAAAAAAAATTTTATTGTTATGAAATTTTTATTTGACATATTGTTGTCACAATGCTATTTTAAATGAAACTTATTTGTTGGTGGTCAAGCAATGTCTATATGCATTTCATTGGTGCTTTACCAAATCATCACTAGACTTTAACCACAGTTTTGAGAAGTTAAAAACCTCTTATCTTATGCACATACTTCTGAAAACCATCTGAAAATTCACAATTTGTAAACTACAAACTATTTTCAAATATCACAACAGAATAAGCATAGTAGGCCTTGAAACTCATGACAACAAAATGTCAAATAAAAATTTCATAACAGTTTGATTTAGATTTTATTTTTCATTTTGCCTTATAAATACTTTTTTTGTTATCCAATGGATTTCTGATTGTATAAAGGTGTAGAAAAATAAAATAGATTCATATCGAATATAATTTATTTGTTGGGTTAGTTTTGTATGAGTTTCAAGGCCTACTATGCTTATTTTGTTGTGATTTTTGGAAATAGTTTGTAATTTACAAATTATGAATTCTCAGATGGTTTTCAGAAGTATGTGCATAAGATAAGAGGTTTTTAACTTCTCAAAACTGTGGTTAAAGTCTACTGATGATTTGGTAAAGCACCATTGAAATGCATGCAGACATTGCTTGACCATCAACAAATGAATTTCATTCAAAAACAATTTTATAACAATTGTTTTTTTTCATAATTCATTGATAAATAAAGCTCAATTTATTACATTCATAAAATTAACAAAAAATATAGCATATTAGAAAATATTTCACTTATTACAACTGTTTTTATGCGCCAAAATAATGTAAACAGATTTCTTAAATTATATGGATAATTTTAAGATTGATATTTAGTTTGTTTTCCTTTGGATTTTATAACTGCTGCTAATCTTCTAGGCACCGAATCAACAAAGTTTTGTGTAAAATCGGGTGAAATTTTGGACCATTCCTTTTGTAATGTGCTATATTTTTTGGTAATTTTATTAATGTAATAAATTGAGCTTTATTTATCAATGAATTATGGGGAAAAAATTGTTATGAAATTGTTTTTGTTTTTATGTAATAAATATTGATTTCAAACGTAAAGGGGTGTTTAGTTTATATTATCACAGTATATCGACCCATAAAGCTTATAGTACGTCCCCATACACGTGATTTGCTCCACAAAACTAGTTTTGCTCAAAACAAGTGTTTTGTTACTTATTTTTCTACACTTTTTTATTTTTAAAAAACTTGAACAAAAAGTAGTTTTGATCCAACACATGCCAAAATTTACCAAAGTAAATGAAAGAAAGAAATACTGCAAAAGACATTTTGGCTTCAATGTAATTTTCCTTAAAATTTTTAATTTGTTGAAAATATGTATGTTTTTTTTTGACCCTATGTTATTCACTTGCAAGTAATCTTATGTTCGGCTTAAGATCGTCTGTATTTTTTATTAGTTAAAATGCATAAGTTTTATTATATACATTTTAATCCGATATTTCGGTAACTTTGCTGACCATCAACAGAGATTTTTTATAAATATTTTATTTTTCAAATTATGTATGAATTTTTATTAGTCGAACTTTTTCTTTATGTAAATTGTTAATTTTTTAACGAGCTTAAGTTCGAATCTTGCATGACTGCAAATTATTTTCTCTTTTGCTTTTTTTTTAAGCCCGTTAAAAAATTAACAATTTACATAAAGAAAAAGTTCGACTAATAAAAATTCATACATAATATAAAACATTGCGGGGGCACGCGCACTTGTTCAAAGTAAATTGACAACTAAAATTCAATTACTTGAACATAAATAACAAAGAAGCTTTACCTATCAGCAGCCGATGGCTCTGGAAAAAGCAAAAGAGATATTGGAATATTTGGAATATTAATCGTCAGGGTTGGGGAATTTCGTACTAACCAAAATGTAATAACTTAATAATATGAATGTGATAACTTCTCATATTCAATTTTCGTTAAAATATTGGTTAAATAGTTGATATTCCTACTAACTAGCACCACTTGCAAAAGTGAAAAAATTGAACAAAGAACGCTGATGAGATGGCGTAGCGGCCTCGAAATCAGTACTGATCCGTTCTGCTGGTTTGATGATTATTAAAAAATATTCTTAATATTCCAATCTTAACATAAAAATAATAAATAGAATTTAAAAACAAATTCATTTATTAATAAAATAACAAAAAATAATTTGCAGTCATGCAAGATTCGCACTTAAGCCCGTTAAAAAATTAACAATTTATTTTATTTTTCGCTTCACAATTTAAAGAAAACACAACTATAGGATTTGTCAGTAGGAAACAAGCGTGTATTATTATAAGGGACAGTTCACTATTTTGGACCGTTGATATTTTTCAGTAGCGTACTTGTGCACTGTTCTCTAACCTGGCAATATTCAATCATCCTTCTAACAGACCAATCGTATCTGAAAGCCTACATTTTACTTTAATCACATTTTTCTAACTTTGATTTTTTCTTTAAAATATGACTATGTTGCATTAAAGGAGTAAAGGCCGAGGCACATAGAATACGTCATACCTTATGCGTCGCCTTTTTCAACTGACAACTGAGTTGAAATGCATGCTTTCTTATGTGAGATGTCACATTCAGTACTTCTGCGCCAACGCAAAGTACGAAAGTTGGCCAACTTTTGACGTACTTTGAATACTTTGACAGACATCAGTAAGTTTTTTAAATTGTCTTGATTAATTTTTTTTGTATTGTGTGTTCAGGAAAAATTAAATAATATATCAAAAATTGTATAAAATAAAAATTATATAAATGAAAGGGAGAACACGCAGCTGGTTTAATATCCGTCAAAAAAGTACTCATTGTGCCAACCTTCTCCGTCAGTACGTTCATGTCAGTTAAAAAAGGCGACGCATAATGTATGACGGATTCTATGTGTCTCGGCCTTAAATTACTTCTCAACAGTATTAAAATCGATACGCAAACATCACTTAAAAGGGATCTAAGTTAATCATTCTGTAAGTTTATATATATGAGGAGCCGCAGAAATAAGGTGCTTTTTCGCATTTCTCGAAAAATTGGTTTTTTGGTATTTTTATAATATTTAGGTTGAAATCTTGTAGAAACAATCAAGTTAGCATTATTATTATTTTTTTTTTACCAAGTAAATGGGTTCTAAAAAATTGATACTTAACAAAAGGTGTTTTTTGTTTATCTTTTAACAAAACGGGTTTTTTTGTTTATTTTTTAACAAAAGGTTCTTTTCCCATAATCTTTGGCATTTCTTCGTGTAGTTTCACTTTTTACTTTAATGAAAGATGGCATCCCTGTATCAACCAAACTACAGTTAAAGTAAAATTAATCAAATGTTTATAGTGTTTGTTTTTATAACAAATTTGTTTGACGTATTCTTTTATTTCAAATAACTGTTAAATAATAACTGCAATAATTTAGATATTATTTGAAGACTTATACCCTACGTTCAATATAAATTCTACATTAAAGTAGGTTTTAATTTTATTGTAAAATGATTTTTATTTGTTTGTCATATAGATAGAAAATTCTGTTCAATAAACATTTACCCCCTTATTCATAAAAATTATGAGAGTCTAATAACAGCGTAATAAAACAAAATTTCATATGAAATTCGCTCTATTACAATCTTATAAGCCTCTCATAAATTTTATGAATAAGGGTGTTAAATAATAATATTTTATATTAAATATAAAATACAAGAACTTGGGCTTTAATTCATATTTCAAAATTATTAAAAAAACATTTAGGGCCATTATTACAACTTGCCAATACTTAAAGTTAAGGTGTTATCGGACAGATAATTCGTTTTTCATTATCATGAGTACACTTTAAGCTAAAAGTAGCTAATAAGCTAAAGTGAACCCGATTTGAACTTTAATTTTAAACGTAAAGTTTATGAATTTGAAGTTGCCATATTTTCTGGTCTGTGAAAGAAAAAATAATAATTTTAATTTAGATTTCCAAATTAAAAATGGAAAGCAACCCACGATTGTTTTATATTAACGAGTTAGAAAATATGTTTGAAGAAAGTCAGCCTCTAAGTAGATCACCAAAAAAATTTCGCGAGCAAGTGGACTATCTTGAATATTACGATGAAAGTGAGTTTGTGCAAAGATTTCGAGTAACGAATCAGACGTTCCAATATATTTTAGGAAAAACTGGTCACTCTTTACAGCCAAGTAATCAGAGGTTTGTACCAATATGTATATAATTCGTGTTACATTAATGCATTTTCTTCCAGGCTTTATTCCGTATCACCTCAGACTAAATTATTAGTAACGCTAAGGTTTTACGCAAGTGGTAGTTTTTCATACATATTAATAATGTATATGTAGTATGTAGTTTACCGTATTTAGTACATTGTGTAATTCATTGCATTTGCATATGAAAACAAGTTACAATGTTTTAATACAAAAACGTATATTTATACATACTTATGTACATATGTACCTACCACAGTCGCTGTCATGTACATTTACTAGTCCAGTGGCTGAGTCTCCCAGCATTGCAGCTATTTTTGCTGATACGGTGCTAACTTTAGTGGATGACACTCCTCCACCTGTGCGGTACGTCTCCAATTTCTGTGTAGCAATTTCCGTCTTGGACTTACGCTTAATCACCTCGTACTTGTCACGCAATGTCTTCCAGTGCCGGTACGTGCCACTCGTTGCTGAAAACTTTTCCTCAATTTTCCTCCACACCTCTCCTTTTCGGCGCCATATCACGGCGTCGGATTTTTTATTTTCCAAAACGTTTTTGTAGGCATCCACCAATTCCACCAACAGTACCTCTTCTTCATTTGTGTAATTTTTTGCCCGCTTTCTTGAATTTTTTTCATTTTTCACTGAGATTTTTGAAATCACAATTCTTCTACATAAACCACAGCCATAAAGCACAAACAAACAAGACAGTCGTTGCCACTATGTACTTAATGATGCCACTATGTAATGGCAACTTGTCAAAAGTAATCGGTTTTGTCTGTGGTACTGCCATATATTTGAAAAGATTAATTTTATTTTATAAGGAAGTTGTGATAATGAAAAATTTTAAAGTTCACTTTATTCCCTACTTTAGCTATGGTTACCTTTTACTATCAGCTGCATTAAAGGCAAGTTGTAATAATGGCCCTTAATAGTATAATTAAAACATGGAAGAATTGCAAGCTGTCGTAGAAAATTTAAACATGGGAACATGTAAAATGCAAATATGTAAAATTTCAAAAAAAGTAAATATTACGAATTTTATTTCAACATTTTGGTCGCATAAAATGTTATGCTCAATTTCTAATAGTGAAATATTTGTTTTGTAGGATATTTTTAGATGGTGGTGCTCCTAAAAAAATAAATAAACCTAATTGCAGTCATACGAAAACTAGCAAGTTTCTATGCAAAATGTTCAGTGAACTCGATTGTGTAAAAAATCGCCAATTATTATATAAAAACCAGACTAATTGTCACAAAAAATCCTCGCCGAAGATACAAAAAAGAATATCTAACAATGAGACAGAACATCAAAACGTCGAAGTATCATTTAATTAAAAATGGTAAGAGAGTATTAGTTTGTAAAGCATACTTTATGAAAGTACTCTCAATCACTAAAAGAAGATAAGAATATCTTCTTAAGCGGATCTTTAATGGTGGGATTCTAACTGAGCGATGAGGTGGAGATCATCGTTCTCAAAAATTTATGGCCAAAAAGGAAAGTATTAAAAAATTCATAAATTCTTTTCCTGAGAGCCATTACAATCGATCTAAGTCCAAACGTATATACTTAGATAGTTGCCTTAATATTGCGAAAATGTTTTCGATGTATAATGAATTCGTTGATGCTAGTTTAAAAGTAAATCAAACTTTATTTCGTCAAATTTTTTCAAACAATTTCAATATCGGATTTTCATCACCGGCATTCGACGTCTGCACTGTGAAATAAAATTAAAAGTGAGAATGATCCCTAAAAGAAAGTTAATCTTATGACTAATTTACGAATTCATAAGCTTAGAGCTAATGCTTTTTACGATATAATGAAAGAGAGACCAGAAAGCACATTAACATTAGTTTTCGATATGCAAAAACTCGTCAGCTATGTTTTTACAATTTTTGTATCGTAGGCGTTGATAGCAAAAGTCCGGTATTTTATTGTTGAACTGAAAACCAGGCTGGTCGAGGTTCTACGGAAATTGGTTCTGCCTTGCTTCATTACTTAAATGCTCTCATTTTGAAAGATATTAATTTTATAAGATTTTTTTGCGACGGATGTGGCGGGCAAAACAAGAATTCTCATATTGCTCGAACTATTTTGTTTTGACTCCAAACACTCTCTCATGTACAACATATCGCTTTAACGTTCCCAGTAAGAGAACATAGCTTTTTACCGGCTGATAGAATATTTGGACGTGTTGAAAAACACCTAAAAAAACATGCTGTTTTAACGACAGTAGAAGAGTATTCTCAAATTTATTCCAACCACGGACGAGTTTTAATGCTGGGAACCGACTGGAACATTCTTAATATAAAAGATCTTGAATAAATTTATGAAAAGATTGAAAATATTCAAGGAATAAAACGGATAATATTTTATAAGAATTTTATGAAAAACGGAATAGTAAAATGCTTGATTAAATTTGAATCTGAAAACGAACGGAATACTAATTTAAATTTGCTGAAACGAGGAAAAACACCTTTTTCATTTTCTCTGAATGAAACTAAAACAGGCCCTTATATTAGCGCTGACAAAAGAAAAGACGTGGAAAGCCTTCTAATAAAACTGTTTGGTAAAGACTGGAGCGAAAACCAATCATTATTTTGATACAAGGACATTTTGTATAACCACGATAAAGATATGGAGGATTCAATAGACGAAAATGTTGGATGTTCTTGCCTAGAAGGAGATGTTGGAACAAGAGTTTAACTATTTAACAAATTTCATATGTATTTAATTTAAGGTTAAGAAAGAAATGTTTAAGTTGCAATTTTATTTAATAAAACGACAAAAATAATATACTTAACTTAACATTTTTTAATATATTAGATCAGGTTTAAACACATTCAGTAAAAATTTAACGTCATACATGTGTATTTGCTTTGCAAAAGGTGATTTTTCCGAAACAAAAATGGAATTATATCAAACATCCTTAACATTTAATGGGGTGACTTAAGACAGTTAGATTCACCTGTAGATAAGTAAAAAACTTGTTAGCATTTCCAGGTTCTTGCAGTTTTTTAAAGGGGCGAAATAAATAAATCTCCTCATATATATATATATATATATATATATATATATATATATATCTATATATATATATATACATACATATATATATATATATATATATATATATATATATATATTACATATACATATTTATGTATATGTATATAAATACGAGTATATATATGTATATATATATGTATATATATATATATATGTATATATATATACATATATATATATATATATATATATATATATATATATATATATGTATGTATGTATATAGGGTCCACCAAATAACTTTTTTTTTGAAAATGCTATAGAAGAAACTACGGAATATTTTCTCAAATTTCTTTTTTTATTTGAAAGTACAATCCTTCCGGTTAATAATGGAAAATAATTTCATTCAAATGGCTGCCTCGGCTGGCCATGCAGTTGCAGTAGCTTCGGCTGTGTGGCACGTAGCGCCGTCCTGTTGAAACCATATGTTGCCAATATCCTCTTCAATTTTTGTGAACAAAAATTCGTTCAACATGGCCCCATAACGTCGCCATTGTCTGTAACGGCCACTCGTTGCTCATTTTCGAAGAAAAATGTCCCAATTATGCCTCTGGACCAAAATCCGCACCAAACAGTGACTCGTTGTGGGTGCGTAGGCTTTTCAATGTATGCGTGCGGGTTTTCTGTGCCCCAAATGTGACAATTTTGCTTGTTTACATACCCACCAAGATCAAAATGAGCTTCATCTGAAAAGATGATTTTTTTTTGCAAAATCGGCATCTCCTGTAAGTCGATCGCATGCCCACTTAGCGAAACGAAAACGCATTGGATGGTCAACCATATTCGTTAAGCGGAAGTATAAAAGTAATTATCTGTCAAATCAGACATGAGCTAAGTGTTACCATTCACGAAATAAGCACTAGTTGAAAAAAAACGTCAGATAGCGGAACCTATATATATATGTATATATATATATATATATATATATATATATATATATATATATATATAGCGGAACCTATATATATATATATATATGTATATATATATATAAATATATATATATATATATATATATATATATATATATATATATATGTATGCACATATACACAAATATACAAATATGTGGGTGCTGTTGGCTGAAGTAGTAGAACACGAGACTATGAAGCGGATGGTCGTGAGTTGGAGCCCGCGCTGAGTCATGAAATATTGTGTTGTATTCTTCTGATCAGCATTAGTGCGTGGTTGTGTTAGTTGTTACCAGCCTGTTTAAATGATGAAGGCATAGTCACTGAGCATAATTGGCAGCGACTGACACTATCATGTACTAAAAAGTTGAGTAACAGCACCCACCTTCGTCGGCCCTGTAGCAAAAATTATCCGGCGAAGTAAAAGGTTGAAATAGCTACAAAAAACCAACTATCTATCTTCTCATCTTTCCTAATCCCCTCGTTTTCAGTTCCGGCGCAATGCATTGCATATGTAGGGGTCATCCCCTGAGTACTGGTCTAAGATAAAAATATATGTATATATATATATATATATATATATATATATATATATATATAAATAACTAACATAATTACAAATTAATATATTAACATATATACAAATTTACATACATATGTATACAACTAAACATTTACAATATTTAAACTATTCAATCAACATTACAACAAGGATAAGAATTGATTACAGAATAGTGTATATATGTAAATAACATATAAAAATAATGATATGATATAAATATATATACACATGCGCATGCATACACATACACATATATACATATACATATATACATGTATACACGCATACACACACATACATACATACACATAAATACATACATACATACATACATAGGAATAAATTCTTTAACCAATTAACATAAATAAACAAAATTTTTTTTTTTTTTTTTTTTATAAAAAATTCAAATTTTACTAACTAAATACCTATAATTCTGTGCTAATTTTTCTGTGTCTGCCCCTGAGTACTGAATTATAGGTATTTAGTTAGTAAAATTTGAATTGTTTATAAAAAAAAAAAAAAAAAAATTTTGTTTATTTATGTTAATTGGTTAAAGAATTTATTCCTATGTATGTATGTATGTATTTATGTGTATGTATACATGTATATATGTATATGTATATATGTGTATGTGTATGCATGCGCATGTGTATATATATTTATATCATATCATTATTTTTATATGTTATTTACATATATACACTATTCTGTAATCAATTCTTATCCTTGTTGTAATGTTGATGGAATAGTTTAAATATTGTAAATGTTTAGTTGTATACATATGTATGTAAATTTGTATATATGTTAATATATTAATTTGTAATTATGTTAGTTATTTATATATATGTATTCATATATATGTGTGTATGTGCATATGTGTATGTACATGCATATGTGTTTGTATCTCTCTCTATGTGAGTGTATATATATCTGTATGTAGTTGTGTATGTTCATGTATGCATATATTTATACGTTCATGTATGTATTGATGTATACATGTATAAATATATACAAGCCTGTATATATGCTTTTGTTTTTATGTTAATATTTTTGAAAACATAGATATATTCGAAAAAATTTTTGTCATATTTCAAAACCAATTTATACAGAAAATTTTAATTTTCGATTGTTATTCCTGATGATGTCAACAAATTGTTGACGAAATATCGAATAAAATAGAAAAATTATAACGATTTTTACAAAAACGACCTCGAGCTCAATCATTCTAAAATACATATATAAGAAAAGGTCAATAAAAGCAAACAACTATATATATATATATATATATATATATATATATATATATATATATATAGTATATATGTATATACCTATATATATATATATATATATATATATATATATATATATATATATATAAAATATGTATATATATATATATATATATATATATATATTTATATATATATATATATCTATATATATAAATATATATATATATATATATATATATATATATATATATATATAGTATATATGTATATACATATATATATCTATATATATATATATATATATATATATATATATATATATATATATATATGCATATATTTATTTATTTTTTTTAATAAAAATATTGGCCATTTCTAGTTTTTATATGAATTAAAAAAATTTTTTATTAAGAAAAACTTAGTATTGTTTATATATTTTTATTGATCTTTCAGTTTATTGTAATATTAATCAAGCTTGTGATCGTTTTTTATAAAATTTTATTTCGTTTAATTTTTATTTAATATTTTGTTAACAGCTTGTTAACATCTTCAGAAAATAAAAATTATAATTAATAAAAAATGCTTTTTGGTTTTTCTTAACTTGTACAACAATATTTATTTAATATAGTTTACAAATAATTTTTCATGTATTCTACTCTGTCTAATACTGACCGATTTATTCATAAACTTAAATCAGTTTTTTAATCATCTTTAAGGATAAGATAACTTCTTAAAATTGCATTCGGAAAGATTTGTTAAGTAAAAATTGTATTTAACTCTATAGTACGTGCACATCATCTAAATATCATATTAATTCTCAAATATCTGCAAAATTTTGTATATGCTTTAAATTAAAGTTTGGAATTTCGGCTAAAAGCATGTAATTACAGTTTTTCCCTTTAATGAACAATGCCACTGAACAATTTAATTTGTTTATCTTTCATATCCCTTCAATAGCACCAATTCAAATGTCAAGCTCCGCATCTGGTTGCTTTGTCGAAATTTCAAGCAATTAATGACGTGTGATCTTTTTAAATTTGGTTTCTAGCACTCTTCCCTCCGTTATGACATCTAAAATGTATTTATATGACTTCCGTAATACTTTTAAATATTGCTAAACGGAGATTACATAAACATATTAAGAAACTAACAAAAATGTATTAAAACTTTTTATTGTATGAAAACTTAATAAATTATTGTTGCCGTTTCCTTTTTCATATTTCGTGCAGTTTATTATCGGAACTTCGATCTGTTTTGGGTTCTTTACGCTTAAGTGACTGGTTTAATCGGCCTGGTATCATTGAAGTTGGCGACAACTTTGATTCACTAACGCGCGGTCATGCCACGCAGCCAGAGGAACTGACAGACATTAACTTTGATCGAGAGGTAAAGTAACATTTCCAGTTGGTTAATTTGCTTGGTATTTAATTCTATTTGCTTCTTTTCCGTAATAAACATGATTTAGTTTTTAGATTTTATATTAACATTCGTGCAGACAAATTCACATTGCCTTTTGAATGTTTGTAGTTTTTATTTAAATGTTTGTAGTTTTTATTTTAAAAGTTGTTTCTGATTGGTTTTTCTAGATTAAACACTTTTTATTCAGACGTAATATGCCATTTGGCAGCGATTTGAGAGCCATAGATATACAACGTAATCGTGACCATGGTTTGGCATCTTATAACGATTATAGAGAGTTCTGCGGCTTAAGACGTGCTCACAGCTGGGACGAGTTTGCTGACCTCATTGGTTTACAAGTAAACAAAAAAAAAAAAACAAAAACAATTAAAGCAATAAAAGAGACTGCATGAATGAGAACAAAATTTTTATTTTAATCTATTTTAGATTATTGAAAAACTAAAGACTTTATATGCCAGTCACGAGGATGTCGATGTTACTGTTGGCGCTTCACTTGAAGCGCACGTTGCGGGAGCTTTAGCAGGCCCAACCTTCCTTTGTATATTAACCGAACAATTCTATCGCACACGTGTTGGAGATCGCTTTTTCTATGCAAACGGAGATAAGCACACTGGCTTTACTCCAGGTAATTACAGTTTTAAATAAAGCGAATGTACATTTAAATAAATCGTTTATCATTATATTATAGATCAATTAGCTGAAATACGAAAAGCGAGTATGGCCCGCCTATTGTGTGACAACGGGAATCACATTGCTTCCATGCAGCCTAAAGCATTTTTAACTGTTACAAAATCGTAAGTATTAACTAAATCATTAGTGTTGTTCATACTTCGCATGGCGCTGTGGCTAATAGGTAGCAATGCTAGCTTGTCAGTCCAACGGTCGTGGTTTTCATTCCAGTCTGAGACTCGTTGCAAAATTGGTACAATATAAAAGCGTGAGTCTGTGACAAATTTTGCTTTTACACTCTTTTTGTTCTTTAAATAGAAGTTAGGGCAATTATTATAACATCATGTTGGTTAAAAGTGGATTTTATCAGAAAAACACCATAAGCTTTTGTTTGCAGTAGCGAGAAAAATGTCCCTTGCTTAAGTCGACTTGATCACTTATATCATATTGCTGCAGAAATGATCTAAGCAATGAAAATAAATACTTAACTAGAAAAAGGTAATAAAGACAACACTGAAGAAAGTAAATTTTACATGGGATGACTTAAACAAAAGTTTAAAACTAAAACACGACTATCACGGAAGTGACAACCAGTTATTCGCATATCTCATTACAATTACATCTCTACCAAATCGTTCATTCAGGTGAACGCACATCTTCGATCATACTCTAAATAAGAACTCGTTCGTTCATTTCGCTCATCCGAATACAAAATAGAACAAAATGAAACGAAAGAAGTAAGAAGTAAGCATTCGTGTATGAATGAAAATGTCAAACTTTGTTTTTTTATATTCGCGTTCAAGAATGAACCGGTAAAATATTTTCTAGTTATTGGCACACATGTATGAATATACTAGTTTATTTTCTCAACATAGATATACGCGTATGAATATAGTAAAATAAACAAGTAAAAACGTTATATTCGACCGTGTCGAATCTTAAGCACCCTCCAAATATTTAGTAAGTAAATTTAATATGTTTAACTTGGTGGGACAGTGTTCCTTTATATAATATCGTACGTCAACGCCCACTAAAGGTGGCAAGGTTCACAAATACACAATATCATGTTTTCCACAGAGAAACGTATGGGCACTGCTAGATCGTCTTAAACTTTATCACTGATCAAAAATATACATATATACAGGGTGTTTTTTATTGAGGTATAGAACTTCGAATTGAAATAAAACACAAGAAAATCGTTTTAATGTCCATCAATTTGGCTTTATTGGAAGGATAATTTTATGCCATTAATGTTTAAATATGATTTCGGGCATGTGGCCGCCGCGGACGGCTCGAATAAAGCCAATTCTACAGGTCCAATTTTCAACCACTTTTTCGAGCATATGGGGCCGTATGTTGGCAATAGCGCCACGAATGTTGGCTTCCAAGTCCCCTAACGTTTCTGGTTTGTTGGCGTAGACGAGCGACTTCACATATCCCCAAAGTAAATAATCCAATGGTGTCAAATCACACGATCTTGGTGGCCAATTGACAGGTCCATTCCGCGAAATTATGCGCTCATCGAATGTTTCCTTCAATAAATCGATTATGACGTGCGCTGTGTGGCATGTAGCGCCGTCTTGTTGGAACCACAACTCATCCACATTCATGCCATCCAATTCGGGAACAAAATAGTCGGTTATCATGGCTCTATACCGGTCTCCATTAACGGTAACTGACTCTCCAGCATTATTTCGGAAGAAGTATGGCCCAATGACTCCACCAGCCCATAGAGCACACCGAACAGTCAGTTTTTGTGGATATAATGGCGTCTCAAGGGTCTCATGTGGATTCTCTTCACTCCAAATGCGGCAATTTTGCTTGTTGACGTAGCCATTCAACCAAAAATGAGCCTCATCACTGAACAAAATTTTGCGGTAAACTTCGCGAACTGAACCATTACTTTCGAAATAAATTTGCACGATTTGCAAGCGTTGTTCTTTTGTCAACCTGTTCATGATGAAATGGCAAACCAAACTAAATATTAATCACTTCACAGCTGACAAAATGGCCGCCAGTTAAAAAAGTGATGCCAACATAAAGTGGAATCCAACTCTCTTTGGAGGGTATTAAAACTGTATTTTGGCGGGTTCGCTCTGGAAAGGGCTGTTGGGGACACATTTCACCTTTGTCATAAAACTCTAAAAATAAATGTTAGGGATAATTAAATACAAAATTTAAAAATTTTGTTTTTTTATAGGGTCATTTAGGGACAAAGGGGGAGGATTGGGTAGGGCAGAGTAGTACCAGGTTACGTCTCAGCTTCGTAATTGAAGCTCACAAATTTTATTTTCAAGGAATGTAGGCTTGAATAAAACAAGTTGTTAAATTTTTACACTATTTTTGGATACAATAACGCCCACTAAAGGGAGCGGGGCCCACAAATTATTATTTTATTTTATAACTCCAAATTTAACGCGTTGGACCTTTTTTAATATAAAAATATATCAGTTGCTTAACAAAATTACAAACAAAAAAAAACTTTCAAAAATATGTTGTTTTGTAGAGGTTGGTTTAGTTCTTCTTAGAGGAACAATCTTGCCCGACTTAGCTCATCTCCGAACTTAACCTGTGCTATCCTTCAATATATATTTATAACAAATTAATTAAGAGTCTAGCTTATTTCGTATGGACTGAATTGTGATTTCCACAGACAGACGGACATGCTCAGATCGTCTTAGATTTCATCACTGTTCAAGAATATATATACTTTATGGGGTCTCAGATGGATAGGTATTTCGCTGCGTTAGGGATAAAAACATGCAACACTCAAACTTGATTTTCGTATTCATCGCTCTCAGTAATGTGTATGTACATGAATAACAGAATATAAGATGAAAATGTTCGCGAACAAAAATTTTTACAGCGTTGAATATACATGAATAACAGAATTTCAATTAAAAATTTTCGTGAATAACAAATTCTACAGCGTTGAATGTACATGAATAACAGAATTTAATGTAAAAATGTTCGCGAATAAAAAATTCTACAGCGTTGAATGTAAATGAATAAAAAAAACTTATTTAATATGTAAATGAACAAGGAAATTCTAGCGAGTTGATTGTAGATGTGTAATACATTTGGAAATGATGAAAATAAGAACACGTGTAATCTTACTTTGTGCAATTGTAGAATAAGAAGGATATGTTGATTTATAGTAAAATATTGGTTTTGGTATTTTAGTTACATGTCGAATGCGCTAATTTGCTCACAGGGTTTAATACATTGAACCGATTCAACGCCCACTGGTAATAGGATAACTTTATAGTATTATATATGTATATTAATATTTTAAATGAAATTTATTTATTGGTGGTCAAGCAATGTCTATATCAGACACGGGCGTTTCATAGCACAATTGTGCTGAGATCATTCACACCCTCTATTCTTACCCTCTTTAATATAGTCGTCGATGAGACAGCGACGAATGAATATCAGGCGGATGTTTACAAATATTTTTTATATATTTTTCCAGAATATTTGTCCAGCAAACAATTCAATCATGATGATATGCGAAAAATATTTTGTCGTAAACAATGCTTTCGATAACATACAATGCCTTTTATACAATTTTTCTCCAATAACGGCCTATACTAATTCTCCTAATTTAGTAATACACTTAGTCTTATTAATTAGTCTGTGTAAAATCTTATCAAAAATATTTTGAATATGTTTCCCATATGGAAATGATCTTCCATGCCCACAAATATCAAAGCTTATTAAGTTTGATACATCCAACCGCGTATTTATTTTTGGCGAGTATTCAGTGTTATGCTCCAGCAAGCAACCATTCTTTTATTTATTTATTTTTTTTCTGAAATGGAAAAGTACAAATTATTGTCCTATCTTTTTTAATTTTTTTCATTTGACTGTTTACTTAGAAAAGGTTTTATTTTTAATTAATAATTTTACGTAATCAACGTTTTTTAACTTAGAAAATATTGCTACTTATGTATAAATATGTAATGCACCATTATCTTTCAAACGCTTGGCTTTTTGTTTGGTGGGTAGCACGCAAGCTCAACACATACACAATTTACCAATACATTGACGGTGCCCACCACTGGTTTATATGCATTTCATTTGTGCTTTACCAAATCATCAGTAGACTCTAACCACAGTTTTGAAAAGTTAAAAACCTCTTATCTTATGCACATACTTCTGAAAACCTAAGAATTCCTAATTTGTATAATACAAACTATTTTCAAAAATCACAACAGAATAAGCATAGTAGGCCTTACAATACAGTAGTAGGACTTTACTCATACAAAACTAACCCAACAAATAAATTATATTCGATATGAATCTATTTTATTTTTCTACACCTTTACACAATTAGAAATCCATTGGATAACAAGAAAAGTATTTATAAGACAAAATGAAAAATAAAATCTTAATCAAAATATTATGAATTTTTTTAATAAATTTCTTTTAAAATAGAATTGTGGCAATATGTCAAATAAAAATTTCATAATAGCTAAATTTAATATTATATTTTAAAATTTATTTTATTTTAATATTTTTAGTAAAATCTTAACATGATCATGGTCTGTGCAACGTACCTTATATTATTATAAATTATTGCTATGACTGACAGCTTTGGGCATCAGGCATATAAATATATTTATATTAAAGTCTAATATATTTTTCGTTCTCTTATTAAATTAGTACAATTATTTTGTACTAAGTTGCAATTGTACAGATATTGGCAAAGGACACTTTAATTGATGCCTTGAGTTTTTTTCGGAAGTTAAAAAATTAAATGTCTTGTTGAGTTACAATAAATTATTAACTCACTTGTTATTATTAATTGAAATATATTTTAGATTATAAGTATGCATTTAGACATTTTTCTTTTCCAATCAATGGAGGCAGCAATAACAAATATGTATATTTATTAGCTTTAAAACTTTTTATGAAAACAATTATGAATTATTATCCCTAAAGATGTTTGAAAATACCAATGAAATTTCAGGTGTATACATAAATGTAATAAAATTGTGTTGTATTTGCAAAAGCATAATAATTTGTTCTGTGAAAATGAAGAGAAAAAAAATCCTATCCTCATTAGCAAAAGAATTGATTTTGAGAATATTATGTATGTATATATAAATGAAGAACATAAGAATACATGTAATATTATTCATAATTGTTTTCATACAAAGTTTTAAATATTTTCAACTTAAATTCTGTTATTCATGTACATCCAGCTTGATAGAATTCATTTAATGTTCTTTTTGAGTGGTAATGCAAAATTAAATTTAATGCTCTCACCATATGTGTATGAACAGAAATTCTTGCTTTATTTTACATTCATGTACAGTGCTGCCACTCCAACCAAAATATTTGAAAAAGTTACCAAATTTTAGAAAAAATAACCAAATTTAAAATGCACTGTTTTATTTGGATAACACCATAAAAATTTATTTGAAGTTGAAATACAATGCAAAGTTAATAATTACAAAACAAGAAATGTAATTCATTTACATATTTAAAGAATTCATACTACTGAAAAAATAACGAGAAACTCATGTACATATTTATATTTTTGTTTTACAAGAGTCAATTTTCCATATATAATTTATTTTCTTTAAAGTACATATATAAAATTATTATTATAACATTTATTTTTAATAGGAACGTTACAATAAACTAAATTTAAACTTCACAAATCAAAAACATAATAAATGTTTATCAAGACAAAAAAAATATACATATATGTATATATATTTATATATATAAATATATATATATATATGTATATATATATATATATATATATATATACATATATATATACTATATATATATATATATATATATATATATATATATATATATATATTAGTACTTTTTGTTTATGTGGTCAAATATGTCTATATGCCTGCATTTCATTGGTTCTTACAGCAAATCATCAGTAGACTTTAACCTAATTCCAAAATAACAAAGCCCTTTTTATATACTTTGATTGTTTGCCAACGGCAGACTAATTGTATGAAGGTGGAAAACCAAAATAGATTTATATCGCTCAGTATGAAAGCCGTGGAAAAACTTACATCAGTATTCCCAATAAATAAAGTAGACTTGATCAACACTTTAAAATAAATTTTCTATGAAATTTTTACTTTTAAGCGCCCTTGAAGCACACATTACTTTTTGTGAATACAGCAGTTAGAATTTAAAACAGTTAATTAGTTTTACTTGTATTTATTTATTTAATATTTATTATATACAGTGTTTTTGGAATCGGCTAAAAAACCTATTAATTTTGATGTTTTAGTTTTTATAACATTTTTTTTAAGGCTTGCTTCTTACAGTCAGGATACATCTGTGTGTGTTCTTGTACACAGCGTAGCAAATATTGTTTTTGCTCCTCTTCAACAGTAATTAAGCCATGAAAATCCTTTAGTAACTTGACCACTGCAGATAAAGCAGAAAGTATCGTTAACTGCTTTGAGTGTATTCACTTTTTCTTTAGCGTGCAGAAATGATACATTACATTGGCCATGTAGTAGGACACTCGCTTAGAAAACTGTCGTCGATTTTAAACCGATTTAATAAAGACTTGCTTTTATATGAAATAAAGTCGTCAATATATTTGTCTGAAAGTAGCAATAGAACAACTGTTTTCTCAATTTTCAATTGTATATTAAAGTATTGAAAAAATTAAAACTATTAGTTTTAATTGTCAGACTAACCGTAAAGTTCTTCTTTCGATGGGATGTTGCGGTAACCTGTCATTATCGGAATTTTACTCTTTAAGTTAGCCACCATTTTCGTTTTAGTTTTTTGATCTACCCCATCGTCAAATAGAGACAACATAGATACTTTATCTGTCAAATACCATAAATGTTGGCAAAACTTCTGCAAAGTTGCTTTTGATATGCATTTGTAATTTTTTTCGTAAGATTTCAAAGTCTTTAAAAAACAGATATCTTGGTAAGGTCCTTTTACAGCTAAAATACAGTTTAGACAAGGCTTGACGTATAATGTCGCGATGAAAATGCAGACATCTAGCAAACCCTCCTTATCCTGTTTTGATATTCTGAACTGAGAGCTAAGTAATATTATTTTCAACGAATAAATTGCCCTTGCCATCCATCGAGCTTGGCGCACGGCGCCTGGTGGTCGAATTTTAAGTTTATTCTCGTTATCACCTCTAAGAAATATTATTGACAACTCTATTAGTTCTCGATAGTCAACTCTAATAATGTCTTTAGTCAGCTCACATCGGTAAAATTGTACAAGTTTATCAATTTCTGAAACATTCAGATGTGATAACTTTTCTGTGTATCTTTAAATTTTTTTGGGATCAACATTTTTCCAATTTTCTCGCAAGGTGTTAAACAGTGTAATGGTAGTCATTTCGCTGATTTTTGTCTCAAATGCACATTTTAATACTAACTCGTAGACATGATGGCGAAAAGCAAAAATAAGCACATCCCTATTTAATTTTTGCTCCAGAAGTACACAAGCACCATTAATGCGACCTGTGTTTGAAGCAGTTGTATCGCAACAGAAAATCTGTACTCTATCTTCCAGATCCCAGTCAATGATAGCGTTGTATACTGCCTCTGCTTGTCCCCTTCCTGAAGAGTTTTCCAATTTTGGCACAGCGATAAGTTGTTCTTTGTCATCATACGAAATAACTATTGGTAAATGGTCTTCTTTAGATTTGCGTGCATCTAGGGCTGGTAACATTTTTCCATCCCAGTGGACAGTTACAATATCCGGAACTTTGTTTTGAAAATGAGTCTTAATGGATTCTGCACGCTTTTTTTTGCTCTTCCGTTCGAATTTTTTGAAATGTTGATTTACTTATGGAAAATTCATCAGTATTGTATCCTAACGCCTCAATGGTTGCTTCAATAACAAACATAGCATTTCTTATACTTAAATGGCATCTTTCTAATGTTGCAACAAGTTTTGGAGAGATAAAATCTTTTTTAAAAGTTTTACTAACACTAGGCTGAGTGTTCTCCGTTACAATAGGCATACATTCTAGTGAATCTGATAAGTCCGATTTCGAAAACGAAATATCTTGAAGTGCTTCCTAAGATGATGTTGAGAGAGTTAAAGACGAAAGATGTTTATCACGCCGCTTTACCTCTTCAATGTTCCTAAGGCGTGCAGTTTCCACTTTTTTGGGCAATTTTTTATCCACTCCTCCTAAATGACCGGGTCGACCGAGCTCTCTCTGCTGTTTCAAGAAAATTTTATCTTCATCTATCCTGATTAATTGCATTGCATCGGCATGTGCAATGTCAAACAAATTGTTTAAGTTTTTTATGAACTCCTGTCGACGAAACGCAAACACTACTTGCTTTTTATATGAATTTTTTTGCAAGTTTCTCCAAACCATGTATAAAGCAACAAGTTTCTTATTACAGTTTGGTAAAGATTTAGTCGGTATACATGCCGTTTCCCAATAAATAATGCTCTCAGGAATTGTAAGATCTGCACTTTCATTTACACTTAAATAAACGTTACGAATATTATAAAACAAAACTGAAAGCACTTGTCCATTTGAGGGCAGCTTTGAACCAGTAATTTGATGGTTTACGTCCCCAATTGATTTTTCGCAACAAAGTTAGACCACCGACGTGTTAACTGAATTAAAACAATTTTCGTACTAATGAATCATAGAAGAAAACCACCGCTGACTCACTGAAATTTTATTATATTATTTTTCACACTGTGCTGAAAACAAAACTTGTTGTAATGAAGCAAAGAAGAAAAACTACCCGTAAAAAGCTATACAAAAAAAAAACAACTATCCACAACGCAAACTCTCTTTCAGGATTAAAAATAAATTGCGCTGGTTAGTTATACTTTACGCAAGAGTATTATTATGAGTGTGTATTTGCTTTTGCAATACATAATATAATAAATCAACATAATATAATAAATCATTACCTAAAATGAAAAACTAGCAACAAATTTTGAATCGAAGTCATTTTGTGGAGAGTTTTTTTTTGTACTTAACAACATTTCATTCAATCAAAATTAGGATTTCACCTTATGTGCCAACTACGGTCTTTTATATTTTAAGTAACGAAATTTAAACATAATTGCGGGATTCACACTGTAGTCAGAATATAATAACACGAAATATATGACCAGTGTGAACAACCCGTCATTACTTAGTATGCTATTTCAAACATCGATCAGCTGCTGCCTTGATATAAGCTGAATACATTTTTTTGCGGCGGCATACGGAAAAACATTCAGTGACTGCCAGCTACGTAAGTTATTCGAGACAAATTTTTCACTTGTATTTATTTAGTTTTTTGCGATTTAGTTCTCTTTTAATATATATTATATGTTATAAAAATGTGATTTAAAGTACAGACATATTATGAAATCTTCTTATTTGACACATTGTTGTCACAATACTACTATATATAAATGAAATTTATTTGTTGGTGGTTAAGCAATGTCTATATGCATTTCATTGGTGCTTTACCAAATCGTCAGTAGACTTTTCAAAACTGTGGTTAAAATAAATAAATTTCATTTATGTACAGACATATTGTTATGAATAATTTTTTAGTCGTGAATCATTTATAAGTAACGGCGGCAAACATATACTATCGCCGTCTCGCCTAAAGATTTTCAGCCGTTCGACTCAGATCTCTAGAGCTATTTTACATACCTGAAAGAGTGCTATTATTTTATGCCTTTTTTGTATGCAGCATAACAACATTTTTAAACTGCTCTAAAATATTATGACTTTATGACAATATGACTAAATAGCACGAAGTGTGAATACCACAAATGCTTCTTAAAATTACACATATGTTAGTTTTAAAAATGGCAAAATTTGTTTGCAGTATTTGCTTTTAATCATTTGATTCATAGTTCTCCCTAGAAAACAAGTACTGATTAATTGCGATGAAAGCCGGCACAGGTTCCCGTAGTTCAAAGTGCATCAAACTTTATTTACACACGCTCTGACATCATTCATTAGAGGCTATGCACAAAAAATAATAACTTTTTTTTCGGGCCACTCTAATATATATATACATATATATATATATATATATATATATATATATATATATATATATATATATGTATATATATATATATATATATATATATATATATATATATATATAACTATATACATACATATCGTCACAGTTCTATTTTAAATGAAATTTATTTGCTGGTTAAGCAATGTCTATGTTTATGCATTTCAACAAATAATTTATTTGTTGGGTTGGTTTTGTGTGACTTTCAAAGCCTATTATGCTTATTCTGCTGTGATTTTTGAAAATAATTTGTAATTTACAAATTGGGAATTCTCAGACGGTTTTCGAAACTATGGTCAAAGCCTACTGATGATTTGGTAAAGCACCAATGAAATGTACATAAACATTGCTTAACTATCAACAAATAAATTTCGTTTAAAATATATATATTATTTTTATACCCTCCAAAATAGAATTGGAGGGTATATGCATTTCGTCATTCCGTTTGTAACGCAGAGAAATATCCATCTGAAACCCCATAAAGTATATACATATATTCTTGATCAGTGATGAAATCTAAGACGACCTGAGCATGTCCGTCCGTCTGTGAAAATCACTATTCAGTTCAAACGAAAAGAGGCAGACTCTTGAAATTTGGTATAAATATATGTTGAAGGATGGCACAAGCCAAGTTAAATCGGGCAAGAGGGAAACAAGTTCCCCTAAAAAGAACTAGACCAAACTCTAACAAACAGCATAATTTTTTGTAATTTTGTTAAGCAAATGATATATTTTTATTTCAAAGAAGGTCCAACGAATTAAAGTTGCAGCCATAAAATAAAAAAAAATAATTTTTGTAACCCGCCCTCTTTAGTGGGCGTTATTATATGCAAATATAGTTTACAAATTTAACAAAGTGTTTACTTGAGCCTACATTCCTTAAAAATAACATTTAACATTCCTTAAAAATAACATTTTAAGTATATATATTCTTGATCAGTGATGAAATCTAAGACGATCTGAGCATGTCCGTCCGTCTGTGGAAATCACGATTCAGTCCAAACGAAAAGAGCTAGACTCTTGAAATTTGGTATATATATTTTGAAGCTTAGAGCAGGTTAAGTTTGGAGATGGACTGAATCGGGCAAGCGGGAAAAAAGTTCCCCTAAAAAGAACTAAACCAACCCAGAAAAAACAACATGATTTTTAAAGTTGTTTGGTTATTTTGTTAAGCAAATGATATATTTTTATGTCAAATACGGTCCAACGCCTAGCATAAAAAGTTATCAAATTGTTTTACTTAAGCCTACATTCATTAAAAATAACATTTTTAAGTTATAATGTCAAAGCTGAGACGAAATCCGGTGCTACTCTGCCCTACCACCTCCTCCCCCTTCACCTTCTAAATGACCCTACCAAAAAAAAGTTAAATTTTGTATACAATTATCCCAAGCATTTAATTTTAGAGTTTTATGACTGCCTGTTTTCCTACCCCCTCCCTATAAAAAAAAATAAAAAATTTTATTTTGTATATAATTATCCCAAGCATTCATTTTTAGAGTTTTATGACAAAGGTGAAATGTTTCCCCCACAGCCCTTGCCAGAGCGACCCCGCCAAAATACAGTTTTATACCCTCCAAAGAGAATTGGACCCTATGAAGTAAATATGTATATTCTTGATTAGTGATGAAGTCTAAGACGGTCTAAAACATGATATTGGCTATTTTTTAACTCCGCCCCCTTTAGTGGGCGTTGACGTACGATATTATATAAAGGAACTCTGTCCCACCAAGTTAAACATTTTAAATTTACTTGCTAAATATTTGGAGGGTATTTAAGATTCGACCCGTTCGAATATAACGTTTTTAGTTGTTTTTTATATATTTTTGTTTTTAATAATAATAATAATAAAAGTCATGAAACGAGTGTATTCATTTTGCTCAGGTAGCTAAAACAGAAAAAGGTGAAATTTTCAAAAACTCCCAAAAAAATGGCGCGAAAACGCGCAAGGTTTTTTTAGCGTATTTAAAAGTAGAGATTTCATACTTTATGGTGAATTATAACATTTTTCGATGGAACTCACTGTTAAAAACCTTTTGATATTTTTTTTACAAAAAATTTAACAAAACAAACTTTTTTTAAATTCGAACAAATTTTCTTATTATAAAAATTTAAGATAAAATTTTTCTAAAAATTAATAAAGCAGCTGATAATACAGCCTTTCACGGAGAAAAATCTTTATTCGTTCAGCTACAAAAAATATATTGTAAACGACACAAAACCGTAAAAATTCAGTAAAAACGTATGCAGTTTACTCAACTTTTATGATTTTAATCCCCAGTTTTTGACTTCTAAATTAAGTACAAAATTAGTTAATTTTTCCATAACATTAAGTTGTGTTTAAACACACTTTCAGTTTTTCAGTCTAAAGATAAGAGTACACTATCGGCGCAGTGTACCGATTTTCACCGGCTCACTGAAATAAAGTAATAAGCTAAATTTGCCTTATTTGTGAACTAATTGAAACATAAGGAAATAATTGCACCACACTGCATTGTTAATAAAGCCATATAGAATTATTCCAGAACTAATTTTAACTTGTAATAATAGCCCTAAATAGTACTTAATTTTGAAGTTAAAAACTGGGTATAACAAATCTCAAGCAAAAGCCTTGAAAATTCACTATACAATGCAGAATTTTGTTGTCTGTCAAGCTGCGAACTTAAATTTTTACATTTCTTAATTTTAAGTTTTAGCCTAATGTCCGGCTAGAATGGCCAAATACCCCTATGTGAGTCCGCTAGACCAGCAGTATTTTGCTCCTCCGAAGAGCGAATTATCTTGCCCTTCTCCGTGGAGATGGGTGTAGAGGCTTCACTTTCCTTCTGGGAAATGCGGACGATCAACATCCCGGTGTGTGATGAGTTCCTGTTCAGTGATGTGTACAGTTCCAAACCCCATCCCGAGACGCGAATCGCCCACACTATTCCAAAACTACCTATCTGGCACCTGGAGACGAGTCCGATGGGAGTAAATCCAAGCAAACATCTCCACACGGACGGAAAAACATATGATACATTTTTACGTATTCTATAGCGCATCAATATCAACATTTACGACTCATCAGCATTTCCCTAACATTTACAATTTCAACGTACGGCTAAATAAGTCTTTAGACTCCATGTGAAATAGAGTAAAATTTTACATTACATTAGAGATGAGTAATCCCTATAATGTACTAAAGAGCAGATTAACAGCATCCAATTTGCCGGCACTGTACTTATACTAATGTCATATGTATGCATATTATATATTCAATGTTTAATTCTAGTTAAAATTTTTATTACATATCCGTACTTTTTTTCGTTGAAATATATGCTCAAGGTATTAATAATCCTCTATAAGCAATTGGTTTCGATAAATGAATTAAATAGTTATAGTTCTTGAAAGTTGAATGGCTTCAAGTAATACTTTTAGGTGTGTTAATTAACCAACATTTTTTTTAATTTTTACAGCAATCCCGTTGTGCCATGCTCTGATTTGCCCCAAGTAGATTTGATGAAATGGATTGACCAGAAACCATATTTAGCAGCCGCATCCACACCTCATCATACATATGGAAAATAATAACGATATGTTTACTTTTCCGAAAATATTTTAAACTTGAAAGCTGACTTGCTGTATCGATAATTTTTAATTTTTTTCCCTAAAATCTTGTATATTTTATTTCAAACGTAACTTTATATTGTTTGGTATTTTTGTAATGTTGCATGAATGTTTAGCTATAGTTACTAACTATCACAACTTGTATCAATATTATTGTTTAGTTCGTTTTAGTATCAATTGTAAATATTAACTTGAATAAGAATAACATCAATAAATAGTTATTATTTCAATGTACAGAATAAATATATAAAAACATTTTGTTTTAATTTTTTATTGTCGAAAATTTAAAATGTTCACAATTGTATGTATTTATAATAATAGAAAATTTCATTGCATTCAAAAAACTTAACAATCTCATTCAAAATCAACATTTTGGAGTTATGCCACTATTAAAGTAAATTAGCCATATATAAACAGATAAAATATTTAATATTGCATAATTTAACAAATTGCAATACATACTCGAAAATACCGATGGAAATTTTGTTATTTTTTTAGCTTATTATGAGCTAATTTTTGCAGTTAATATTATGATTTTTTCAATATATGTGTCATTCTAGATTAGTTTAGATATGGGGGCTATTGTATCCTAGAACAATCTACTTGGCTCCATTGAAACGTTCCCTTTGTGAATTACACGCCATCACTTTAATATGCAGTTACATTCTGTTATTATGTTATTCATGTACATCCAGCTTGATAGAATTCATTTAATGTTCTTTTTGAGTGGTAATGCAAAATTAAATTTAATGCTCTCACCATATGTGTATGAACAGAAATTCTTGCTTTATTTTACATTCATGTACAGTGCTGCCACTCCAACCAAAATATTTGAAAAAGTTACCAAATTTTAGAAAAAATAACCAAATTTAAAATGCACTGTTTTATTTGGATAACACCATAAAAATTTATTTGAAGTTGAAATACAATGCAAAGTTAATAATTACAAAACAAGAAATGTAATTCATTTACATATTTAAAGAATTCATACTACTGAAAAAATAACGAGAAACTCATGTACATATTTATATTTTTGTTTTACAAGAGTCAATTTTCCATATATAATTTATTTTCTTTAAAGTACATATATAAAATTATTATTATAACATTTATTTTTAATAGGAACGTTACAATAAACTAAATTTAAACTTCACAAATCAAAAACATAATAAATGTTTATCAAGACAAAAAAAATATACATATATGTATATATATTTATATATATAAATATATATATATATATGTATATATATATATATATATATATATATATATATATATATATATATATATATATACATATATATATATATATACTATATATATATATATATATATATATATATATATATATATATATATATATATATATATATTAGTACTTTTTGTTTATGTGGTCAAATATGTCTATATGCCTGCATTTCATTGGTTCTTACAGCAAATCATCAGTAGACTTTAACCTAATTCCAAAATAACAAAGCCCTTTTTATATACTTTGATTGTTTGCCAACGGCAGACTAATTGTATGAAGGTGGAAAACCAAAATAGATTTATATCGCTCAGTATGAAAGCCGTGGAAAAACTTACATCAGTATTCCCAATAAATAAAGTAGACTTGATCAACACTTTAAAATAAATTTTCTATGAAATTTTTACTTTTAAGCGCCCTTGAAGCACACATTACTTTTTGTGAATACAGCAGTTAGAATTTAAAACAGTTAATTAGTTTTACTTGTATTTATTTATTTAATATTTATTATATACAGTGTTTTTGGAATCGGCTAAAAAACCTATTAATTTTGATGTTTTAGTTTTTATAACATTTTTTTTAAGGCTTGCTTCTTACAGTCAGGATACATCTGTGTGTGTTCTTGTACACAGCGTAGCAAATATTGTTTTTGCTCCTCTTCAACAGTAATTAAGCCATGAAAATCCTTTAGTAACTTGACCACTGCAGATAAAGCAGAAAGTATCGTTAACTGCTTTGAGTGTATTCACTTTTTCTTTAGCGTGCAGAAATGATACATTACATTGGCCATGTAGTAGGACACTCGCTTAGAAAACTGTCGTCGATTTTAAACCGATTTAATAAAGACTTGCTTTTATATGAAATAAAGTCGTCAATATATTTGTCTGAAAGTAGCAATAGAACAACTGTTTTCTCAATTTTCAATTGTATATTAAAGTATTGAAAAAATTAAAACTATTAGTTTTAATTGTCAGACTAACCGTAAAGTTCTTCTTTCGATGGGATGTTGCGGTAACCTGTCATTATCGGAATTTTACTCTTTAAGTTAGCCACCATTTTCGTTTTAGTTTTTTGATCTACCCCATCGTCAAATAGAGACAACATAGATACTTTATCTGTCAAATACCATAAATGTTGGCAAAACTTCTGCAAAGTTGCTTTTGATATGCATTTGTAATTTTTTTCGTAAGATTTCAAAGTCTTTAAAAAACAGATATCTTGGTAAGGTCCTTTTACAGCTAAAATACAGTTTAGACAAGGCTTGACGTATAATGTCGCGATGAAAATGCAGACATCTAGCAAACCCTCCTTATCCTGTTTTGATATTCTGAACTGAGAGCTAAGTAATATTATTTTCAACGAATAAATTGCCCTTACCATCCATCGAGCTTGGCGCACGGCGCCTGGTGGTCGAATTTTAAGTTTATTCTCGTTATCACCTCTAAGAAATATTATTGACAACTCTATTAGTTCTCGATAGTCAACTCTAATAATGTCTTTAGTCAGCTCACATCGGTAAAATTGTACAAGTTTATCAATTTCTGAAACATTCAGATGTGATAACTTTTCTGTGTATCTTTAAATTTTTTTGGGATCAACATTTTTCCAATTTTCTCGCAAGGTGTTAAACAGTGTAATGGTAGTCATTTCGCTGATTTTTGTCTCAAATGCACATTTTAATACTAACTCGTAGACATGATGGCGAAAAGCAAAAATAAGCACATCCCTATTTAATTTTTGCTCCAGAAGTACACAAGCACCATTAATGCGACCTGTGTTTGAAGCAGTTGTATCGCAACAGAAAATCTGTACTCTATCTTCCAGATCCCAGTCAATGATAGCGTTGTATACTGCCTCTGCTTGTCCCCTTCCTGAAGAGTTTTCCAATTTTGGCACAGCGATAAGTTGTTCTTTGTCATCATACGAAATAACTATTGGTAAATGGTCTTCTTTAGATTTGCGTGCATCTAGGGCTGGTAACATTTTTCCATCCCAGTGGACAGTTACAATATCCGGAACTTTGTTTTGAAAATGAGTCTTAATGGATTCTGCACGCTTTTTTTTGCTCTTCCGTTCGAATTTTTTGAAATGTTGATTTACTTATGGAAAATTCATCAGTATTGTATCCTAACGCCTCAATGGTTGCTTCAATAACAAACATAGCATTTCTTATACTTAAATGGCATCTTTCTAATGTTGCAACAAGTTTTGGAGAGATAAAATCTTTTTTAAAAGTTTTACTAACACTAGGCTGAGTGTTCTCCGTTACAATAGGCATACATTCTAGTGAATCTGATAAGTCCGATTTCGAAAACGAAATATCTTGAAGTGCTTCCTAAGATGATGTTGAGAGAGTTAAAGACGAAAGATGTTTATCACGCCGCTTTACCTCTTCAATGTTCCTAAGGCGTGCAGTTTCCACTTTTTTGGGCAATTTTTTATCCACTCCTCCTAAATGACCGGGTCGACCGAGCTCTCTCTGCTGTTTCAAGAAAATTTTATCTTCATCTATCCTGATTAATTGCATTGCATCGGCATGTGCAATGTCAAACAAATTGTTTAAGTTTTTTATGAACTCCTGTCGACGAAACGCAAACACTACTTGCTTTTTATATGAATTTTTTTGCAAGTTTCTCCAAACCATGTATAAAGCAACAAGTTTCTTATTACAGTTTGGTAAAGATTTAGTCGGTATACATGCCGTTTCCCAATAAATAATGCTCTCAGGAATTGTAAGATCTGCACTTTCATTTACACTTAAATAAACGTTACGAATATTATAAAACAAAACTGAAAGCACTTGTCCATTTGAGGGCAGCTTTGAACCAGTAATTTGATGGTTTACGTCCCCAATTGATTTTTCGCAACAAAGTTAGACCACCGACGTGTTAACTGAATTAAAACAATTTTCGTACTAATGAATCATAGAAGAAAACCACCGCTGACTTACTGAAATTTTATTATATTATTTTTCACACTGTGCTGAAAACAAAACTTGTTGTAATGAAGCAAAGAAGAAAAACTACCCGTAAAAAGCTATACAAAAAAAAAACAACTATCCACAACGCAAACTCTCTTTCAGGATTAAAAATAAATTGCGCTGGTTAGTTATACTTTACGCAAGAGTATTATTATGAGTGTGTATTTGCTTTTGCAATACATAATATAATAAATCAACATAATATAATAAATCATTACCTAAAATGCAAAACTAGCAACAAATTTTGAATCGAAGTCATTTTGTGGAGAGTTTTTTTTTGTACTTAACAACATTTCATTCAATCAAAATTAGGATTTCACCTTATGTGCCAACTACGGTCTTTTATATTTTAAGTAACGAAATTTAAACATAATTGCGGGATTCACACTGTAGTCAGAATATAATAACACGAAATATATGACCAGTGTGAACAACCCGTCATTACTTAGTATGCTATTTCAAACATCGATCAGCTGCTGCCTTGATATAAGCTGAATACATTTTTTTTGCGGCGGCATACGGAAAAACATTCAGTGACTGCCAGCTACGTAAGTTATTCGAGACAAATTTTTCACTTG
Source organism: Linnaemya tessellans (assembly GCA_951800035.1). NCBI lineage: Eukaryota > Metazoa > Arthropoda > Insecta > Diptera > Tachinidae > Linnaemya > Linnaemya tessellans. Next base: position 97,000,178 of record OX637532.1, on the reverse strand, counting down.
TATTTATTTAGTTTTTTGCGATTTAGTTCTCTTTTAATATATATTATATGTTATAAAAATGTGATTTAAAGTACAGACATATTATGAAATCTTCTTATTTGACACATTGTTGTCACAATACTACTATATATAAATGAAATTTATTTGTTGGTGGTTAAGCAATGTCTATATGCATTTCATTGGTGCTTTACCAAATCGTCAGTAGACTTTTCAAAACTGTGGTTAAAATAAATAAATTTCATTTATGTACAGACATATTGTTATGAATAATTTTTTAGTCGTGAATCATTTATAAGTAACGGCGGCAAACATATACTATCGCCGTCTCGCCTAAAGATTTTCAGCCGTTCGACTCAGATCTCTAGAGCTATTTTACATACCTGAAAGAGTGCTATTATTTTATGCCTTTTTTGTATGCAGCATAACAACATTTTTAAACTGCTCTAAAATATTATGACTTTATGACAATATGACTAAATAGCACGAAGTGTGAATACCACAAATGCTTCTTAAAATTACACATATGTTAGTTTTAAAAATGGCAAAATTTGTTTGCAGTATTTGCTTTTAATCATTTGATTCATAGTTCTCCCTAGAAAACAAGTACTGATTAATTGCGATGAAAGCCGGCACAGGTTCCCGTAGTTCAAAGTGCATCAAACTTTATTTACACACGCTCTGACATCATTCATTAGAGGCTATGCACAAAAAATAATAACTTTTTTTTCGGGCCACTCTAATATATATATACATATATATATATATATATATATATATATATATATATATATATATATATATATATATGTATATATATATATATATATATATATATATATATATATATATAACTATATACATACATATCGTCACAGTTCTATTTTAAATGAAATTTATTTGCTGGTTAAGCAATGTCTATGTTTATGCATTTCAACAAATAATTTATTTGTTGGGTTGGTTTTGTGTGACTTTCAAAGCCTATTATGCTTATTCTGCTGTGATTTTTGAAAATAATTTGTAATTTACAAATTGGGAATTCTCAGACGGTTTTCGAAACTATGGTCAAAGCCTACTGATGATTTGGTAAAGCACCAATGAAATGTACATAAACATTGCTTAACTATCAACAAATAAATTTCGTTTAAAATATATATATTATTTTTATACCCTCCAAAATAGAATTGGAGGGTATATGCATTTCGTCATTCCGTTTGTAACGCAGAGAAATATCCATCTGAAACCCCATAAAGTATATACATATATTCTTGATCAGTGATGAAATCTAAGACGACCTGAGCATGTCCGTCCGTCTGTGAAAATCACTATTCAGTTCAAACGAAAAGAGGCAGACTCTTGAAATTTGGTATAAATATATGTTGAAGGATGGCACAAGCCAAGTTAAATCGGGCAAGAGGGAAACAAGTTCCCCTAAAAAGAACTAGACCAAACTCTAACAAACAGCATAATTTTTTGTAATTTTGTTAAGCAAATGATATATTTTTATTTCAAAGAAGGTCCAACGAATTAAAGTTGCAGCCATAAAATAAAAAAAAATAATTTTTGTAACCCGCCCTCTTTAGTGGGCGTTATTATATGCAAATATAGTTTACAAATTTAACAAAGTGTTTACTTGAGCCTACATTCCTTAAAAATAACATTTAACATTCCTTAAAAATAACATTTTAAGTATATATATTCTTGATCAGTGATGAAATCTAAGACGATCTGAGCATGTCCGTCCGTCTGTGGAAATCACGATTCAGTCCAAACGAAAAGAGCTAGACTCTTGAAATTTGGTATATATATTTTGAAGCTTAGAGCAGGTTAAGTTTGGAGATGGACTGAATCGGGCAAGCGGGAAAAAAGTTCCCCTAAAAAGAACTAAACCAACCCAGAAAAAACAACATGATTTTTAAAGTTGTTTGGTTATTTTGTTAAGCAAATGATATATTTTTATGTCAAATACGGTCCAACGCCTAGCATAAAAAGTTATCAAATTGTTTTACTTAAGCCTACATTCATTAAAAATAACATTTTTAAGTTATAATGTCAAAGCTGAGACGAAATCCGGTGCTACTCTGCCCTACCACCTCCTCCCCCTTCACCTTCTAAATGACCCTACCAAAAAAAAGTTAAATTTTGTATACAATTATCCCAAGCATTTAATTTTAGAGTTTTATGACTGCCTGTTTTCCTACCCCCTCCCTATAAAAAAAAATAAAAAATTTTATTTTGTATATAATTATCCCAAGCATTCATTTTTAGAGTTTTATGACAAAGGTGAAATGTTTCCCCCACAGCCCTTGCCAGAGCGACCCCGCCAAAATACAGTTTTATACCCTCCAAAGAGAATTGGACCCTATGAAGTAAATATGTATATTCTTGATTAGTGATGAAGTCTAAGACGGTCTAAAACATGATATTGGCTATTTTTTAACTCCGCCCCCTTTAGTGGGCGTTGACGTACGATATTATATAAAGGAACTCTGTCCCACCAAGTTAAACATTTTAAATTTACTTGCTAAATATTTGGAGGGTATTTAAGATTCGACCCGTTCGAATATAACGTTTTTAGTTGTTTTTTATATATTTTTGTTTTTAATAATAATAATAATAAAAGTCATGAAACGAGTGTATTCATTTTGCTCAGGTAGCTAAAACAGGAAAAGGTGAAATTTTCAAAAACTCCCAAAAAAAATGGCGCGAAAACGCGCAAGGTTTTTTTAGCGTATTTAAAAGTAGAGATTTCATACTTTATGGTGAATTATAACATTTTTCGATGGAACTCACTGTTAAAAACCTTTTGATATTTTTTTTACAAAAAATTTAACAAAACAAACTTTTTTTAAATTCGAACAAATTTTCTTATTATAAAAATTTAAGATAAAATTTTTCTAAAAATTAATAAAGCAGCTGATAATACAGCCTTTCACGGAGAAAAATCTTTATTCGTTCAGCTACAAAAAATATATTGTAAACGACACAAAACCGTAAAAATTCAGTAAAAACGTATGCAGTTTACTCAACTTTTATGATTTTAATCCCCAGTTTTTGACTTCTAAATTAAGTACAAAATTAGTTAATTTTTCCATAACATTAAGTTGTGTTTAAACACACTTTCAGTTTTTCAGTCTAAAGATAAGAGTACACTATCGGCGCAGTGTACCGATTTTCACCGGCTCACTGAAATAAAGTAATAAGCTAAATTTGCCTTATTTGTGAACTAATTGAAACATAAGGAAATAATTGCACCACACTGCATTGTTAATAAAGCCATATAGAATTATTCCAGAACTAATTTTAACTTGTAATAATAGCCCTAAATAGTACTTAATTTTGAAGTTAAAAACTGGGTATAACAAATCTCAAGCAAAAGCCTTGAAAATTCACTATACAATGCAGAATTTTGTTGTCTGTCAAGCTGCGAACTTAAATTTTTACATTTCTTAATTTTAAGTTTTAGCCTAATGTCCGGCTAGAATGGCCAAATACCCCTATGTGAGTCCGCTAGACCAGCAGTATTTTGCTCCTCCGAAGAGCGAATTATCTTGCCCTTCTCCGTGGAGATGGGTGTAGAGGCTTCACTTTCCTTCTGGGAAATGCGGACGATCAACATCCCGGTGTGTGATGAGTTCCTGTTCAGTGATGTGTACAGTTCCAAACCCCATCCCGAGACGCGAATCGCCCACACTATTCCAAAACTACCTATCTGGCACCTGGAGACGAGTCCGATGGGAGTAAATCCAAGCAAACATCTCCACACGGACGGAAAAACATATGATACATTTTTACGTATTCTATAGCGCATCAATATCAACATTTACGACTCATCAGCATTTCCCTAACATTTACAATTTCAACGTACGGCTAAATAAGTCTTTAGACTCCATGTGAAATAGAGTAAAATTTTACATTACATTAGAGATGAGTAATCCCTATAATGTACTAAAGAGCAGATTAACAGCATCCAATTTGCCGGCACTGTACTTATACTAATGTCATATGTATGCATATTATATATTCAATGTTTAATTCTAGTTAAAATTTTTATTACATATCCGTACTTTTTTTCGTTGAAATATATGCTCAAGGTATTAATAATCCTCTATAAGCAATTGGTTTCGATAAATGAATTAAATAGTTATAGTTCTTGAAAGTTGAATGGCTTCAAGTAATACTTTTAGGTGTGTTAATTAACCAACATTTTTTTTAATTTTTACAGCAATCCCGTTGTGCCATGCTCTGATTTGCCCCAAGTAGATTTGATGAAATGGATTGACCAGAAACCATATTTAGCAGCCGCATCCACACCTCATCATACATATGGAAAATAATAACGATATGTTTACTTTTCCGAAAATATTTTAAACTTGAAAGCTGACTTGCTGTATCGATAATTTTTAATTTTTTTCCCTAAAATCTTGTATATTTTATTTCAAACGTAACTTTATATTGTTTGGTATTTTTGTAATGTTGCATGAATGTTTAGCTATAGTTACTAACTATCACAACTTGTATCAATATTATTGTTTAGTTCGTTTTAGTATCAATTGTAAATATTAACTTGAATAAGAATAACATCAATAAATAGTTATTATTTCAATGTACAGAATAAATATATAAAAACATTTTGTTTTAATTTTTTATTGTCGAAAATTTAAAATGTTCACAATTGTATGTATTTATAATAATAGAAAATTTCATTGCATTCAAAAAACTTAACAATCTCATTCAAAATCAACATTTTGGAGTTATGCCACTATTAAAGTAAATTAGCCATATATAAACAGATAAAATATTTAATATTGCATAATTTAACAAATTGCAATACATACTCGAAAATACCGATGGAAATTTTGTTATTTTTTTAGCTTATTATGAGCTAATTTTTGCAGTTAATATTATGATTTTTTCAATATATGTGTCATTCTAGATTAGTTTAGATTTGGGGGCTATTGTATCCTAGAACAATCTACTTGGCTCCATTGAAACGTTCCCTTTGTGAATTACACGCCATCACTTTAATATGCAGTTACGGTGACCATATTTTTCAACCGAAAAAAGAGGACATTTAGAAATGTAATAAAAATGGTTTTTACTATTTGTAGTCAATTGAATATATTCTAGGCATGGTCGACTTACTTACGTATATTAATGTTTTTTAAACAAAATATGCCCAGAACTTAAAATATGTTCAGAAATATTACAATCATTTGAGAAAAAGATTTTAATTTCTGCACAATCCATTTGATGATAATAATTTCTATTGTATGGGTGGTTTTGACTCTTATTTTATTGAGAAAATAAAACTTATAAGCATTAATAATAAAAAAAGGACAATAAAGGACATTTCAATTAAAAAAAGGACACTTTAATTTTTGTTTATCTAAGAGGACATGTAAAAAAAGAGGACTGTCCTCTTAAAAAAAGGACGAATGGTCACCGTATATATAGTCGACATTGGACTACAGCTATGAATGTAGCGTACATTATTAATTATTAAAACAATTATGAAGCTTAAATGAAGATTCTACATTTAGGTTCCCCACGTAAAAACCTTCGCTCATCCTTGTTCTGTAGAAAACACCTCAGCAGATCCTACGGGACCTGATAATTCAGAATGAAATTAGTATTCATCATCGCAGATAAAGAAATTTAATTCAAGGACAGCAAAAAAAGAATAACAACATTTCGTTATCACAAAAATCACTACGTCTGTAGTGAACATGCGACATAGCACGTCTGACGCTGCCTTGGCTTGATGCAGGTTCACTTGGAGGCACTTTAGCTGCCTGTAGTTTTGTTCTGCTGTTGAGGTTAGCATTAATGCTTGTCCTCACGCTTGGCCATTTTTTTCACGATTGGAGCCCAGGAGCACCGTTCTTTCTGCAGAATCGCTGTACCCCTTACCTGTCCTGTTGACATTCACTCTATGTCACCCGTGTCTGTTGATCCCTTTTGCAGTGTTGGGCCCATTCGCTGAAGAAGTAGTACCCTTCACCGAACTGGTTGGTTTTCCCGGTGACAAAACGGGGGCTTTGGAGTCCCCTTTGGCCGAGATTACCGTTCCAGCCGGAGCGAGCACTGCCTTCGTCAGCGTCTTAGGCTTGCTTGATACCTTTGAGCAGGACGGTTTATCGTCAGGAATGACAGGGACTTTTCTGTCCTGATTCCTTGACTTGGCCTGTCCGGTCTTGCTACCAAGTTTTGCCCTATTGGGTACGACGTTCAATGCCTTTGCTGATTGACGTCTAGCAGGCCTTATTTGAACTGTTCCGTACCCAAAGCTTACGCTATGTCCCTTCGTCTTCAGTACGGAGGCTGATTTTGGGTCAATTGCGAAGGTAAGTTCAGATATACTTCCCTTGCTGATCCTGTTCAGAACCTTCCAGTACTCCACTGACAGATCTTCATTTTGTCCTTCTGTTAGTGACAGGATTCTCGTTGTGGGAGTTTCAGGCTTTTCCGGGAAATGTCCAACGTACACTTTTGAGCGTGAGGCCTCTTCTTCCGATATCACCTTCAGGGTCGCATTTCTCCATGGCTTTAGCTAGGGAACATGTTCCCTCATCCATTTCGCAGTTTGCTCCCCTTTACAATTGAAAATCAGCCAGCCCGTTTTAAACGTACAGCCTACAAATTGCGGCTTTATAGAGCCCTTCTTTAGCTCCACAATTTTATCCAGGACTGCCGTTTGAATTGTTTTTAGCTTCTCGTCTGACCACATGGTAGCCGGGAAGTCAGGAGGGATAACTCCCAACCTGACAACCTGAGCAACCTCCCCGTAAGAAGGACGATCAGTTTGGGTGTCCTTCGCCATCACGGAGTATCTGAAGCTATTGGCTACTTGAGAGCAACCCGCAACAGACCCCGTCGCCCGTTTTGGAGGGTTTGGAGGAGATGACCCATCTGATCGACCTCTCCTCCTAGGAATTTTGAGGTCAGGGTGCTTACTGCGTACTTCCTTGAAGGGTTTTAGGCATAGTTCACTTGCCTCCTAAACCTTCATGCCTTGTGATAGGCACAGCTTAAGGCGTTTTCGTGCTGCGCCACACAGTTTTGGCGGTACCTTTTCTCGCCTGGCTGGAGATTCGCTGGATTTTGAGGGTTGCGTGGTAGGCTGCGATTCCAAAAGCGAATCCTCCTCATCCGTGGGGACTGTTACCACACTTGTAGCAGTATCTAGATCCACTACCGTTGCGGTATCGTCCGTAATGTTCGTGGGCTTCTGTGAGCCCCCCACATTTGTACTATTGTCCATAGGGACATCGTTAATTTTTAATTCTTTATTTATATTTTCATCCATATATTTTATTTTTTTTTGAATGGGGATAAAACCGATATGGCAAACAGCAGCGCCCCTTGTTGATTGCAGGCATAAATTACAACCTTATTACGCCTCAATTCGGAGGACACCGTTATATGACACACTAAAGAAGTGCCATTCATACCATGGGCACGCTAAGTGTAACACCCGGTATTACGGGTTTTTATCGAGCGTCCACTCTAGATCCGCTATGTTCTGCCAAAAACAGGGTCATTGGCTACTGAAGAGGCTAAGGCATGTTCCGTAAACTAGCTAAGTTGCGCATTCAGATCCCTGATATACATTGCTTGCCCCTTACATTAAAGAAGGAAGCAGTAGAATTATTAGAACAACACAAAAGAAAAAGTATTCAAAAAAACCAACATGACAAATTTGGACATAAATGAGTTATCCGTGATATCAAAATTAGTACCTAAGTTTACGGGTAGATCAAATGAATTACATGACTTCATAACAAATTTAGAAATAGTGTCATCAGCAATTCCAGTAGAAAAGAGTAGAAAACCTCATTGCTGAACTAAATACAATACAAATAACTGCAGAAGGAGAACATAACAGAAGTGCAGTACAAATTGTAAAATAGCATTTAATGCGTTCATGAATGAACTTAAGGATACACAGATAATAATTACAGTTGACGCAAGCCAAGTAAAAACTTTCTCTGAGGCAGTTAAAATTGCAGAACAGGTTGCAGCATGAACAACGCAGAAACAAGTATTTCATCAGAAAGCACACTTCAATAAGGGACAATATGTTAATACTCGGCAACAAGTAAAATGCAAAAAATTTGGTGGCATTCATGGTAGTCGATGCATCGCTGAAGGAAAGAAATGTAATAATTGAGTTATATTTAACAATTTTTCAAACCGATGTCAAGTAACAATAATAATAATGGAACAAATAATACCAACAATAATTATAATATAACAAACAACAATAACCGAAGCATTAACAACCAAAGCAGATGGAACGATAATCAATGAAGACAGAATTACGGTAATATAAACCGCAATATTAACCAAATACAGAATCAGGGAAACTCACTGATCCCGGAGACCACACAGATGGACTCTCCAGTGGGAACATATTAGAAATTAAAAATGTACACTGCATTTCATCCAACATCAGAAATTACGTAAAATTTAAAATTGTAAATGAAGAGAAGGAATTGACATTTTTGATAGACACAGGAGCAGATGTTTCGCTCTGCAAGCAAAATTTCTTAATAAATATGAAGTGAATGTAAATGATTATTGCAATTTGACTGGTATATCGGATAATTTTATTAAATTCTTGGGCTCCACAGTTATTGATATTGATATAAATAACGAAATTATTAGACACAATTGGTAGAAGAGGGGGGTGCTTTAAAATCATGTGAAGTAAGGCCATGATGCCTTTATTGCTCAATTGAATGGAAGATAAAGCCATAATGGCCTTATTTTCCAGTCATTGAGAGTTAAGGGAATATCCAAAATTGCGCGAAATGAGAGATATAGCCATATTTTTTTTTTCGAATGTGAGATAAAGCAATATTTTTTTAGAATGCAGAAAATCTTTACTCAGCGAAGCCACTGTTCGACATACATAGAAGAGAAAATACTTAAGACCGGCCGAAGGCCGGCAATGCAGAAAATCTTTCCTCAGCAAAGCCACTGTTCGACATACATAGAGGAGAGAATCCTTAAGCCCGGCCCAAGGCCGGCAATGCAGAAAATCTTTCCTCAGCGAAGCCACTGTTCTACATACATAGAGGAGAAAATCCTTAAGCCCAGCCAAAGGCCGGCAATGCAGATAATTTTTCCTCAGCGAAGCCACTGTTCGACATATATAAAGGAGCAAGTTCTTCAATACTGAAATGAGAGATAAAGCCATTTTCCAATATTGCTAATGTGAGCTAAGGCTTTATCTCCCATTCAAATGTTACAAAAAAATGGCTTTATCTCCCAATTGATTGAGAGATAAAGCCATCATGGCCTTATTTCACATGATTTTAAAGCACCCCCCGTAGAAGACAATTTTCCAATAAACAAAGACGGAATTCTTGGACGAGATTTTTTAACAAGGTATAGGTGCAACATAGACTACGACACATATACATATACTTCCATTTAACCACAACAATGAAACAATAGCTATTCCAATATATGACAACACTTTTAGAATAAATCAAATAACAGTTCCGCAGAGAAGCGAAATAATTATACCATTTAGTATCGAGCTGGAAGAAGATGCACTGGTGTTAAACAGAGAAATTGTTAAGGGTATATATGAAATTTTTATTTGACATATTGTTGCCACAATACTATTTTAAATGAAATTTATTTCTTGGTGGTCAAGCAATGTCGATATGCATTTCATTGGTGCTTTACCAAATCATTAGTAGGCTTTAACCACAGTTTTGAAAAGTTAAAAACCTCTTATCTTATGCATATACTTCTGAAAACCATCTGAGAATTCACAATTTGTAAATTACGAACTATTTTCAAAAATCACAGCAGAATAAGCATAGAAGGCTTTGAAACTCATAGAAAACTAAACCAACAAATAAATAGATTCATATCGAATATAATATATTTGTTGGTTTAGTTTTGTATGAGTTTCAAGGCCTACTATGCTTATTCTTTTGTGATTTTTGAAAATAGTTTGTAATTTACAAATTGTGAATTCTCAGATGGTTTTCAGAAGTATATGCATAAGATAAAAGGTTCTTAACTTTTCAAAACTGTGGTTAAAGTCTACTGATGATTTGGTAAAGCACCAATGAAATGCATATAGACATTGCTTGACCACCAACAAATAAATTTCATTTTAGGGTGTATGTATACTTAACAAACGTGATAGTACCACTAACGGGATATCAGCATATATGATTGCTAAACGTTGCAGACAAAATACCAACTATTCAAAATTTTAAAATAGAAACAGTTCCATTACAAAATTATGAAATTTGTTCGATTAATACACAGAAACACGAAAATCATTATACATCAGAAAGATTTAAAAAATTATTAAAAACTTTGACCTAAGAGACTTAAGTGATGAAAATAAGGAAAACCTTATGGCAATACTGAAGACATATCAAAATATATTCCACCTGGAAGATGAACATTTAACAACTAATAATTTGTATAAACAGATTATAGAATTAAATGACATACGATATAATAGTCTTTGGATGTAGTCTTAAACATCATAACACAAATCTAATTAAAGTTTTCAATAGATTACAGCGATATAACCTAAAACTCAATGCTAGTAAATGCTGCTTTTTAAAGTCAAAAGTAGTATATCTTGGACACTTAATAACAGCAGAAGGAATAAAACCCGATCCAGAAAAATTTGAAGCAATAACCAAATATCCGGTAACAAAGAATGCAGATGATGTTAGAAGATTTGTTGGATTTTGTAATTATTATAGACGTTTCCTAGAAAATGTTGCAGACATAACAAATTGTTTAAATGCTTTGTTGAAGAAATATAAAAAGTTCAATTGGACAGAACAATGTCAAACCGCTTTTGAAACACTAAAACATAAACTAATAAATCCACTGATTTTGCAATACCCAAATTTCGATAAAACTTTCATTGTGGCAACTGATACATCTAACTTTGCACTAGGAAAAATTTTATCGCAGGGAGAATTCGGACAGGATAAGCCAATATCCTTTGCAAGCCGCACACTCAATAAACACGAAAGAAATAAACCAGTAATAGAAAATGAACTGCTTGGAATACATTGGGGAATAAAATTTTTTAAACTCTACCTGTACGGCAGAAAATTTATTGTCGTTACAGACCACCGTCCATTATTTTCACATAAAAATCCAAACTCCAAATTAACAAGAATTCGTATGGAACTATCGGACTATGACTTTGAAATATTTTACAAAAAAGGAAGTAGCAATACCAACGCAGACGAATTGCCAAGAATACAATTGGATTCAGACATATTGAAAGAAATGATTCCTAATATAACTGATGAAACTGTAAAAAAATCGCTGGTGATAACAAGAAATATGAATAAAAAGAGGATACAAAATGAGGAAACCAAAAACCTAGGTAGATACAAGAAAAATGAAGGAAACAACAAAAGTGCACTTAAGAAAAATAAAAATTCTAATGAGTCTGATCAACTCATAGTTTGAGATTGTACATCCATAAATGATATTAAGCATGCAAGGATATATCAAATTTATATTAGAAAATTCAGATAAAGAAATACAAGTTGAAAACGAATCTGCTTTAAAGGAAATGCGAATCATATGTAGCGATAATTCCGATTATTTAGGTAATATGTTGGAGAAACTACCTTCTGTTTTACGCAGAACAAAGACTAGGCACTAGAAAAAGGTGACGAAATAGTTAAAAAGATAAATATAGAAAAGTTTAAAGAAAAGTTAAACACGTGTAAAGAAAATGATATAAAAACAAGTAAAAACGTTATATTCGACCGGGTCGAATCTTAAATACCCTCCAAATATTTAGTAAGTGAATTTAAAATGTTTAACTTGGTGGGACATAGTTCCTTTATATAATATCAAACGTCAACGCCCACTAGAGGGGGAGGGGTTAAAATATAGACAATATCATGTTTTCCACAGACGAACGTATGGGCATTGCTAGATCGTCTTAGACTTCATCACTGATCAATAATATATATAATTTATGGGGTCCAATTCTCTTTTGAGGGTATTAAAACTGTATTTTGACGGGGTCGCTCTGGCAAGATCTATGAGGGACTCATTTCACCTTTGTCATAAAACTCTAAAAATAAATGCTTGGGATAATTATATTTAAAATGAAATTTTTAATTTTTTTTGATAGGGTCATTTACGGGCAAAGGGGAGGAGGAGGTAGGGCAGAAACAGGCAATCATAAAACTCTAAATGTAAATGTTTGAGATAATAATATACAAAAATAATTCTTTTTTTTTATAGGGTCATTTAAGGGGCAAAAGGAGGGGAGGGGGTAGGGCAGAAACCGGCAGTCATAAAACACTAACAATAACTGCTTGGGATAACTGTATACAAATTTAAAACAAAAATTTTTTTGGTAGGGTCAGTTGGGGCTTTGTCCATCAACTTTATGGAAGATTTTGCGCAAAGATCTTGGCTTGCGACCTTACAAGATCCAGCTTGTGCAAGAATTAAAGCCGCGAGACCATGCAATGCGTCATGATTTTGGTGTATGGGCCGAAAATGAGATTGATCTCGATGCTGATTTTCATCGCAAAATTTTGTTCAGTGATGAGGCTCATTTTTGGTTCAATAGCTACGTCAACAGGCAAAATTGCCGCATTTGGAGTGAAGAGAATCCACATGAGACCCTTGAGACGCCATTACATCCACAAAAACTGACTGTTTGGTGTGCTCTATGGGCTGGTGGAGTCATTGGGCCATACTTCTTCCGAAATAATGCTGGAGAGTCAGTTACCGTTAATGGAGACCGGTATAGAGCCATGATAACCGACTATTTTGTTCCCGAATTGGATGGCATGAATGTGGATGAGTTGTGGTTCCAACAAGACGACGCTACATGCCACACAGCGCACGTCACAATCGATTTATTGAAGGAAACATTCGATGAGCGCATAATTTCGCGGAATGGACCTGTCAATTGGCCACCAAGATCGTGTGATTTGACACCATTGGATTATTTTCTTTGGGGATATGTGAAGTCGCTCGTCTACGCCAACAAACCAGAAACGTTAGGGGACTTGGAAGCCAACATTCGTGGCGCTATTGCCAACATACGGCCCCATATGCTCGAAAAAGTGGTTGAAAATTGGACCTGTAGAATTGGCTTTATTCGAGCCAGCCGCGGCGGCCACATGCCCGAAATCATATTTAAACATTAATGGCATAAAATTATCCTTCCAATAAAGCCAAATTGATGGACATTAAAACGATTTTCTTGTGTTTTATTTCAATTCGAAGTTCTATACCTTTAAAAAAAACACCCTGTAGTTATGAATTTAGCAAAAGTTAGCAACCTTGTTCAATTATCGATAAATAAAGTAGTCATCACATAATGAGATCTGAGCAAAAACGTGATTTTACATTCTTTCTTTCCTCAACCAGACTCCAACGCACATGGTAGTAATTTCAATAGCACTAAAGAGTTAACTAATTTAATAAAGTTAAGAGTATTTTATAAAATACCATAAAAGTTGTATAAATAAATTGGTATAAAATTTGTATAAAGACCACAAGAAGGGATATACAAGATTTAAAACCCAATTTAATTGGTAAGTGAGAGTATAAAATTTTAATTAGCCAACTTAATGTAAGGAATAATTTCACAGGGTTTTAGTAATAGTAATAGTTAAATTACGAAGAACTGATTACTCAACGTTGCTGTTAAGAAATTGTGTCAATTTTAGGGCATTGCGTTAAAAAGTCACAGAAAGTGATCCCAGTGAATAAAGCCATCGGAAGGAATTACCACCAACAATCATAAATAGCACCTCGAAATCGTTAGATAAAAACCATAACCAACCGTATTTAAAATATGATCTGGCACTTTATCGTTACCCGGAGTTCGTAAATTAACTATAATCTGCCCTGTAACCATCCATATCTGTGCTAATAATATAGAATTAAATTCTACGTTACACACAAAGAGGACGGAGATTCTCTATATTAAATAGTGATAAGTATAAAAGAAAAAGAAACATAATATATACAAGCCTACATATATGTATGTATAAATATATATATATATATATATATATATATATATATATATATATATATACATATATATATATATATATATATATATATATATATATATATATATATATATATATATATATATATATATAGATGTATATACACCAATACCTCGTTTTGCGACGTTTCATTTTGCGACATTTCGCATTGCGTCGAAAAAAAATTTTGCATCATTTCAGATTGCGACGAAAAAAATTTCACACTGCGACGTACATACATATAAAGAAAATCGACGCTTAAAGGAATTTTTGAAAGAAAAAAAATACCTACAAAGAACCAATGGTTCTATATGCCGTTTTGTTTGTTGTTATTCACACTAACATCTATATACATATGTACATACATACAAAAAACGTTTGATATCTATGTCCAAACAAGGGAATCCCCTATTTTGATGTTCGTTAACATTTCAATGTGAGTAATTTACGGTTTGTTTTCAGTTTGATGAAAGCTCTTGTAACGACAAGTGTTATTTTTGTAGGTAGTGAAAAAAAATTTATAACAAAACCAAATTTTTTATTTTGGAATCTGTTTGCGTAAGTTGAAATTATTTTTTGTAGCTTCAACTGGTCATCTTAATTCTTTTATTCGGTAGGATAGTAATCATGAGTGGAAAAGTGGAAAAAAAGAAACCGAGAAAGTCAATAACGCTGGAAACTAAATTAAACATTTTAAGACGTTTTGAAGCAGGAGAGCGACCTATTAATATAGCTAAAGCACTTGGACTAGCAGAATCAACCGTAAAAACAATAAGAGATCGTGACGGCAGTAAAATTAAAGAAATCGCAGCAGCTGCTTCTGTCTCAGATGCGAAAAAAATAACACGCGCAAGAGACTTTCTATTAGTGAAAATGGAATCCTTACTTTCTATATGGATTGAAAAACAAAACCATGACCAAATTCCACTAACTAAGAGCATAATTCAAGAAAAAGCTAAAAAATTTTATGAAGATATTGAAAAAAAATCATGCTCTAATAATTTGGAACACGACGGCATCGCTGAGGAAAGACAACCAAAGTTTTTAGCGAGTGAAGGCTGGTTTGAAAGATTTAAAGCACGATACAACCTTCATAATTTAAAACTAAAAGGTGAAGCAGATAGTGTTGCAGCTGCAAAATTCCCAGATGTTTTAAAAGCCATTATCCATATCGAAGGACTTACTTCTCAGCAAGTTTTCAACGTTGACGAGACGGGATTGTTTTGGAAAAGGCTCCCGAGCAGAACATATATTTCTAAAGCAGAAAATTCTGCTCCAGGACGTAAGCCAATCAAAAATAGGCTCACTCTTCTGCTGGGCGGAAACGCTGAAGGAGATTTCAAATTCAAACCATTTCTTATTCATACTGCAAAAAATCCTAGAGCAATGAAAGGCGTTAATAAAAAAAATCTACCCGTACATTGGCGATCCAATAAGAAAGCGTGGATGACGTCTGAAATGTTTAAAAACTGGATTTGTGAATGTGCTATTCCTGAAATAAAATCCTATTGCTCTAAAAAAACTTGGATTTTAAGGCTTTGATCATCGTTGATAATGCCCCCAGTCATCCTATTTACATTGATGATTTGTCAGACAATCTGAAATTTTTATTTATGCCACCAAACACCACTTCACTCATCCAACCAATGGATCAAGGGGTAATTTCAGTGTTTAAAAGCTATTATCTTAGAAGAACATTCAAACAGCTTATAATCGCTATTGATGATTCTGAAAAGAATAGCACTACTATTCCAGAATTTTGGAAAACATTTAATGTACTGGATGCAATCAACAACATTTCAGAATCATGGAATGAAGTTACACCCTCTTGTATGAATGGTGAATGGCGGAAAATATGGCCAGAATGCATTCATAAAAACCTTGACTCTAGTCATATTTCAGATCTTGTTGACACATCTGCAGTTTCTACTGAAATTGTAAATCTGGCAAAGGAAAATGAATTTGAGGGAATGGACGAAGATGGTGTGAAAGAGATTATTACAGCACAGAATGGAGATATCAGCAATAGTAATTTAATAGATTTGGATATTGAATTGGCGTATAAAGAGAATCCAACAGAAAATTTAATTGAAACTCCTGAACCAAAAATTCTAACATCAAAACAAATTATCAAAGCAATGTCCCTACTTGACGAAGCAGCTTCTATTTTTATACAAAATGACCCTGACGAAGAAAGAAGTTCAAAAGTGGCATGATCCTTAACTGATTGCGTAAGTTCATACAAGGAGATTTACTTGCAACAAAAGAAGAAAACCATCTAGCAAACTTTGGAAAAATATTTGCAGCCAGTATCATCTACATCCACACATCCTGCATCATCCAATCATTAAAAATCTAGATTATTTCAAAATTTTTTTTAGTCTTAATGAATTTTTGTTTTTTGAATTGTTATGTTTTTTTAATTTTAATGAATTTGTTTTTTTTCAATTTAAAAAAAAACTTGAAATATGTTAATTTTATTTTATTTTTAATAATTCCTTTAATTTTTTAAGTTTTCATTTCTTATAATATTAAATAAAATTATAAAAAACTAAAAATTACTTTGTTTTTAGTAAAATAATCGATTTGATTTAGAATTGGAACGTATCTTTAATATTTCAGTGCAATTCCATACAAAAGGGTTACTCAAATTGCGACGTTTTGATTGCGACGAATTTTTTGGGAACCAATTATCGTCGCAAAGCGAGGTATTAGTGTACATATGTATATATATATATATATATATATATATATATATATATATATATATATATATATGTATATATATATATATATATATATATATATATATATATATAGAATTAAAATAATCCCTTAAGTCCTCACTAAAACTGATATTATTCGAATTCCACAATTATTTCAGATATGAGAAAGAGTTCGCTCTCAGCTACAATTTAAGGATAGTGGCATAAGTGTACGCATCCCCTTTTTTATAGATATGAGACTTTTTGTGCAAGAAAGAGTGCGTGCGCAGCTACATATTAAGGATAGTGGCATAAGTGTACTCAGCCCCTTTTGCATATTGACCAATTCATGACGACTAATCCTCTAAAATTGATATAATGACCAAATTATGACAACTAGTCGTCACTAAAAGTGGTATTATGACAAATTATACAGATATAAGACCTTATGTGCAAGAAAGAAGACGGTTGTGACTTTTTGTGCAAGAAAGATGGCGCTCTCAGCTACAATTTAAGGATAGTGGCATAAGTGTACTCAGCCCCTTCTTTATAATGACCAAATTATGACAACTTATCCTTTAAAATTGACATAATGACCAAATTATGATAACTACTCCTCACTAAAATTGATATTATGACAAATTAGTGGCATATGTGTACACAGCCCCATATTTTTATAACGACCATATTATGACAACTAATTCTTACTAAAGTGTATGTATTGACCAAATCATGACAACTGGTTCTCCCTAAAATTGATATGAAGCGAATTCCAAAGCTATTTTGTATATAAAACTTTTTGTGCAAGAAAGACGGCGTCCTCAGATACAATTCACGGGTAGTGGCATATGTGCACTCAGCCCCGTTTTTTTATAATGACCAAATTTTGACAACTAGTCCTTACTAAAATTGATATTATTCGAATTTCAAAATTATTTTAGATATGAGACTTTTTGTGCAAGAAAGAGTTCGCTCTCTGCTACAATTTAAGGATAGTGGCATAAGTGTACGCAGCCCCTTTTTTATAATGACCAATTTATGACAACTTATCCTCTATAATTGATATAAAGACCAAATTATGACAACTAGTCCTCACTAAAATTGATATTATGACAAATTATTTCAACCATAAAACTTTATGTGCAAGAAAGAAGACGGGTAGTGACTTTTTGTGCAAGAAAGATGGCGCTCTAAGCTGCAGTTTAAAAGTAGTGGTATAAGTGTACTCATCCCCTATTTTTTATAATGACCAATTTATGAAAACTTATCCTCTAAAATTGATATAATGACCACATTATTAAAATTGATATTATTCGAATTCCACAATTATTTCAGATATAAGACTTTTTGTGTAAGAAAGATGGCGCCATCTGTTACAATTTACAAATTACGACAACTAGTCCTCACCAAAATTGATATTATGACAAATTATTTCATATATAAAACTTTATGTGCAAAAAAGGGGACGTCCTCCGCTACAATTTACGGGTAGTGACATATATGTACTCAGACCCGTTTTTTTATAATGACCAAATTATGACATCTAGTCGTCACTAAAATTTATATAATTTGAATTCCAAAATTATATCAGATATAAGACTTTGTGCAAGAAAGAGGGCTTCCTCAGCTACAATTTACTGGTAGTGGCATATGTGTACACAGCCCCGTTTTTTATATTGATCAAATTATGATAACTAGTCCTCATTAAAATTGATATAATGACCAAATCATGACAAATGGTTCTCACTAAAATTGATATGAAGCGAATTCCAAAGCTATTTTAGGTATAAAACTTTTTATGCAAGAAAGAGGGCGCACTATGCTTCGACTCATAGACAAAAATAAAGAAAAAAATTTTGTCTCAAATTGTTTTTAAATACAGATTTTTTGAAAGATAATAAGGTATCTCAAATAAATGTTAAAAAAAAAATTTTCTGATTGCTTTTGCCAACACGAGAGAGCGTTAAAATCAGATAATTTCTTGCAAAAATGACTTAACAGAAAAATAGGTTTTAGTTGTTTCACAAAAATAATTCTGAAAAATTAATTTTTTTTAAAAGTCACTCGAAATTTGGTTTTCAGGTACTTTGATATATTTGCAGTTAAACTAAAATTTAGAATTTAGTATTTATTGACAAAATAACTTTTTTTATTGCTCTGAAAAACACTTTTTTTTTGTTGAAAATCCAAAAATTACTTAAGTTTGATGGAGTATAAAAAAATTATATAAAATTAGACATTTTTTTTATGTTTTTGTAAGTTTATACTCTTAGCTAACAGGGTATTCAAAAATAAGTGCCTATTTTTTACCACAACTTAAAAAAAATGCGTTTTTTGAAATGCCTAATTTTATGAGTTTTACTCAAATATTAGGCATTTAAGAGTGTTTAATATCATTGCGTAACATGCTTTATATTTTGAATGGTAAAAGATTATAAATTAGATTCTGTTTCATATTTAAATTACTATTGTAAAGTGTAAGTTGCGATTGACTTCGATTTTGAAGTTTTTTTGTTTCATATTTTTGTTTTGCTTTATCATATTATCATATCATATTTATGATATTATCATATTTATCATATATATCATATTTGCGATTCACTTCGATTTTGAAGTTTTTTTTTTGTTTCATATTTTTGTTTTGCTTTATCATATTATTTGCCGTTATTTATATGTTACAAATTAGAGATGATAGCGTGACACATTTGTTCTTAAGTTACAATACACGTGTGTGATAGTAACTATATTCCAGCAGCGGTAATACGACTATATATTAAATTTTCGGAAGTGCGAGAGAAATTTTTATTTTCTATAAAAATTTCTATTGTATAAAAACCGTAAGTGTTACAAATTTAATTGGCTTTAACATAAGTTATCGTGAGTGCTAGTGGATGAAAATACTAACGGGTCCATCTCTATTTGTAATGTAAACAAGGTTTAAACAATAAATTTATAAATTAATGTAACTAATCTGTGGTGATGGCAAATATTTTAAAAAATTCCGATATAATTGATTGTTGGATAGCAGCATCCTCAAACAATAAAATATCAGAGGTGCATAAATATGTAAAACACAAGATAGGTGATTCATATTTTAACAAAAAAAACTTAATACAAAGTATTCAGTTTTTTAATAGTAAAGTGAATAAGTTATGGAGGGAAAGCAGATATAATCGAAGTTATTTTGAAAAAATAAAATTCTAAATGGTTTAGTTATACTTTTTTTGATCCCGACAATGTAAGTTTATCAGTTTTTTACTTCAAATTATGATAATAAATAAAATAAAAATACTAAGGAATCTAGCACAAGTAAAACGTGCGTTAAAAATGTGGCTTCCATAGACCCAACAGCTGTTACTAATGCAAAAACTGCAACAATACCAGCAGTAGGAATAGTAGAAACAGCAGCAAGGGCTTCTGAAACAACAATGGATCCAATAGAAGCAATGGACCTATCAACTGCAACAACAGAAACAAAAAAACGCGGAAGACCGCTAAACATGTTTAATGAATCTTCCAGCAAAACAAAAAATAGAAGAGTAACAGATTTGATTGAAAAGTATTCTCTTGAGGAACTTGAATTTGCCGTAAAAAAATTAAAAAGATCAAATTCTATTTCAGAAAGCCATGAAACAAATCTGAAATGTCTACCAGTTTCAAAAGCTTTGGCGCAAATTGTTTTCCATCTTGTACATAAATACTTAGTTAAATATAAATATTTTAATAAATTTTTAAATTAATTTCTATTTTCAAGAATGGTAAACTTGACATCAAAAAAAAAAAATAATATGGTATATTAAAACACCATCTTCAACGTTGTACTGTAGACCTATTAAATTTGTTTTACAAAAAGAGAAGCCTGATCTAGTAAAGAAAGTTTTCAGCGAAGTTGATCAAAAAATTAAAAATATGGAATGTGATGTCATTGAAATGAAAGGTGTAGTTGTACAAGTTTCTTACGAAATGCATTTTACAATGATAGATGGTGCAGTTGTAAATATTTTAAGCGATACAAATTCATCAAGTAGGTGTGTTATTTGCAATGCAAGTCCGACAGAGATGAACAACATAAACCTTTCAAAAACTCCAAATGTAGACAATTACAAGTATGGACTTTCTACGCTTCATTGAATGTTTGCTGCATATTGCTTACCGAATCTCTATTAAAATTTGGCGGGTAGATAAAGAAAACAACAAACAGTTTTTGGAAAACAAAAAAAGAATTCAAAATGAATTCAAAAAAAGAACAGGATTAATAATAGACCAAGTTAAGCCTGGATTTGGCAATACTAACGACGGAAATACGTCACGCCGATTTTTTTCGAACTGTGAAGTAGCGGCCGAAATTACAGGAATTGATAAGCGACTTATTGATAATTTTGCCATTATATTGAGAGTGTTATCTTGTGGATCGCCAATTAATGTACAAACCTTTAAGGAGCTACTAATAATCACTAGATATATGTATTTAATACACTATGGATGGTATTATATGCCTAGCACAGTTCATGGATGTGATGTTATCGACTTTTTCAATTTACCAATTGGTATCTACACATTTTATTTTACTGACAAAAAATTATATAAAAAACTAATTAACTTTTTTTCATTCCAGGATGTTTGTCTGAAGAAGCATTGGAAGCCAACCATAAAAATGTGAGGAAAGTGCGATTGTCTCATACTAGAAAAACGTCTCGAGAAAACACAAATAAAGATTTAACGACATATTTGTTGTTGTCTTCAGATATATTCTTGGAGAAAATGTTGAAATTTTCGCTTCGTTAAGCGAAAATTGGTTTTGGGAAGAATCAAGTAGCGATGATGCTTTGTTATAAGTTTGTCTTTATATCTTTTTTTTTAACGTTTTTTATTTTAGGAGTTATAAAATATAATTATTAAGTTAAGCTATTATAATTTATGTTTCAAAATCCAAAATTTTAATTTTTTTATCAAAATATATATCACTTAATCAACAGGAGGGTATTAAGTCAAAATGTTCAGTAGAAGCAAAACAGTTTTTAATTTAATATTAAAGGCATATGAAAAAGAATTTTTAAACCAACCATTTTATTAACAAAAAGTAGGCAAAATAGCACGATATTTTTACAGCGGATATTAATACTACGCGTCGATTTTTTTTTAAAAAGTGAAAAAATAAAAATTTGGATGGATCAAGTGCGATATTATTTTTTTGACGTTAACATTGGTAGTTTTCCTCTTTAATTTTTTCATTTATGTTATCTTTCAAATATCCTTATAGTTTTATTTTTGCAAGAGTATTTTAAACGTTTTAGCCTATTTTTCAATTAATGATGTTTTTGTATTTTCCACATTGATAATCCAATTCTATCCAAATTTGGCATGAATATATATCTTGCAAATATCAATTAACATACCAAAACATATTACGATCGGACAATTTTTGTAGGAGTGATAGGGTTTTTAATAAAAAGGATATATGGCAGGACCTTGAGTCCTTTGTTCGATTTAAATAAAAATTTACACAAACGTTGCTAGTTGCATATGTATCAGCATGAGCACTTTTTGTAATTTTGTGGGCATTATTGAAGCTAAAATTATATTTTTCAATTTCAGGATACATGGGAGGTAGGCGTGTCCATGGGCCGATTTTTCCAAAAATTCATATTTTTCTTAATATGAACTTCAAAAATATCTGACAACTCCTTCTGTTTTTGTCCCATCGTTATATGGGGACAAAGCACTGTGGGGCGTCCTCAGCTACAATTTACGGGTAGTGGCATATGTGTTCTCAGCCCCGTTTTTTTATAATGACCAAATTATGACAACAACGCCTCACTAAAATTGATATTTTAGCTAAGGAAGTCATCAGCTACAATTTACGGGTAGTGACATATGTGTACTTAGCTTCGTTTTTTTATAATGACCAAATTATGACATCTAGTCCTCACTAAAATTTATATTATTCGAATTCCAAAATTATATCAGATATAAGACTTTGTGCAAGAAAGAGGGCTTCCTTAGCTACAATTTACTGGTAGTGGCATATGTGTACACAGCCCCGTAACTAGTCCTCATTAAAATTGATATAATGACCATATCATGACAACTGGTTCTCACTAAAATTGATATGAAGCGAATTCCAAACCTATTTTAGATATAAAACTTTTTGTGCAAGAAAGAGGGCGTCCTCAGCTACAATTTACGGTAGTGGCATATGTGTACTCAGCCCCGTTTTTTCATAATGACCAAATTATGACAACTAGTCCTTACTAAAATTGATATTATTCGAATTTCAAAATTATTTTAGATATAAAACTTTTTGTGCACAAAAAGAGTGCGTGCTCAGCTACAATTTATGGATAGGTACATAAGTGCTGCTAACCCCTTTTTTATAATGACCAAGTTATGACACCTAATCCTCTAAAATTGATATAATGACCAAATTATGACAATCAGTGCTCACTAAAACTGATATTATTCGAATTCCACAATTATTTCAGATATGAGACTTTTTGTGCTAGAAAGAGTTCGCTCTCAGCTACAATTTAAGGATAGTGGCATAAGTGTACGCAGCTCCTTTTTTATAATGACCAATTTATGACAACTTATCCTGTATAATTGATATAAAGACCAAATTATGACATCTAGTCCTCACTTAAATTTATATTATTCGAATTCCAAAATTATATCAGATATAAGACTTTGTGCAAGAAAGAGATCTTCCTCAGCTACAATTTACTGGTAGTGGCATAGGTGTACACAGCCCCGTAACTAGTCCTCATTAAAATTGATATAATGACCAAATCATGACTACTAGTCCTTACTAAAATTGATATTATTCGAATTTAAAAATTATTTTAGATATAAGACTTTTTGTGCAAGAAAGAGTGTATGCTCAGCTACAATTTATGGATAGTGGCATAAGTGTTGTCAACCTCTTTTTTATAATGACCAATTTATGACAACTAATCCTCTAAAATTGATATAATGACCAAATTATGGCAATCAGTCCTCACTAAAACTGATATTCGAATTCCACAATTATTTCAGATATGAGACTTTTTGTGCAAGAAAGAGTTCGCTCTCAGCTAATGACCAATTTATGAAAACTTATCCTCTAAAATTGATATAATGACCAAATTATGACAACTAGTCCTCACCAAAATTGATATTATGACAAATTATTTCAGATATAAGACTTTATGAGCAAGAAAGAGGACGTCCTCAGCTACAATTTATGGATAGTGGCATAAGTGTTGTCAACCGTTTTTTATAATGACCAATTTATGACAACTGATCCTCTAGAATTGATATAATGACCAAATTATGACAATCAGTCCTCACTAAAACTGATATTATTCGAATTCCACAATTATTTCAGATATGAGACTTTTTGTGCAAGAAAGATATGAAGCGAATTCCAAAGCTATTTAAGATATAAAACTTTTTGTGCAAGAAAGAGGACGTCCTCAGGTACAATTTGCGGGTAGTGACATATGTGTACTCGCCCCGTTTTTTTATAATGACCAAATTATGACAACTAGTCTTTACTAAAATTGATATTTTAGCTGAGGATGTCCTCAGCTACAATTTACGGGTAGTGACATATGTGTACTCAGCCCCGTTTTTTTATAATGACCAAATTATGACATCTAGTCCTCACTAAAATTTATATTATTCGAATTCCAAAATTATATCAGGTATAAGACTTTGTGCAAGAAAGAGGGCTTCCTCAGCTACAATTTACTGGTAGTGGCATATGTGTAGACAGCCCCGTAAGTAGTCCTCTGTGAAGGCTCACCTGGATTGTGCATTTTGTTTGGTTTTTTCAGTTTAAAGGAAAAAGTTGGTCTGCTTATGGAAAGAGTACGCACGTACTGGCTAGCTAGCTAGATCGGGAGTTAAGGGCCGGGATTGTATTCCAGAAGACCTAATGCGAACCGTTCAAAAAAAAAAAAATTACGTGCGTTTTAGTTGCCCTGGTTGAAAAGAAAAATAGTTAACCTACTGTATAGGACATCTATGTATATAAAACAAAAAAAAGGTATCACCACCGAATCCAGATTTTCTCTATCCAATCCAACAAGGCTGATTAGCCCTGGTGTTGAAGGCTAATAAGGCTCTTAACCCACCCAACCGTGCGTTTCTTTTTCTAGCCATTACGTATTAAACAAAAAAAAAACTTTGTCACACTTTACCTTACCACTTTTCTACAGTTCTACATTAACAGAGAGTCACCCTTTCATATTTTCATTTCATTATATTGGCTCAATCAAAATTCTTTACAACTATGTATTTTGGCATACAGATTCTCTTATCTAAACTTTAAAAAAATGAATGTTAATAGAACTTAAATTAAATCTATATTAAGTTTTATACTTGCCTACAGAGTAATCTTAAGAGACATTGTTGCAATAAAAGAGACACGTACATAAGGTACAAAAATAATATAAACTTATGTATGAATAAGAATTTCACTGAGCTCACATGCATGGAATAAAATTACTCTGTAAAACAAAATCACCAGCAAGCTCAAAACAAAACCAATAACTAAGAAAAATTTATGAATGAGAGGGGCAAAGAGATTAGCAATGAAATAGTAAATACTAAATAGTAATTAGTAAATACATAATAAGGAAATTCAATAATGTTAAACTGAATAAGAATACAAGAAAAATATATGCAACTTACAGTAAGGTCTCGACTCCAACGATGCTGAAGGCCTTCGGCTGGTTACCTTTGGATTCGATGTACAATTGGTGTTAAGAAGGGAAGTTAGTTTTATTAATGGTGGTATAGTTATACATAGAGGGGCTAATTTTCTGTTAGAGTAAGAGTAGTCGGGTTATGAAAAAAATGTATATAATCAAACAGTAGGATAATTTCAAAGAACTCGATGAGTTATTTAATCTACGTAAACGTAGACGTGTTAAATTAGTGAGTTTTTGCACTCCCTCTTATTTTTTTCTTGTTTTCTGCAGCGAACGGAAGCTATTCTTCTTGTTTTCGTTTGATTCGTCACGGATTTGACACTGGTTGGTATTAAATGGTATCTGGCTAGATGCTTCTGTTTATAGGGTTGTTAAGGTATAGTAGATCGTAAAGCTATTTGTGTCATAATGAAGGACCAAGGTGGGAGGTTTTCGGCGTTGCTTAAAGGCAATATGTGGCGGTCCTATTTACTGGCATTCGGGCCGCACGTGCCTTGTTCGAGATTGGTTCGCCGAATTAGTCCGGACGCTCTTAAACTATCGGCGGCCGGACTCATTCAATAGGATGGTCCTAACCGCAATTAAATTTCTAATCGTGATCTCCCCCACGCCTTGAGACACCGACTGGCACTGTGCTTTCAAATGTTAGAGCACGAGGTGACAAAGTTCCTGAATTGTAAAAGAAAAGGATTCCTGATTATCAGGAAATCTTGATTTTCTCCTTTTTTCTGTTTTATTTTGTTACCTTTTTTTCTTTTTATTAAGGCCTACTTCAACCAACTTTACCTTTGCTGACGTTAGTAATTTAATAAGGAAAGATCCTCTTGAAAAATAATGGTTTTAAATAAATACTTTTAATGTTTGATTGCTGACTGATCACGTAAGCTGCCCAATTTGAAAAGAACGTAGCGTGGTTTTTAACAAAGGCTCAAGCTCTCTTTGCAAACTTCGTAAAACAATTAGCGGTGTCATGTATGCTTATATACTTGTTGGTTGCTTTTGTAACCTGTTGTAGTTCTCCTCGATAAAACGTGAGTGATAAAAGAGAACCACTGTATAAATTGTTATATAGGTTTGATTCATCCCCATGTATGGATGTGTATAGATATATTGATGGCAAAGTATACATGATCGAATTCGCTTACTGCCGCAGAGAGGAATAATATAACCTATAACTTAAAATACACAGCGAGCTGGTGAACAAAAAAAAAGGTTAAGTGATGTCAACTGGTATAGTGTTGCACCCGCCTGTATTAGCAATTAAGGATAGTGGCATAAGTGTACGCAGCACCTTTTTTATAATGACCAATTTATGACAACTTATCCTCTATAATTGATATAAAGACCAAATTATGCCAACTAGTCCTCACCGAAATTGATATTATGACAAATTATTTCAGATATAAGACTTTATGTGCAAGAAAGAGGGCGTCCTCAGCTACAATTTACGGGTAGTGGGATATGTGTACTCAGCCCCGTTTTTTTATAATGACCAAATTATATCCTTACTAAAATTGATATTATTCGAATTTCAAAATTATTTTAGATATAAGACTTTTTGTGCAAGAAAGAGTGCGTGCTCAGCTACAATATATGGATAATGGCATAAGTGTTGTCAACCCCTTTTTTATAATGACCATTTTATGACAACTAATCCTCTAAAATTGATATAATGACCAATTTATGACAATTAGTCTTCACTAAAACTGATATTATTCGAATTCCACAATTATTTCAGATATGAGACTTTTTGTGCAAGAAAGAGTTCGCTCTCAGCTACAATTTTTATAATGACCAATTTATGACAACTTATCGTCTATAATTGATATAAAGACCAAATTATGACAACTAGTCCTCACCAAAATTGATAGTATGACAAATTATTTCAGATATAAGACTTTATGTGCAAGAAGGAGGACGTCCTTAGCTACAATTTATGGATAATGGCATAAGTGTTGTCAACCCCTTTTTTATAATGACCAATTTATGACAAATAATCCTCTAAAATTTATATAATGACCAAATTATGACAATCAGTCCTCACTAAAACTGATATTATTCGAATTCCACAATTATTTCGGATATGAGACTTTTTGTGCAAGAAAGAGTTCGCTCTCAGCTACAATTTAAGGATAGTTTCATAAGTGTACGCAGCCCCTTTTTTATAATGACCAATTTATGACAACTTATCCTCTATAATTGATATAAATACCAAATTATGACATCTAGTCCTCACTAAAATTTATATTATTCGAATTCCAAAATTATATCAGATATAAGACTTTGTGCAAGAAAGAGGGCTTCCTCAGCTACAATTTACGGGTAGTGGCATAAGTGTTGTCGACCCCTTTTTATAATGACCAATTTATGAACACTAATCCTCTAAAATTGATATAGAGACCAAATTATGACAATCAGTCTTCACTAAAACTGCTGTTATTCGAATTCCACAATTATTTCAGATATGAGACTTTTTGTGCAAGACTTTTTCGCTCTCAGCTACAATTTAAAGATAGTTTCATAAGTGTAAGCAGCCCCTTTTTTATAATGACCAATTTATGAAAACTTATACTCTAAAATTGATATAATGACCAAATTATGACAACTAGTCATCACCAAAATTGATATTATGACAAATTATTTCAGATATAAGACTTTATGTGCAAGGAAGAGGACGTCTCAGCTACCATTTATGGATAGTGGCATAAGTGTTGTCAACCCCTTTTTTATAATGACCAATTTATGACAACTTGTCCTCTATAATTGATATAACTTGGGTGTCACACGATCAAGTTTTCATTCAAATTTTAAAATTTCTCTCATTTTTTTACCAATACAGTCATACTTTTAGAACTTGCTGAGAGTTTGCTTTCAAATTTTCGTTCAAATTGAGTGTTTCAAGTTACAGTCAAGAAAACAGCTGATTTCAGCTTTTTCTTCCAAATTTGCATTATTATTTAAAAATATTCTGCTATCAGTGACATCTTGCTGAAAACTTGTTTTGAAATTGCGTGCAGCCTACGTCACAGCTTTCAAATTTTGTGAATTTTGACAAGCAGTATGTGTAAAAATCTTGAAAGAGAAACTTGATAGTGTGACTGCAGCGTAAAGGCCAAATTATGACAACTAGTCATCACCAAAATTGATATTATGACAAATTATTTCAGATATAATGCTTTTTGTGCAAGAAAGAAGACGTCTTCAGCTACAATTTACGGGTAGTGGCATTTGTGTACACAGCCCCGTTTTTTATAACTATCAAATTATGATAACTAGTCTTCACATAAGTATATGTAATGACCAAATTATGACCTCACTAAAATTGATATTATGACAAATTTTTTTCAGATACAAGACTTTTTGTGCAAGAAAAAGGACGTTCTGATAACTAGTCCTCACAAAATATCATATAATGACCAAATTATGACAACTAGTCCTCACTAAAATTGATATTATGACAAATTGTTTCTGAGAACGTACTTTTTGTGCAAGAAAAAGTACGTTCTCAGCTACAATTTACGGGTAGTGTACTCAGCCGCATATTTTTATAATGACCAAATTATGACAACTTATCCTCACTAAAGTTGATATAATAACCAAATTATGACAGTTTATCCTAACTAAAGTTGATATAATGACCAAATTATGACAACTAGTCCTCACTAAAACTGATAATACTCGAATTCCAAAATTATTTCAGATATAAGTTGATATAATGACCAAATTATGGCAACTAGTCCTCTCTTAAATTAAAATTATTCGAATTGCCAAATTATTTTAGATATAAGAGTATTTGTGCAAGAAAGAGGGCATCCTCAGCTATAATTTACAGGTAGTGGCGCATGTGTACACAGATCCTTTTTTTTTTTATAATGATCAAATTATGATAACTTGTCCTCACAAAAGTTGATATAATGACCAAATTATGACAACTAGTGCTCACTAAAATTGATATCATGACAATTTATTTCAGATATAAGACTTTTTGTGCAAGAAAAAGTACTTTCTCAACTACAATTTACGGGTAGTGTACTCAGCCCCATGTTTTTATAATGACAGAATTAGGACAACTTATCCTCACTAAAGTTGATATAATAAAAAAATTATGACAGTTTATCCTAACTAAAATTGATATAATGACCAAATTATGACAACTAGTCCTCACTAAGATTGATATCATTCGAATTCCAAAATTATTTCAAACATAAGACTTTTTGCGCAGGAAAGAGGGCGTCCTTAGCTACAATTTACGATAGTGGCATATGCGTACACAGCCCTGTGTTTTTATAATGATCAAATTATGATAACTAGTTCTCACAAAAGTTGATATAATGACCAAATTATGGCAACTAGTCCTCACTAAAATTTATATTATGACGAATCGTTTCAGATATAAAAGTTTTTGTGCAAGAAAAAGGACTTTCTGATAACTAGTCCTCACAAAAGATTATATAGTGGCCAAATTATGACAACTAGTCTTCTCTAAAATGGATATTATGACAAATTGTTTCAGATATAATGCTTTTTGTGCAAGAAAGAAGACGTCTTCAGCTACAATTTACGGGTAGTGGCATTTGTGTACACAGCCCCGTTTTTTTATAACGATCAAATTATGATAACTAGTCTTCACAAAAGTATATGTAATGACCAAATTATGACCTCACTAAAATTGATATTATGAAAAACTTTTTCAGATATAATACTTTTTGTGCAAGAAAAAGGACGTTCTGATAACTAGTCCTCACAAAATATCATATAATGACCAAATTATGACAACTAGTCCTCACTAAAACTGATAATACTCGAATTCCAAAATTCTTTCAGATATAAGTTGATATATTGACCAAATTATGGTAACTAGTCCTCACTTAAATTAAAATTATTCGAATTGCCAAATTATTTTAGATATAAGAGTATTTGTGCAAGAAAGAGGGCATCCTCAGCTATAATTTACAGGTAGTGGCGCATGTGTACACAGATCCTTTTTTTTTTTTATAATGATCAAATTATGATAACTTGTCCTCACAAAAGTTGATATAAGGACCAAATTATGACAACTAGTGCTCACTAAAATTGATATCATGACAATTTATTTCAGATATAAGACTTTTTGTGCAAGAAAAAGTACTTTCTCAACTACAATTTACGGGTAGTGTACTCAGCCCCATGTTTTTATAATGACCAAATTAGGACAACTTATCCTCACTAAAGTTGATATAATAACCAAATTATGACAGTTTATCCTAACTAAAATTGATATAATGACCAAATTATGACAACTAGTTCTCACTAAGATTGATATCATTCGAATTCCAAAATTATTTCAAACATAAGACTTTTTGCGCAGGAAAGAGGGCGTCCTTAGCTACAATTTACGATAGTGGCATATGCGTACACAGCCCTGTGTTTTTATAATGATCAAATTATGATAACTAGTTCTCACAAAAGTTGATATAATGACCAAATTATGGCAACTAGTCCTCACTAAAATTTATATTATGACGAATCGTTTCAGATATAAAAGTTTTTGTGCAAGAAAAAGGACTTTCTGATAACTAGTCCTTTCAAAAGATTATATAGTGGCCAAATTATGACAACTAGTCTTCTCTAAAATGGATATTATGACAAATTGTTTCAGATATAATGCTTTTTGTGCAAGAAAGAAGACGTCTTCAGCTACAATTTACGGGTAGTGGCATTTGTGTACACAGCCCCGTTTTTTTATAACGATCAAATTATGATAACTAGTCTTCACAAAAGTATATGTAATGACCAAATTATGACCTCACTAAAATTGATATTATGAAAAACTTTTTCAGATATAATACTTTTTGTGCAAGAAAAAGGACGTTCTGATAACTAGTCCTCTCAAAATATCATATAATGACCAAATTATGACAACTAGTCCTCACTAAAACTGATAATACTCGAATTCCAAAATTCTTTCAGATATAAGTTGATATATTGACCAAATTATGGTAATTAGTTCTCACTTAAATTAAAATTATTCGAATTCCAAAATTATTTTAGATATAAGAATTTTTGTGCAAGAAAGAGGGCATCCTCAGCTATAATTTACAGGTAGTGGCATATGTGTACACAGATCCGTTTTCTTGTAATGATCAAATTATGATAACTAGTCCTCACAAGAGTTGATATAATGACCAAATTATGACAACTAGTCCTCACTAAAATTGATATTATGACAAATTATTTCAGATATAATGCTTTTTGTGCAAGAAAGAAGACGTCTTCAGCTACAATTTACGGGTAGTGGCATTTGTGTACACAGCCCCGTTTTTTTATAACGATCAAATTATGATAACTAGTCTTCACAAAAGTATATGTAATGACCAAATTATGACCTCACTAAAATTGATATTATGAAAAACTTTTTCAGATATAATACTTTTTGTGCAAGAAAAAGGACGTTCTGATAACTAGTCCTCACAAAATATCATATAATGACCAAATTATGACAACTAGTCCTCACTAAAATTGATATTATGACAAATTGTTTCTGAGAACGTACTTTTTGTGCAAGAAAAAATACGTTCTCAGCTACAATTTACGGGTAGTGTACTCAGCCCCATATTTTTATAATGACCAAATTATGACAACTTATCCTCACTAAAGTTGATATAATAACCAAATTATGACAGTTTATCCTAACTAAAGTTGATATAATGACCAAATTATGACAACTAGTCCTCACTAAAACTGATAATATTCGAATTCCAAAATTATTTCAGATATAATTTGATATAATGACCAAATTATGGTAACTAGTCCTCACCTAAATTAAAATTATTCGAATTTAAAAATTATTTTAGATATAAGAGTTTTTGTGCAAGAAAGAGGGCATCCTCAGCTACAATTTACAGGTAGTGGCATATGTGTACACAGATCCGTTTTCTTGTTATGATCAAATTATAATAACTAGTCCTCACAAGAGTTGATATAATGACCAAATTATGACAACTAGTCCTCACTAAAATTGATATTATGACAAATTATTTCAGATATAACGCTTTTTGTGCAAGAAAGAAGGTGTCTTCAGCTACAATTTACGGGTAGTGGCATATGTGTACACAGCCCCGTTTTTTTATAATGATCAAATTATGATAACTAGGCCTCACAAAATATGTAATGACCAAATTATGACAACTAGTCCTCACTAAAATTGATATTATGACAAATTATCTACCACCTGGCTAACTATCTTGTCGCTATGTGGTGGCTTAAGGGGAGGCCGTTTTTCTTTCTTCAGGCCAGGCGCTGTAAATACACCCGTACGTTTAGGGCCTGTCGTGAAGTAAGAAAATAAAAAGGCCTTCATAACCAAAGGTTAACCGCCCCCTTCCACCTCCCATTTCCCATAATCCTTCATCCACCCTTCCCTCCTCCCAAACATCCCTTTCCTTCCCCACTTGTAAGGTCAAGGTGATTGGTAGCTGTGCCGAGGACCTGGATGGCTAGTTAGTGGTAAAAGAAGACTAGTCGATAACAGCTCCCCTCCGGCGCTAGGACACGGGCCGGTTGTAATAAAAATTTGTCTAGTCTGCGTACGCCGTCACTGCGCAGATGGTCCATCCCCTTACTGCCCTACTCGTGGGAACAACATATGGAGAATTGAAATAAAAAAAAAACAATCAAAACAGAAGGGAAGAAATCTCTTCAGAGGACGTGAGGGTAAAAGACAGAGTACTCCGCTATCCGCACAACAAATTCAAACAGTGCCCCCAACACCGGTAATCGAGGCCGATAACCGGCAGAAGGGAAAACCCAAAAAAAGGAGCCAGAAAGAGCTCCTTAAAACTAGATATTCCAAGGCCGTGTTCATTCTTGACAAGATCGCCAAGAATGCGGAGAAAGGAGTCACGCACCCACATGATGCTGATAAGGTGAGATACCAGGCCGTGGTAGAGGAATATCGTAAGTTTATGGATTCCCTACCAAGCACGTCCAGAGCGGCCTCCCAGCAAATAGCCGAAGGAAAAA
The DNA here is from genome assembly GCA_951800035.1 of Linnaemya tessellans. Classification (NCBI taxonomy): domain Eukaryota; kingdom Metazoa; phylum Arthropoda; class Insecta; order Diptera; family Tachinidae; genus Linnaemya; species Linnaemya tessellans. Next base: position 96,966,737 of record OX637532.1, on the reverse strand, counting down.
GTTCAAAAAGAAACCGCTCTCAGACAGAGGGTGGCCAGGAAGCAAAAAAAAGGAAGGTGCAGAAAACAACCTCTCCCTCAACATCATCTTCGTCGTCCACTCGAAGGCCCTTTAACGAGGTAGTTAAGGATAACCTTCTTGTGGCCTTGGCGAATTCCAAAAATGGGAAGATTCTCCCTGTAACAACGGAGTGGGGGGCTATCGAATGCAAATTGGCTGAGCTCGTAATGGACTACGTCCTCTCCAATAAGGATAAGCTGGCTCCTCGCTTCGACTCCGGTGAGATTCGCCGGGGGTACAGGGAGATCAAGTGCTTGGACGCGTTTTCTAAGGACTTCCTCGGCGAAAGTATCGCTAAGATTAGTGAGACTTGGGATGGGTTAAGCCTTAAACTCATCCCTGCGGAGGAAATACCGATGAGACCGCGGGCAAGGATTTGGTTACCAAAACTGGGAAAGGATGGTTACAAAATGCTAGAGTGTCTGAAGCTACAGAACCATAGCATTCCAATGGATGACTGGTCAGTCATCCGCACGGAGGATCATGGCAGTAATGGCACCTGCCTAATCCTCTCCATCACGGAGTCTGGAGCGGAAGCGCTCGAAAAAACAGGCTCTAAGCTATTTTTCGGGGTTAAGGACGCTAAGGTAAAGGGGTCCCGCCCAACTAAAGCTGAGATCGACGCTGTCGAGGCTGCGAACAACCTCCTGGTAGGGATGCAGCTAGCTGAGGAATAAGCACGATGGCTCTAAAAATCGCCCAGATAAGTCGAAGAGAACATCGACATTTGTATGGTGCAGGAACCATGGGTAGAAAACTCCGAGGTCAAGGGGTTCCCGAGGTCCACATACAATGTAGTATATGCTAAAGGAAATGGTAAGCCCAGATCATGTCTAATAGCCAAAAAGCACATAAAAATTTTTCTCTGTTCACAGTTTAGTACTGAGGACCTTACATTTGCGAGGGTCGTGCTGCCAGATGGAACCAGCTTCCTTATCGCATCATGCTACATGGCGCACGACAAAGCAGCCCCTCCAGATGAAGTGAAAGCTCTCACGTCATCTATTGGTGCTGATGAGGACATCATACTTTGTTGTGACGCCAACGCCAGGCATACAATTTGGGGTAGCAGTGAAATCAACGACAGAGGTGAGCATATCCTTGATTTCATAAACCTTAATAAATTAACCATATGTAACTCCGGTTCCTCTCCGACTTTCATCTTTCCGAGTTCGGACAGGTTTAGTGGGTGGGAAGAGGTTCTGGATATCACTCTTGTAAATGATAGATTTAGACCTTTGGTTGATAAGTGGAGGTTATCCAATAAAAGATCCTTCTCGGATCACTGTTGGATATCCTTCGAAGTCGCGTCATTAGGCAATGAAAAGCAGGAACCCGAGGACAACAGACTGGGATAGGTTTAATGGGATTCTGAAGCAAAAACTAAGAAGAGTCCCAGAGATCGAGAATACGATTGATGGACTTGAACGCAATGTGGGGGCGTTTAATAAGGCTATAACGAAAGCCTTTGAGATATCCTGCCCCCTAACAAAGACTAAGAAAAGTTACCCTCCGTGGTGGAGCTCGGAACTCTCAAAGTTACGCAAGGAGGCACGCAGGGCCTTCAATTTATGCTATGAGAAGAAAGCATGGCAGCCTTACCGTGACAAGTTAGCAACGTATAAAAAAGCTATAAAAGTCGCCAAAAGAAACTCTTGGAGGAATTTCTGTGAGTCAATAGATAGAACTAGGGATTCCGCAAAGCTTAGTAGGGCTCTGACCATGAACCGCACATGTCCAACCTTCGTTAAAAGGGGGATGGGTCATTTATTTATATATTTATTTATTAGGTCAATAGATATTTACATCCTTACTGACTAAAATATGAATAACTGAACAATATTACAAATATAAAAATAATTGGTTTAACAATTTAGATATAAAGTAAGATTTCTTTTCAGTACGTTATTACTCTCAGATAAGTTAATAATGTGATAACATTTATTAAAGTTGACACATGCACGACGAAAAGAATCATTATTAGCATATACAGAACGGTAATATTTTAATGACAAGAGTTCAGGGTAGGGTCTTGCAGGAACGTTGAAGTTTATTTGTTACGCAAGGAGCAGGAACTCCGAATCAACATCGGCATGAATCAGGCCCAGAACGAATAAAGCGCTCAGCATCGATCGGCGACTTTTTAGAGTAGGCAATTTTATTAAAGCAAGTCTGCTATGATATGGTGGCAGGACATAGGAATTCCAACCAAGACCACGGAGACAGAAAATTAAAAATTGTTTTTGTACCGATTCGATACTATTAATATGGATGGAATAGCAAGGGTCCCAAACAATTGATCCATACTCCAGAATTGGTCGAACAAGAGAAGTATATAAAAGTTTTGTTATGTAAGGATCAAGAAATTCCTTAGACCAGCGTTTCATAAATCCAAGTACCCCATAGGCTTTATTTACCATTATGGAGATGTGATCACGAAAGTTAAGCCTATGATCCAACAGTGTGCCAAGATCCAATATGGTCTGAACTTTATCTAAGATATCGTTGTCTATATGATGAGAGGTCTCAATCGGAACGTGTCGGAAAAATGACATGTGCTTACATTTCTTTATATTTAACTCCAATAAATTAAATTTACACCATTGCGAAAAGTTCTGAAAATCAGCTCTCAGTAAATTATGTCCATTAATATCGTTAAAAGATTTGAAAATTTTAACATCATCGGCATACATTAGTACATTAGAATCCAAAACAACGGTTGGAAGATCATTGATGAATAAAGTAAACAGAATTGGACCCAAATGACTTCCTTGAGGAACGCCAGAATGGACTTGAATGAGTTTTGATAAAGAATTTCCAAACTTGACTTGTTGAGTTCTTTGTGAAATATAAGAGTTTAGCCATTTTAAAGCAGAGCAATTGAAGCCCATAAGCGATAATTTGTGCAATAAAAGATTGTGGTTAACTTTATCAAACGCTTTACTAAAATCAGTGTATATCACGTCAGTTTGCATTTTATTTGTGAAGCCTTCATTGATAATAGTTGTGAGTTCCAAGACATTTGTCTGTCATGGACAGATTCCTCTGCGGAATCCCTAAGTATTCTTCTCAACACCCACTTTCCAGGCTGTACTGACACGGCCATAGGAATCCTCCCAATTAGTGGGAATCAACACACTGTCAATAGAGATTTAATATCCCCAGAGAGAATCTCATGGGCTATTGACAGCTTCGCACCGTTTAAATCGCCGGGTCCTGACGGCATCATTCCAAAGATGCTACAGAGTGCGAAGGGCTCTGTCATTCCCTGGCTTTTTAGGTTCTTTGAACTCTGTCTTACACTCAACTACGTTCCGACCAGCTGGAGGAAAGTAAAAGTGGTTTTCATTCCCAAGATTGGAAAAAGGAGTCACGAGAACCCAAAAGACTTCAGACCAATCAGCCTTTCATCTTTCTTAGTTAAGATGCTAGAAAGATTACTAGACACCCATATTAGGCATCGACTTGAAGGATCGTTTATTCTCTCAGATAGTCAGCATGCCTACCTAAAGGGACGCTCCACGGAAACAGCTCTGCATGAGGTGGTGGGAGTCGTGGAAAGATCCCTAGAAAACAAGCAATATACCTTAGCTGCCTTCCTAGACATAGAAGGCGCTTTCAATAATGTATCAGTGGCAGCCATCCAACAGTCTCTCCGGGATGCAGACGTTGAGGAATACATCAGCAACTGGATCGTTACTATGTTGAAGGCAAGAAGCGTCACTGCAGCGCTTGGTAATAGCGAAATGTCAAGATGGGCATGTAGAGGAACACCACAGGGTGGGGTGATCTCTCCGCTGCTCTGGCTTCTCGTTGTTACCACGATTCTTCTCAGACTAGATGCTGCAGGAGTTAAAGTTGTGGCTTACGCGGACGATGTAGCAATAATGGTATCAGGGATGTTCACGGACGTGATTAGTGATATCATGTCCAACGCCTTGGGTACACTCAGTAGATGGGTTGCAGGATGCGGTTTAGGAGTAAACCCTAGCAAAACGGAACTGGTACTATTTACTACAAAGACCAAAGTCCAAAGCTTTAAACTTCCTCGGCTGAATAATCTGGAACTGTCCCTTTCGGACACTGCAAAATACCTAGGAGTTATCCTGGACACGAAGCTATCGTGGAAACCAAATATACATCATAGAGTAAAAAAGGCAACAGTTGCCTACTACTCCTACCGGAGAATGTTTGGCTCCAGATGGGGCGTAAAACCTATAATGCTTAAGTGGATGTGCACAGCAATTGTACGCCCTATATTGACTTACGAGTCGTTAGTATGGAGGCCCGCCACAAGTAAAAAATATGTGGTAGATCAACTATACAGGATACAGAGATCTGCTTCCATCGGGATTACTGGTTGTCTACGTACTAGTCCTTTAGAGGCGCTGAATGCTATACTAAACCTAATTCCGATTGACCTTTATGTACTCGGGGCATCCTCAAGCAGTGCGGCAAGACTAGCGGCATCAGGGAGGTGGAGGTCAATAAACTATGGCCACGCAGGAATCCTTGGCCGGCTACCACTGACAATAAGGAAGCCCACCGACTATATAGTACCTCACTTAGACTTTAACACTACATTCAAAGTCCTCTTACCATCAGGGCGGGAGTGGAAAAGGGGAAACTTAGAAAAGGAATTCAACTTCAGAGTGTATACTGATGGATCAAGGATGATCTGTGGTGTAGGTGCTGGGGTCTTCTCGAGGGACCTTGGAATAAGACCCTTGCTCCGTCTCCCAGATGAATCCAGCGTATTTCAGGCTGAGATACTGGCTATAAGGGAGGCGGCGAGGCTGTTAATTAATAGGGGTGTTCAGGGTAGAGTCGGTATCTTTGTCGATAGCCAGGCGGCACTCCTGTCTCTCAGGTCGTTCACTACTTCGTCTACTCTGGTAGCCCAATGCAAAGAGCTGCTATCCAGACTAGGATGTCAGATATACGCTACCCTCATCTGGGTACCCGCACACAGCAATTTCTTTGGAAACGAACAGGCAGATGAGCTAGCTAAGGCTGGATCTGCTAAGGACGTCTCCACTGCCGCATCGGTGGACATGCCGTTTGGCACCCTAAGGAGCACCATTCAGAGTCATTTCCGGCAGAAAGCGGCGGACAGGTGGCGCAAGATGAACACGTGCAGGGTGGCTAGAAGCATGTGGCCGTGTTATAACGACAATAGAACAGCACAATTGATCAACAGGAATCGCAGGGACATCTCAAGGCTCGTAGCGGTTGTGACAGGGCACTGGGCAATAGGCAGACATGCAGGCAGGTTAGGTCTCAACCATAATGCATTCTGTCGGAGCTGCCGGGATCAGAGCAAGGAAGAGACAGTTTATCACTTCCTTTGCGAATGCCCGGCCTTGCACAACACGAGGCACAAATTCTTAGGCAACAGTATTATAGGCGACCTCGCGGAGTTATCAGCTACAGGTCTGGGGGACCTTATTAGATACCTCAATGCGACGGGTTGGATCTAGTAACCATCCGTATCCGAGATCAGGATACGGCTTCCATAGGTAGCCACTGACGAGTGGAGTAGTTTTTAAAAAGAGATATCAGAGATCCTACTTGAATGCTTGCGTGTAGCGGGCAGCCACGTATACCAACCAACCAACCATGACAAATTATTTCAGATATACGACTTTTTGTACAAGAAAGAAGCCGTCGTCATCTACAATTTACGGGTAGTGGCATATGTGTACACAGCCCAGTTTTTTTTTAACGATCAAATTACGATAACTAGTCCTCACAAAAGTTGATATAATGCCCAAATTATGACAACTAGTCCTCACTAAAATTTATATTATGACAAATTGTTTCAGATATAAGATTTTTGTGCAAGAAAAAGGACGCTCTGTTAACTTGTCCTCACAAAAGTAGTAGCATATGTGTACTCAGCCCCGTTTTTTTTATAATGAACAAAATTTGACAACTAGTCGTCACTAAGATTGATATTATTCTAGATCCAAAATTATTTCAAACATAAGACTTTTTGCGCAGGTAAGAGGGCGTCCTAAGCTACAATTTACAGATAGTGGCGTATGCGTACACAGCACTTTGTTTTTATAATGATCAAATTATGATAACTAGTCCTCACAAAAGTTGATATAATGACCAAATTATGGCAACTAATCCTCACTAAAATTGATATTATAACAAATTCTTTCAGATATAAGACTTTTTGTGCAAGAAAAAGGATGTTCAGATGACTAGTCCTCACAAAATATCATATAATGACCAAATTATGACAACTAGTCCTAACTAAAATTGATATTATGACAAATTGTTTCTGAGAACGTACTTTTTCTTGCACAAATTACGGGTAGTGTACTCAGCACCATATTTTTATAATGACAACTTATCCTCACTAAAGTTGATATAATAACCAAATTATGACAGTTTATCCTAACTAAAGTTGATATAATGACCAAATTATGACAACTAGTCCTCACTAAAACTGATAATACTCGAATTCCAAAATTATTTCAGATATAAGTTGATATAATAGTATTTTAGTGCAAACAAAAGGACGTTCTGATAACTAGTCCTAGTCACATAATGACCAAATTATGACAACTAGTCCTCACTAAAATTGATATTATGACAAATTGTTTCAGATATAAGACTTTTTGTGCAACAAAAAGCACGTTCTCAGCTACAATTTACGGGTAGTGTACTCAGCCCCATATTTTTATAATGACCAAATTATGACAACTTATCCTCACTAAAGTTGATATAATAACCAAATTATGAGAGTTTGTCCCTACTAAAGTTGATATCATGACCAAATTATGACAACTAGTCCTCACTAAAACTGATAATACTCGAAATATTTCAGATATAAAACTTTTTGTGCAAGGAAGAGGACGTTCTCAGCTACAATTTACGGGTTGTGGCTTATGTGTACACAGCCCCGTTTTTTTATAACGATCAAATTATGATGACTAGTCCTCACAAAAGTTGATGGAATAACCAAATTATGACAACTAGTCCCCACTAAAATTGATATTATAACAAAATATTTCAGATATAAGACTTTTTGTACAAGAAAGAAGGCGTCCTCATCAACAATTTAGGGGTAGTGGCATGTGTGTACACAGCCCCGTTTTTTTATAATGATAAGATTATAATAACTAGTCCTTACAAAAGTTGATACAATGCCCAAATTATGACAACTAGTCCTCACTAAAATTTATATTATGACAAATTGTTTCAGATATAAGATTTTTGTGCAAGAAAAAGGACGCTCTGTTAACTTGTCCTCACAAAAGTAGTAGCATATGTGTACTCAGACCTTTTTTTTATAATGAACAAAATTTGACAACTAGTCGTCACTAAGATTGATATTATTCTAGATCCAAAATAATTTCAAACATAAGACTTTTTGCGCAGGTAAGAGGGCTTCCTTAGCTACAATTTACAGATAGTGGCGTATGCGTACACAGCACTTTGTTTTTAAATGATCAAATTATGATAACTAGTCCTCACAAAAGTTGATATAATGACCAAATTATGGCAACTAGTCCTCTCTAAAATTGATATTATAACAAATTCTTTCAGATATAAGACTTTTTGTGCAAGAAAAAGGACGTTCCGATAACTAGTCCTCACAAAATATCATATAATGACCAAATTATGACAACTAGTCCTCACTAAAATTGATATTATGAAAAATTGTTTCTGAGAACGTACTTTTTGTGCAAGAAAAAGTACGTTCTCAGCTACAATTTACGGGTAGTGTACTCAGCCCCATATTTTTATAATGACCAAATTATGACAACTTATCCTCACTAAAGTTGATATAATAACCAAATTATGAGAGTTTGTCCTTACTAAAGTTGATATCAAGACCAGATTATGACAACTAGTCCTCACTAAAACTGATAATACTCGAAATATTTCAGATATAAAACTTTTTGTGCAAGGAAGAGGACGTTCTCAGCTACAATTTACGGGTTGTGGCTTATGTGTACACAGTCCCGTTTTTTTTATAACGGTCAAATTATGATGACTAGATCTCACAAAAGTTGATGTAATAACCAAATTATGACAACTAGTCCCCACTAAAATTGATATTATAACAAAATATTTCAGATATAAGACTTTTTGTACAAGAAAGAAGGCGTCCTCATCAACAATTTACGGGTAGTGGCATGTGTGTACACAGCCCCGTTTTTTTATAATGATAAGATTATGATAACTAGTCCTTACAAAAGTTTATATAATGACCAAATTATGACAACTACTCCTCACTAAATTTGATATTATGACAAATTATTTCAGATATAAAACTTTTTAAACAAGAAAGAAGGCGTCCTCATCTACAATTTACGGGTAGTGGCATGTGTGTACACAGCCCCGTTTTTTTATAATGATCAAATTATGATAACTAGTCCTCAAAAACGGTGACATAATGACCAAATTATGACAACTAGTCCTCACAGGCAGGTTAGGTCTCAACCATAATGCATTCTGTCGGAGCTGCCGGGATCAGAGCAAGGAAGAGACAGTTTATCACTTCCTTTGCGAATGCCCGGCCTTGCACAACACGAGGCACAAATTCTTAGGCAACAGTATTATAGGCGACCTCGCGGAGTTATCAGCTACAGGTCTGGGGGACCTTATTAGATACCTCAATGCGACGGGTTGGATCTAGTAACCATCCGTATCCGAGATCAGGATACGGCTTCCATAGGTAGCCACTGACGAGTGGAGTAGTTTTTAAAAAGAGATATCAGAGATCCTACTTGAATGCTTGCGTGTAGCGGGCAGCCACGTATACCAACCAACCAACCATGACAAATTATTTCAGATATACGACTTTTTGTACAAGAAAGAAGCCGTCGTCATCTACAATTTACGGGTAGTGGCATATGTGTACACAGCCCAGTTTTTTTTTAACGATCAAATTACGATAACTAGTCCTCACAAAAGTTGATATAATGCCCAAATTATGACAACTAGTCCTCACTAAAATTTATATTATGACAAATTGTTTCAGATATAAGATTTTTGTGCAAGAAAAAGGACGCTCTGTTAACTTGTCCTCACAAAAGTAGTAGCATATGTGTACTCAGCCCCGTTTTTTTTATAATGAACAAAATTTGACAACTAGTCGTCACTAAGATTGATATTATTCTAGATCCAAAATTATTTCAAACATAAGACTTTTTGCGCAGGTAAGAGGGCGTCCTAAGCTACAATTTACAGATAGTGGCGTATGCGTACACAGCACTTTGTTTTTATAATGATCAAATTATGATAACTAGTCCTCACAAAAGTTGATATAATGACCAAATTATGGCAACTAATCCTCACTAAAATTGATATTATAACAAATTCTTTCAGATATAAGACTTTTTGTGCAAGAAAAAGGATGTTCAGATGACTAGTCCTCACAAAATATCATATAATGACCAAATTATGACAACTAGTCCTAACTAAAATTGATATTATGACAAATTGTTTCTGAGAACGTACTTTTTCTTGCACAAATTACGGGTAGTGTACTCAGCACCATATTTTTATAATGACAACTTATCCTCACTAAAGTTGATATAATAACCAAATTATGACAGTTTATCCTAACTAAAGTTGATATAATGACCAAATTATGACAACTAGTCCTCACTAAAACTGATAATACTCGAATTCCAAAATTATTTCAGATATAAGTTGATATAATAGTATTTTAGTGCAAACAAAAGGACGTTCTGATAACTAGTCCTAGTCACATAATGACCAAATTATGACAACTAGTCCTCACTAAAATTGATATTATGACAAATTGTTTCAGATATAAGACTTTTTGTGCAACAAAAAGCACGTTCTCAGCTACAATTTACGGGTAGTGTACTCAGCCCCATATTTTTATAATGACCAAATTATGACAACTTATCCTCACTAAAGTTGATATAATAACCAAATTATGAGAGTTTGTCCCTACTAAAGTTGATATCATGACCAAATTATGACAACTAGTCCTCACTAAAACTGATAATACTCGAAATATTTCAGATATAAAACTTTTTGTGCAAGGAAGAGGACGTTCTCAGCTACAATTTACGGGTTGTGGCTTATGTGTACACAGCCCCGTTTTTTTATAACGATCAAATTATGATGACTAGTCCTCACAAAAGTTGATGGAATAACCAAATTATGACAACTAGTCCCCACTAAAATTGATATTATAACAAAATATTTCAGATATAAGACTTTTTGTACAAGAAAGAAGGCGTCCTCATCAACAATTTAGGGGTAGTGGCATGTGTGTACACAGCCCCGTTTTTTTATAATGATAAGATTATAATAACTAGTCCTTACAAAAGTTGATACAATGCCCAAATTATGACAACTAGTCCTCACTAAAATTTATATTATGACAAATTGTTTCAGATATAAGATTTTTGTGCAAGAAAAAGGACGCTCTGTTAACTTGTCCTCACAAAAGTAGTAGCATATGTGTACTCAGACCTTTTTTTTTATAATGAACAAAATTTGACAACTAGTCGTCACTAAGATTGATATTATTCTAGATCCAAAATAATTTCAAACATAAGACTTTTTGCGCAGGTAAGAGGGCGTCCTTAGCTACAATTTACAGATAGTGGCGTATGCGTACACAGCACTTTGTTTTTAAATGATCAAATTATGATAACTAGTCCTCACAAAAGTTGATATAATGACCAAATTATGGCAACTAGTCCTCTCTAAAATTGATATTATAACAAATTCTTTCAGATATAAGACTTTTTGTGCAAGAAAAAGGACGTTCCGATAACTAGTCCTCACAAAATATCATATAATGACCAAATTATGACAACTAGTCCTCACTAAAATTGATATTATGAAAAATTGTTTCTGAGAACGTACTTTTTGTGCAAGAAAAAGTACGTTCTCAGCTACAATTTACGGGTAGTGTACTCAGCCCCATATTTTTATAATGACCAAATTATGACAACTTATCCTCACTAAAGTTGATATAATAACCAAATTATGAGAGTTTGTCCTTACTAAAGTTGATATCAAGACCAGATTATGACAACTAGTCCTCACTAAAACTGATAATACTCGAAATATTTCAGATATAAAACTTTTTGTGCAAGGAAGAGGACGTTCTCAGCTACAATTTACGGGTTGTGGCTTATGTGTACACAGTCCCGTTTTTTTTATAACGGTCAAATTATGATGACTAGATCTCACAAAAGTTGATGTAATAACCAAATTATGACAACTAGTCCCCACTAAAATTGATATTATAACAAAATATTTCAGATATAAGACTTTTTGTACAAGAAAGAAGGCGTCCTCATCAACAATTTACGGGTAGTGGCATGTGTGTACACAGCCCCGTTTTTTTATAATGATAAGATTATGATAACTAGTCCTTACAAAAGTTTATATAATGACCAAATTATGACAACTACTCCTCACTAAATTTGATATTATGACAAATTATTTCAGATATAAAACTTTTTAAACAAGAAAGAAGGCGTCCTCATCTACAATTTACGGGTAGTGGCATGTGTGTACACAGCCCCGTTTTTTTATAATGATCAAATTATGATAACTAGTCCTCAAAAACGGTGACATAATGACCAAATTATGACAACTAGTCCTCACTTTTGACAAATTATTTCTGATATAAAACTTTTTGGGCAAGCAAAAAGACGTTCTTAGGTACAATTTACGGATAGTGGCGTATGTGTACTCAGCCCCATATATTTATAACGATCAAATTATGATAACTAGTCCTCACAAAAGTATATGTAATGACCAAATTATTGCAACTAGTCCTCACTAAAATTGATATTATGACAAATTATTTCAGATATAAGGCTTTTAGTGCAAAAAAGCACGTTCTGATAACTAGTCCTAGTCATATAATGACAAAATTATGACAACTAGTCCTAACTAAAATTGATATTATGACAAATTGTTTCAGATATAAAACTTTTTGTGCAAGAAAAAGCACGTTCTCAGCTACAATTTACGGGTAGTGTACTCAGCCCCATATTTTTATAATGACCAAATTATGACAACTTATCCTCACTAAAGTTGATATAATAACCAAATTATGAGAGTTTGTCCTTACTAAAGTTGATATCATGACCAAATTATGACAACTAGTCCTCACTAAAACTGATAATACTCGAAATATTTCAGATATAAAACTTTTTGTGCAAGGAAGAGGACGTTCTCAGCTACAATTTACGGGTTGTGGCTTATGTGTACACAGTCCCGTTTTTTTATAACGATCAAATTATGAAAACTAGTCCCCACTAAAATTGATATTATAACAAAATATTTCAGATATAAGACTTTTAGTACAAGAAAGAAGACGTCCTCATCAACAATTTACGGGTTGTGGCATGTGTGTACACAGCCCCGTTTTTTTTAAATGATAATATTATGATAACTAGTCCTTACAAAAGTTGATATAATGAAAAAATTAGGACAACTAGTCCTCACTAAATTTGATATTATGACAATTTGTTTCAGATATAAACCTTTTTGTGCAAGAACGAGGGCTTCCTCAGCCACAATTAACGGGTAGTGGCATATGTGTACACAGCCCCGTTTTTTTATAATGATCAAATTATGATAGCTAGTCCTCACAAAATTTGACATAATGACCAAATTATGAAAACTAGTCCTCACTTATGACAAATTATTTCTGATATAAGACTTTTTGGGCAAGAAAAAGGACGTTCTTAGCTACAATTTACGGATAGCGGCATATGTGTACTCAGCCCCATATTTTTATAACGATCAAATTATGATAACTAGTCCTCACAAAGGTATATGTAATGACCAAATTATGGCAACTAGTCCTCACATAAGTTGATATTATTCGAATTCCAAAATTATTTCAGACATAAGACTTTTTGCGTAGGAAAGAGGGCGTCCTTAGCTACAATTTACAGGCAGTGGCATATGTGTACACAGCCCCGTGTTTTTATAATGACCAAATTATGACAACTTATCCTCACTAAAGTTGATGTAATACCCAAATTATGAGAGTTCGTCCTTACTAAAGTTGATATCATGACCAAATTATGACAACTAGTCCTCACTAAAACTGATAATACTCGAAATATTTCAGATATAAAACTTTTTGTGCAAGGAAGAGGACGTTCTCAGCTATAATTTACGGGTTGTGACTTATGTGTACACAGTCCCGTTTTGTTATAACGATCAAATTATGATGACTAGTCCTCACAAAAGTTGATGTAATGACCAAATTATGACAACTAGTCCCCACTAAAATTGATATTATAACAAAATATTTCAGATATAAGACTTTTTGTACAAGGAAGAAGGCGTCCTCATCAACAATTTACGGGTAGTGGCATGTGTGTACACAGCCCCGTTTTTTTATAATGATAAGATTATGATAACTAGTCCTTACAAAAGTTGATATAATGACCAAATTATGACAACTAGTCCTCACTAAATTTGATGTTATGACAATCTGTTTCAGATATAAGCCTTTTGTGCAAGAATGAGGGCTTCCTCAGCCACAATTAACGGGTAGTGGCATATGTGTACACAGCCCCATTTTTTTATAATGATCAAATTATGATAGCTAGTCCCCAAAAAAGGTGATATATTGACCAAATTATGACAACTAGTCTCCACTAAAATTGATATTATGACAATTTATTTCAGATATAAAACTTTTTGTGCAAGAAAGAGGACGTTCTCAGCTACAAGTGGCATATACGTACACAGCACCGTTTTTTTTATAACGATCAAATTATGATAACTAGTCCTCACAAAAGTTCATATAATGACCAAATTATGACAACTAGTATTCACTAAAATTGATATTATGACAAATTGTTTCAGATATAAGACTTTTTGTACAAGAAAGAAGGTGTCCTCATCAACAATTTACGGGTAGTGGCATGTGTGTACACAGCCCCGTTTTTTTATAATGATAAGGTTATGATAACTAGTCCTTATATAAGTTGATATAATGACCAAATTATGACAACTAGTCCTCACTAAACTTGACATTATGACAATTTATTTAAGATATAAAACTTCTTGTGCAAGAAAGAAGACGTTCTCAGCTACAATTTACGGGTAGTGACATGTGTGTACACAGCCCCGTTTTTTATAATGATAAGATTATGATAACTAGTCCTTACTAAAGTTGATATAATGACCAAATTATGACAACTAGTCCTCAGTAAACTTGATAATATGACAAATTGTTTCAGATATAAGACTTTTTGTGCAAGAATGAGGGCTTTCTCAGCTACAATTAACGGGTAGTGGCATATGTGTACACAGCCCCGTTTTTTTATAATGATCAAATTATGATAATTAGTCCTCACAAAAGTTGATATAATGACCAAATTACGACAACTAGTCCTCACTAAAATTGATATTATGACAAATTATTTCAGATATAATACTTTTTGTGCAAGAAAAAGGGCGTTCTGAAACCTAGTCCCCACAAAAGTTCATATAATGACCAAATTATGACAACTAGTCCTCAGTAAACTTGATATTATGACAATTTGCTTCAGATATAAGACTTTTTGTACAAGAAAGAAGGCGTCCTCATCTACAATTTACGGGCAGTGGCATATGTGTACACAGCCCCGTTTTTTTATAACGATCAAATTTTGATAACTATAGTTGATATAATGACCAAATTATGACAACTAGTCCCCACTAAACTTGATATTATGACAATTTATTTCAGATATAAAACTTTTTGTGCAAGAAAGAGGACGTTTTCAGCTACAAGTGGCATATGTGTACACAGCACCGTTTTTTATAACGATCAAATTATGATAACTAGTCCTCACAAAAGTTCATATAATGACCAAATTATGACAACTAGTATTCACTAAAATTGATATTATGACAAATTGTTTCAGATATAATACTTTTTGTGCAAGAAAGAGAGCTTCCTCAGCCACAATTAACGGGTAGTGGCATGTGTGTACACAGGCCCGTTTTTTTATAATGATAAGATTATGATAACTAGTCCTTTTAAAAGTTGATATAATGACCAAATTATGACAACTTGTATTCACTAAGATTGATATTATTACAAATTGTTTCAGATATAAGACTTTTTGTGCAAGAACAAGGGCTTCCTCAGCTACAATTAACGGGTAGTGGCATATGTGTACACAGCCCCTTTTTATTTGTAATGATCAAATTATGATAGCTAGTCCTCACTTATGACAAATTATTTCAGATATAAGACTTTTTGTGCAAGAAAGAGGGCTTCCTCAGCTACATTTATCGGGTAGTGGCATAGTGTACACAGCTCCGTTTTTTTATAAAAACCATATTATGACAACTAATCCTCACTAAAGTTGATATAATGACCAAATTATGGCAACTAGTCCTCAATTAAATTGATATTATTTGAATTTTAAAATCATTTCAGATTGTGCAGGAAAGAGGACGTCCTTAACTACAATTTACGGGTAGTGGCATATATGTACACAGCACCGTTTTTTTATAACGATCAAATTATGATAACTAGTCCTTACAAAAGTTGATATAATGACCAAATTATGACAACTAGTATTCACTAAAATTGATATTATGACAAATTGTTTCAGATATAATACTTTTTGTGCAAGAGAGAGGGCTTCCTCAGCTACAATTAATGGGTAGTGGCATATGTGTACACAGCCCCGTTTTTTTATAATGATCAAATTATGATAGCTAGTCCTCACAAAAGTTGACATAATGACCAAATTATGACAACTAGTCCTCACTTATGACAAATTATTTCAGATATAAGACTTTTTGTGCAAGAAAGAGGGCTTCCTCAGCTACATTTATCGGGTAGTGGCATAGTGTACACAGCTCCGTTTTTTTATAATTACCATATTATGACAACTAATCCTCACTAAAGTTGATATAATGACCAAATTATGGCAACTAGCCCTCAATTAAATTGATATTATTTGAATTTTAAAATCATTTCAGATTGTGCAGGAAAGAGGACGTCCTTAGCTAAAATTTACGGGTAGTGGCATATATGTACACAGCACCGTTTTTTATAACGATCAAATTATGATAACTAGTCCTTACAAAAGTTGATATAATGACCAAATTATGACAACTAGTATTCACTAAAATTCATATTATGACAAATTGTTTCAGATATAATACTTTTTGTGCAAGAGAGAGGGCTTCCTCAGCTACAATTAATGGGTAGTGGCATATGTGTACACAGTTCCGTTTTTTTATAATGATCAAATTATGATAGCTAGTCCTCACAAAAGTTGACATAATGAGCAAATTATGACAACTAGTCCTTACTTATGACAAATTATTTCAGATATAAGACTTTGTATAAGAAAAAGGACGTTCTCAGCTACAATTTACCGGTATTGGCATAGTGTACTGAGCCCCATTTTTTTATAATGACCATATTATGACAACTAATCCTCACTAAAGTTGATATAATGACCAAATTATGGCAACTAGTCCTTATTAAAATTGATATTATGACAAATTGTTTCAGATATAAAACTTTTTGAGCAAGAAAAATTAAGTTCTGATAACTAGTCCTCACAAAAGTTCATATAATGACCAAATTATGACAACTAGTCCTCACTAAAATTGATGTTATAACAAATTGTTTCAGATATAAGACTTTTTGTGCAAGAAAAAAAACGTTCTCAGCTACAATTTACAGGTATTGGCAAAGTGTACTGAGCCCCATTTTTTTATAATGACCATATTATGACAACTAATCCTCACTAAAGTTGATATAATGACCAAATTATGGCAACTAGTGCTCAATAAAATTGATATTATTTGAATTTTAAAATCATTTCAGATTGTGCAGGAAAGAGGACGTCCTTAGCTACAATTTACAGCTACTGGCATATGTGTACACCCCTGTTTTTTTATAACGATCAAATTATGATAACTAGTCCTCAGAAAAGTTAATTCAGGTATAAGACTTTTTGTCTGAGATTATGAGAACTAGCCCTTACAAAAGTTGATATAATGACCAAATTATGACAACTAGTCCTCACTAAAATTGATATTATGCCAATTTATTTCAGATATAAGACTTTTTGTGCAAGAAAGAGGACGTTCTCAGCTACAATTAACGGGTAGTGGCATATGTGTACACAGATCCGTTTTTTATAATGATCAAATTATAATAACTTGTCCTCACAAAAGTTTACATAATGACCAAATTATGAAAACTAGTATTTACTAAAATTGATATGATGAAAAATTGTTTCAGATATAAGACTTTTTGTGCAAGAAAGAAGACTTCCTCAGCTACAATTAACGGGTAGTGGCATATGTGTACACAGATCCGTTTTTTATAATGATCAAATTATAACAACTTGTCCTCACAAAAGTTTACATAATGACCAAATTATGAAAACTAGTATTTACTAAAATTGATATGATGACAAATTGTTTCAGATATAAGACTTTTTGTGCAAGAAAGAAGACTTCCTCAGCTACAATTTACGGGTAGTGGCATATTTGCACAGAGACCCTTTTTTTAATATGATCAAATTATCATAACTAGTCCTCACAAAAGTTTACATAATGACCAAATTATCACAACTAGTATTCACAAAATCTGATATTATGACAAATTGTTTCAGATATAAGACTTTTTGTGCAAAAAAAGGACGTCCTCAGCTACAATTTACGGGTAGTGGCATACGTGTACAGAGCCCCGTTTTTTAATATGATCAAATTATGATCAAATTATCACAACTAGTCCTCACAAAAGTTTACATAATGACCAAATTATGACAACTAGTATTAACAAAAATTGATATTATGACAAATTGTTTCAGATATAAGACTTTTTGTGCAAAAAAAGGACGTTCTCAGCTACAATTTACGGGTGGTGGCATATGTGTACTTAGCACCCTTTTTTTATAATGACCAAATTATGACAACTAATCCTCACTAAAGTTGATATAATGACCAAATTGTGAAAAGTAGTCCTCAATTAAATTGATATTATTTGAATTCTAAAATTACTTCAGATTGCGCAGGAAAGAAGACGTCCTTAGCTACATTTTACAGGTAGTGGCATATGTGTACACAGCCCTGTTTTTTATAACGATCAACTTATGATAACTAGTCCTCACAAAAGTTGATATAATGACGAAATTGTGACAACTAGTATTCACTAAAATTGATATTATGAAAAATTAATTTAGATATAAGACTTTTTTTGCAAGAAAGAGGGCTTCCTCAACTTCAATTAACGGGTAGTGGCATATGTGTACACAGGCCCATTTTTTTATAATGGTGAGATTATGATAACTAGTCCTTACAAAAGTTGATATAATGACCAAATTATGACAACTAGTCCTCACTAAAATTGATATTATGACAAATTGTTTCAGATATAAAACTTTTTGTGCCAGAAAAAACTTTTGTGCACTAAAATTGATTATATGACAAATTGTTTCTGATATAAAACTTTTTGTGCAAGAAAAAACTTTTGTGCACTAAAATTGATACTATGACAAATTGTTTCAGATATAATACTTTTTGTGAAAGAAAGAGGGCTTTCTCAGCATCAATTAACGGGTAGTGGCATATGTGTACACGGCCCCTTTTTTATAATGATCAGATTATGAGTACTAGTCCTCACAAAAGTTGATATAATGACCAAATTATGACAACTAGTCCTCACTAAAATTGATATTATGACAATTTATTTCAGATAAAGAATTTAACGATCACAAAAGTTGATATAATGACGAAATTATGCCAACTAGTATTCACTAAAATTAATATTATGAAAAATTAATTCAGATATAATACTTTTTGTGCAAGAAAGAGGGCAACATTATGACAACTAGTATTCACTAAAATTGATATTATGACAAATTGTTTTAAATATAAAACTTTTTATGCAAGAAAAAGGACATTCTCAGCTACAATTAACGGGCAGTGGCATATGTGTACACAGCCCCGTTTTTTTTTATAATGATCAAATTATGATAACTAGTCCTCACAAAATTTGATATAATGACCAAATTATGACAACTTTTCTACACTTATGACAAATTATTTCAGATATAAGACTTTTTGTGCAAGAAAAAGGACGTTCTCAGCTACAATTTACAGATAGTGGCATATGTGTACTCAGCCCCATAATTTTATAATGACCAAATAATGACAACTAATTCTCACTAAAGTTGACAGAATGACCAAATTATGGCAACTAGTCCTCACTGAAATCCAAATTATTCAAATTCCAAAATTATTTCAGATATAAAAGTTTTTGTGCAACAAAGAAGGCTTCCTCAGTTTCAATTAACGGGTACTGGCATATGTGTACACAGCTCCGCTTTTTTATACCCTTCACAAAAAAGTGAAAGGGTATACATATATAGGTTTGTCATTCCGTGTGTAATTTCTTCGATATGCACATGGGACCCCATAAAGTATATATATTCTGGATCCTTATGAATAGCGATGACGATTGAGCGATGTCCGTCTGTCCGTCTGTACGTGAAATCGGTTTTCCCAAGCTCCCAGAAGAGCTAGAGACTTCGTTCTTGGACCGTTGGATTGGAAATGAACTTAAACAGGCTGCTATTGAAATTCAGAAAGATCCGAAGTATGGTTCCAGAGCTGGGAAGCTTACACCTATTTCTCGACGCAAAATTTTTACCAAAAATCAATTATTTTTTTTAATGTTTGTAAATTAAACCTATTTCGTGCTTTAGGGAGCCTCAATGGTCTATTAAAAACTAAAAAAATAAAAAAAATTTTCCAGGGATGGGAAATAAAAAATTTTTTTTTCGGCTTATTCCGTATTTTGTAGTACATGTAGTATCTAAAATTGTTAAAAATTTTAAGTTTTTCTTTAACAAAACCACTTTATACGTCATGAAGATTTGCATTGGCAAAAAAAAATTTTTGTTTTTAAATTCAAATTTTACTTCCAGGGTTGGGAAATTGCATTGTTTTTATAAGTGAAAGTAATGAAACAGGTCTAGCCAAGCCCCCAGAAGAGATAGAGACTTCATTCTTGGACCGTTGGATTGGAAATGAACTTAAATAGAGTGGTGTTAAAATAGATCCGAACTATGGTTCCAGAGCTGGGAAGCTTGCACCTATTTCTCGACGCTAAATTTATACCAAAAATAATTTATTTTTTAATGTTTGCAAACTAAACCTATTTCGTGCTTTGGGAAGTATCAATGGTGTATTAAAAACTAAAAATATAAAAAAAAATGTTCAGGGATGGGAAATAAAAATTTTTTTTCGGCCCATTCCGTATTTTGTAGTACATGTAGTAACTAAAATTGTTAAAAATGTTAAGTTTTTCTTTAACAAAACCTCTTTATACGTCATGAAGATTTGCATTGGCAAAAAGAAAAGAAAATTTTAGATTCAAATTTTGCTTCCAGGGGTGGGAAATTGAATTTTTTTTATACATGCAAGTAATCAAACAGGCAATCGATGTTGTTGTTTTTTGTTTTTTGCCAACTAAAACAGTCGTATAATTTAGGAAGAACAAAATTGGTATCAAAAATTCAAAAATAAAAAATAAAATTTCGAATCCAGGAATGGACAAGTGCAATATTTTATGGTACATGAAAGTTACCAAAATGGTAAAAAATTTGCAATTTTTTGTAAATAAAACTACTTTATACTTCAAGAAGCATTGCACTGATAAAAAAAAACAAACAAAAAAAATTTAAATTTCGTTTCCAGGGTTAGAAAAATTAAATTTTTTTTTGTACATGCAATATTTTGTAGTACATGTAATAACCAAAATGGTTGCAAAATTCGACTTTTTCTTAAACAAAACTACTTTATACCTCATGAAGATTTGCATTGATAAAGAAAATTTTAAAAAATTTAAATTTCGCTTCCAGGGTTAGGAAATTGAAATTTTTTTAAACATAAATGTAACCAAAAAGGCAATTGACGTTGTTTTTTTTGCTAATTAGAGCTGTTTTATAATTCAGGAAGAACAAATTTGGTATTAAAATCTTAAAAATCAAAATTTCGACTCCAGGTTTGGACATATGATATATTTTATGGTACGTGAAAGTGACCAAAAAGTTTAAAAATAGTATTTTTTTTGTCAACTAAAGCTATGTTACGCCTCACTAAGAATTGCATTGGTAAAAAAATAAAAATTCGCTTCCAGAGTTGGAAAATCGAAATACTTTTCGTACATAATAGTACATACATAAATTAAAAATTTTGTGTTTTTAGTGAATTAAAGCTATTTTATATATCAGAAAAAATTAGATTAGTATTAAAAAATTAAGAATTCGGTTCCAGGGTTAGGAAGTTGACATTTTCTGATTCATAAAATCAGCCATTTTATTTGTTATTTTTGATTTTTATGATGAATTATACATACTTTATTTATCAGAAAGAAGTAATCTGGTATTAAAAACCAACAACATTAAAAACCAAAGACGATTCTACGGTTGGACAATTAGATCTTTTTGGGGTACATGAAACGGATTTTTTGTTTTGTTTGTAAATTAAATATATATAGTTATTAGATATAAGAGAAGCCAAAAATTTAGCTTCCTAGCCGAAAAATTTAAACGTTTTCTTAAATATAAAAGTAACCGATAACATTATTTTGATATTTTAATTAAACCTACTTTCTGTTTTGGCAAGAAAGAAAGAAAGAATAATTACATCTGTGAAGGGTATATAAGATTCGGCACAGCCGAATATAGCGCTTTTACTTGTTATAATGATCAAATTATCATAACTAGTCCTCACAAAAGTTTATATACTGACCAAATTATGACACATAGTATTTACTAAAATTTATATTATGACAAATTGTTTCAGATATATGACTTTTTGTGCAAGAAAGAAGACTTCCTTAGCTACAATTTACGGGTAGTGGCATATATGTACGGATCCCCGTTTTTTAATATGATCAAATTATGATCAAATTATCATAACTAGTCCTCACAAAAGTTTACATAATGACCAAATTATGACCGCTAGTCCTCTCTAAAATTGATATTATGACAAATTGTTTCAGATATAAGACTTTTTGTGCAAGAAAGAAGACTTCCTCAGCTACAATTAACGGGTAGTGAAATATGTGTACACAGATCCGTTTTTTATAATGATCAAATTATAATAACTTTTCCTCACAAAAGTTGATATAATGTCCAAATTATGACCGCTAGTCCTCACTAAAATTGATATTATGACAATTTATTTCAGATATAAGACTTTCTGGGCATGAAAAAGGACGTTCTGATAACTAGTCCTCACAAAAGTTTACATAATGACCAAATTTTGACAACCAGTATTCACTAAAATTGATATTATGACAAATTGTTTCAGATATAAGACTTTTTGTGCAAGAAAGAAGACTTCCTCAGCTACAATTAACGGGTAGTGAAATATGTGTACACAGATCCGTTTTTTATAATGATCTAATTATAATAACTTTTCCTCACAAAAGTTGATATAATGACCAAATTATGACCGCTAGTCCTCACTAAAATTGATATTATGACAAATTATTTCAGATATAAGACTTTTTGTGCAAGAAAAAGGACGTTCTCAGCTACAATTTACGAGTAGTGGCATATGTGTACACAGCACCGTTTTTTATAACGATCAAATTATGATAACTAGTCCTCACAAAAGTTGATATAATGACCAAATTATGACAACTAGTATTGACTAAAATTGATATTATGACAAATTGTTTTAAATATAAAACTTTTTGTGCAAGAAAAAGGACATTCTCAGCTACAATTAACGGGCAGTGGGTTATGTGTACACAGCCCTGTTTTTTTTTATAATTATCAAATTATGATAACTAGTCCTCACAAAAGTTTACATATTGACCAAATTATGACAACTAGTATTCACTTATGACAAATTATTTCAGATATAACACTTTTTGGGCAAGAAGAAGGACGTTCTCAGCTACAATTTACAGATAGTGGCATATGTGTACTCAGCCCCATATTTTTATAATGACCAAATTATGACAACTAATTCTCACTAAAGTTGATATAGTGACAAAAATTATGGCAACTAGTCCTCACTTAAATTCAAATTATTCGAATTCCAAAATTATTTCAGATATAAAAGTTTATGTGCAAAAAAGAGTGCATCCTCAGTTATAATTTACAGGTAGTGGCATATGTGTACACAGCACCGTTTTTTTATAATGATCAAATTACTATAACTAGTCCTCACAAAAGTTGATATAATGACCAAATTATGACAGCTAGTCCTCACTAAAATTGGTAATATGACAAATTATTTCAGATATAAGGCTTTTTGTGCAAGAAAGAGGGCATGCTCAGCTACAATTTACAAGTATTGGCATGTGTGTTCACAGCCCTGTTTTTTATAACGATCAAATTATGATAACTAGTCCTCACAAAAGTTGATATAATGACGAAATTATGACAACTAGTATTCACTAAAATTGAAATTATGAAAAATTAATTCAGATATAAGACTTTTTGAGCAAGAAAGAGGGCTTCCTCAGCTACATTAACGGGTAGTGGCATATGTGTACACAGCCCCTTTTTTATAATGATCAGATTATGATAACTAGTCCTTACAAAAGTTGATATAATGACCAAATTATGACAACTAGTCCTCACTAAAATTGATATTATGACAATTTATTTCAGATATAAGAATTTTTGTGCAAGAAAGAGGGCTTGCTCAGCTACAATTTACGGGTAGTGGCATAAGTATGTGTACACAGCACCGTTTTCTTATAACGATCAAATTATCATAACTAGTCCTCACAAAAGTTTACATAATGACCAAATTATGACAAGTAGTATTCACTAAAATTGATATTATGACAAATTGTTTCAGATATAAGACTTTTTGTGCAAGAAAGAATACTTCCTCAGCTACAATTAACGGGCAGTGGCATATGTGTACACAGCTTCGTTTTTTATAATGATCAAATTATGATAACTAGTCCTCACAAAACTTGATATAATGACCAAATTACGACAACTAGTCCTCACTAAAATTGATATTATGACAAATTGTTTCAGATATAAAACTTTTTGTGCAAGAAAAAGGACGTTCTCAGCTATAATTTACGGGAAGTGTACTCAGCCCCATATTTTTATAATGACCAAATTATGACAACTAATCCTCACTAAAACAAGTCCTCACTAAAACTGATAGGATCCTAATTTCAAATATATATGAGATAAAACACTTTTTGTGCAAGAAAGAGGGCTTCCTCAGGTACAATTAACGGGTAGTAGCATATGTGTACACAGCTCCGTTTTTTTATAATGATCAAATTATCATAACTAGTCCTCACAAAAGTTTACATAATGACCAAATTATGACAACTAGTCCTCACTAAAATTTATATTATGACAAATTGTTTCAAATCAAAGACTTTTTGTGCAAGAAAATGGACGTTCTGATAACTAGTCCTCCCAAAAGTAGTGGTATATGTGTACTCAGCCCCGTTTTTTTTATAATGAACAAATTATGACAACTAGTCCTCACTAAAATTTATATTATGACAAATTGTTTCAGATATAAGACTTTTTGTGCAAAAAAAATTACGTTCTGATAACTAGTCCTCACAAAAGTTCATATAATGACCAAATTATGACAACTAGTCCTCACTAAAATTTATATTATGACAAATTGTTTCAAATCAAGGACTTTTTGAGCAAGAAAATGGACGTTCTGATAACTAGTCCTCACAAAAGTAGTGATATATGTGTACTCAGCCCCGTTTTTTTATAATGACCAAATTATGACAACTAGTCCTCACTAAAATTTATATTATGACAAATTGTTTCAGATATAAGACTTTTTGTGCAAAAAAAAAAATACGTTCTGATAACTAGTCCTCACAAAAGTTCATATAATGACCAAATTATGACAACTAGTCCCCACTAAAATTGATTACATGACTAATTGTTCACATATAAGACTTTTTGTGCAAGAAAGAAGACGTCCTTAGCTACAATTTACAGGTAGGGGCATATGTGTACACAGCCCCGTTTTTTTATAACGATCAAATTATGGCCAAATTATGACAACTAGTGTTCACTAAAATTGATATTATGAAAAATTAATTCAGATATAAAGCTTTTTGTGCAAGAAAATGGACGTTCTGATAACTAGTCCTCACAAAAGTAGTGGTATATGTGTACTCAGCCCCGTTTTTTTATAATGACCAAATTATGACAACTAATTCTCTCTAAAGTTGATATAATGACCAAATTATGATAACTAGTCCTCACTAAAATTGATATTATGACAAATTAATTCAGATATTAGACTTTTTGTGCAAGAAAAATTACGTTCTGATAACTAGTCCTCATGAAAGTTCATATAATGATCAAATTATGACAACTAGTCCTCACTAAAATTGATATTTTGACAAATTGTTTCAGATATAAGACTTTTTGTGCAAGTAAAAGGACGTTCTCAGCTACAATTTGCGGGTAGTGGCATATGTGTACTTAGCATCATTTTCTTATAATGACAAAATTATGACAACTAATCCTAACTAAAGTTTATATAATGACCAAATTATGGCAACTAGTAATCAATTAAATTGATATTATTTGAATTTTAAAATTCAGATTGCGCAGGAAAGAGGACGTCCTTAGCTGCAATATACAGGTAGTGGCATATGTGTACACAGGTCCGTTTTTTATAACGATCAAATTATGATAACGTGTCCTCACAAGAGTTGATATAATGACCAAATTATGACAACTAGTCCTCACTAAAATTGATATTCTGACAAATTATTTCAAGTACAAAACTTTTTGTGCAAGAAAAAGGACGTTCTCAGCTACAATTTACAGGTAGTGGCATATGTGTACACAGCCCCGTTTTTTTATAACGATCAAATTATGATAACTTGTCCTCACAACATTTGATATAATGACCAAATTATGACAACTAGCCCTCACTAAAATTGATATTCTGACAAATTATTTCTAAAACAAAACTTTTTGTGCAAGAAAAAGGACGTTCTCAGCTATAATTTACGGGTAGTGGTATATATGTACTCATATATACCAAGCAAGCAATGTAAATGATTGCAGGGATCTGAATGCGCAACTTAGCTAGTCTACGGAACATGCCTTAGCCTCTTCAGTATCCAATGAGAGTCTATGCGTGCAAACCACACCCTACCCGAGGTGCCCCTGTTTTTGGCAGAACATAGCGGATCTAGAGTGGACGCTCGATAAAAACCCGTAATACCGGGTGTTACACGTACCGTGCCCATGGTATGAATGGCACTACGTTAGTGTGTCTTATAACGGTGTCCTCCGGATTGAGGCGTAATCCGGTTGTAATTTATGCCTGCAATCAGCAAGGGGCGCTGCTGTTTGTCATATTGATTTTACCCCCATTCAAAAAAAATCATAATTTATGGAAAATAATAATGAAGAAAAAATTAATGATGTCCCCATGGACAATAGTACTAATTGGGGGGCTCACAGAAGCCCACGAACATTATGGATGATACCGCAATGGTAGTGGATCTAGATACTGCTACAAGTGTGGTAACAGTCCCCACGGATGAAGAGGATGCGCTATTGGATTCGCAGCCTAACACGCAGCCCTCAAAATCCAGCGTATCTCCAGCCAGGCGAGAAAAGGTACAGCCGAAATTGTGTGGCGCAGCACGAAAACGCCTTAAGCTGTACCTATCGCAAGGCATGAAGGTTGAGGAGGCAAGAGAACTATGCATAAAACCCTTCAAGGAAGTACGCAGTAAGCACCCTGACCTCAAAATTCCTAGGAAGAGAGGTCGATCAGATGGGTCAACTCCTCCAAACCCTCCAAAACGGGCAACGGGGTCTCTTGCGGGTGGCTCTCAAGTAGCCAATAGCTTGAGATACTCCGAGATGGCGAAGGACACCCAAACTGATCGTCCTTCTTACGGGGAGGTTGCTCAGGTTGTCAGGCTGGGAGTTATCCCTCCTGACTTCCCAGCTACCATGTGGTCAGACGAGATGCTGAAAACAATTCAAGCGGCAGTCCTGGATAAAATTGTGGAGCTAAAGAAGGGCTCTATAAAACCGCAATTTGTAGGCTTCACGTTTAAAACGGGCTGGCTGATATTCAATTGTAAAGGGGAGCAATCTGCGAAATGGATGAGGGAACATGTTCCCTCGCTAAAGCCATGGAGCAATGCGACCTTGAAAGTGATATCGGAAGAAGAGGCTCCACGCTCGGAAGTGTGCGTTGGACATTTCCCGGAGAAGGCTGAAACTCCCACAACGATAATCCTGTCACTAATAGAAGGACAAGACGAAGATCTCTCAGTGGAGTACTGGAAGGTTCTGAACAGGGTCACAAAGGAAGTATAGCTGAAGTTACCTTCGCAATTGACCCAAAATCAGCCTCCGTACTGAAGACGAAGGGACATAGCGTACGCTTTGGGTACGGAACAGTTCAAATAAGGCCTGCTAGACGTCAACCAGCAAAGGCATTGAACGTCGTACCCAATAAGGCAAAACTTGGTAGCAAGAGCGGACAGGCCAAGTCAAGGAATCAGGACAGAAAAGTCCCTGTCATTCCTGACGATAAACCGTCCTGCTCAAAGGTATCAAGCAAGCCTGATACGCTGACGAAGGCAGTGTTCGCTCCGGCTGGAACGGTAATCTCGCCCAAAGTGGACTCCAAAGACCCCGTTTTGTCACCGGGAAAACCAACCAGTTCGGTGAAGGATACTACTTCTTCAGCGAATGGGCCCAACACTGCAAAAGGGATCAACAGACACGGGTGGCATAGAGTGAATGTCAACAGGCCAGGTAAGGGGTACAGCGATTCTGCGGAAAGAACGGTGCTACTGGGCTCCAATCGTGGAAAAAAAATGGCCAAGCGTGAGGACAAGCATTAATGCTAACCTCAACAGCCCACATACAGAAGAACAAAACCAACAGGCAGCTAAAGTGCCTCCAAGTGAACCTGCATCATGCCAAGGCAGCGTCAGACGTGCTATGTCGCAGCTTCACTACAGACGTACTGGATATTTGTTTTATCCAAGAACCTTGGGTAAACTCAGGGGTCATTAAAGGGCTCCGAAATAGCCAAGGTAAGCTTATATACAACAATAAGGTGACGAGGCCCAGAGCGGCCATATTCGTCAGGAATAATATAAACTACTTTCCTATTTCAGAATTCATAGAAGGGGATCTAGTGGCGATTCGGGCAAGTGTTCCATCAGTGGCAGGGGAACGTGAGATCGTTCTAGCCTCCGCCTACCTTCCGGGTGAGGTCGATCATGCGCCTACGGCAGAGGTCTCCAAGCTGGCAGCATATTGCCAAAAAAGGAGCCTAGGCATGCTGATATGCTGTGACGCCAACGCACATCACACGGTTTGGGGAAGTACTGACACCAACAAACGAGGTGAGTGTTTACTAGAATTCATCTGTAGAAATAACATATATATATATACTGAACAGGGACAATGAGCCCACCTTTAGGAATGCTATTAGACAGGAGGTCCTCGATCTCACCTTAAGTAGCAACAATTGGCATGTATCTAACGAGATATTTATGTCAGATCACCAACATATACGGTTTGATATAGACTACTGTACGACTCAGGAGGAACAATTCCGTAATTCTAGGAAAAAGGATTGGGATACCTATCGCGTTCATTTATCTAACGGCGAAAACTTTTTAAGGGGATTGATACATAGTCCTATAGAAATAGATTTTGAATCTAGTGAGCTTTGTAAGAATGTTCAAAATGCCTTCAGGAACAGTTGCAGGCTAGGGTCCAAGAGGCCAAAAAGGAAAGTACCCTGGTGGAACGATGGATTAGAGGAACTGAAGAGGGAGGCAAGGTGTATTTTTAACAGAGCCAAGAACACAGGTGACTGGGTCATCTACAAGTCTGCACACACTACCTATAATAAAGCACTTAGGGAATCTAAGAGGTCAACATGGCGGACGTACTGCGAAAGGATAAATAAATTGCCTGAGGCAGTACGGCTGCAAAAGGCCTTATCACAAGATCATTCAAATGGTCTTTGTACACTGAAACGACCTGACGGGACGTATGGAAACTCACCAGAAGAAACATCTGCACTTCTTCTAGATACATATTTCCCAGGATCACTGCCAGTAAATCCGATTTCGTTTCCGCAATGGACACCTAGGTGTACCAACAGGGATCGCAGGTTGGCGGAAAGTATCTTTGGAAATAGACAAGTAAGCTAGGCGTTGTCTAAATTTAGCCCTTATAAATCTCCGGGCCCGGATGGCATCTATCCGTGCCTTCTTCAACAGGGTCGAGATTATATTGTTCCACAACTGTCCAGGATTTTCAAATCAAGCCTATTGGCATGTCACATTCCGAAGGGTTGGTGTATGGTTAAGGTGGTTTTTATACCAAAGGCTGGTGGTAGATCTGAACATCTTCCAAAATCATTTAGGCCAATCAGTCTCATTTCGTTTTTCCTGAAGACGATGGAGAAACTGCTGGATAGTTACATTAGAAGGAATTTTCTCACAGTGTATCCCATCCATAAGTTACAATTTGCCTACCAGCCAGGCAAATCGACGGTAACTGCCATACACTACTTGTGTACTGATATACAGAAGGCTATAAGTAATAAAGAAATCGCCCTTTACGCTTTTATAGACATTCAGGGAGCCTTTGATAATACATCGTACAATGCAATCGGCAACGCTCTTGATAGGAAGGGTGTTCCGAAAATTATAAAGAACTGGACGTTAGAGATGCTGTCATCCAGGGTGGTTGAGTTGGATTTATGCGGTGCATCGAAGAGCATAAGAGCAACCAGAGGCTGCCCACAAGGTGGCGTTCTATCGCCTTTACTGTGGACATTGGTGATCGATGAACTGCTTGAACAACTCAACAACCTGGGATTTCGAACATATGGTTACGCCGATGATCTTGTCATATCTGTGACAGGATGGGAGGATGGAATCATGTCGGAAAGGATGCAACAAGCTCTAAACCTAATTAGCGGATGGTGCTGGGACAGGGGGCTGTCTATTAACCTGAGAAAGACGGTCATTGTTCCTTTTACCAGACGAAGAAAAGTGAAACTTGAGGAACCCACATTGAATGGCTCGACTATCAAGTTCTCCGGCGAGGTGAAATACCTTGGGGTTATTCTTGATAAGTCATTCACTTGGAATAAACATGTTTCCTACACCACCAACCAAGCCGTTAGAGCACTTCATGCTTGTCAACGGATATTTGGTAGGACGTGGGGACTCAAACCGAAGATGATATATTGGTATTTTATCACCGTGATAAAACCAATACTGACATACGCCGCACTGGTTTGGTGGCCAAAAACTGAACAATCCACTACCAGGGCACTTCTGGACAAGGTTTATCGCCTTGTGTGTATTTCGATCAGCGGGGTAATGAGAACTTGTCCAACACATGCTCTGGGTGCCATCTTGCACATTCCCCCTCTGCACATTATAGTGAAGGAGGAGGCCCGCAGGAGCGCACTACGGCTGCCTGGCATCTTCAATTTGAAACCTGGAGATCTGGTTGGCCACATGAGCTTACTAGGACATCTCCTGAATGACCCATACATTAGGGTGAATGATCAAATACAACGAACACTAGTTTTGAACAGAAACTTTGATGTTATCATTCCTGAAAGGAGTCAATGGCTTAACCACACTTCATGGCACGAAGATGCTGACCAGGGGGTCCATTCTGGTTCTGTGAAAACGTGAAATGAAAAAAAACTTTTCATTTTCGTTTTCATAACAACTTTTCATAACACTTTTCACATTTACACAAAATGCGATTCCCGTTCATGTTAGGAAAAACTGTTTCATTCCAGTTGTATCCATGAAAATACTGTAACCATGTTATATAACTTTCAATGTCACTTACAGAGGGCGAAGTTTAAAAGTTTCGAGTGCGGCGTTAGGCCGCATACACAATTTTGTAATTTCTTGAGCCGCCGCCTTAATGTTCATCTACTGTTGGTTGAGTTTATGAATATGTTAAACATTTTGTGTCTAACTTAGTTATTATTATACAAATATTAGCAGAAATATATAAAACACTAAGTATAATTGCAACTATTAGTATTAATACATTGCAAAGGGAAGCTATTTTCATACACATATATAACAATAAAACATATGTAACCATTGTTACAAACGCGCGTACATATAAATATATATATATATATATATATATATATATATATATATATATATAGGTATATATACATACATATATATATGTATATATATATATATATATATATATATATATGTATATATATATATAGGTATATATATATACACATATATTATATATATATCTATATATATATATATATATATATAAATATATGTGCATATATATATACATGTGCACACACACTCATGTACACACACATACATATATAAATATATATATATATATATATATATATATATATATATATCTATATACATGTATATATATATATATATATATATATATATATATATATATATATATATATATATATATATTCTCAAAGCATAGATTGAAAACGTTTACTTTACATGTTGCATAAAACGAAAACAGTTGCATACTTTGAAAACAGTTTTTGAACTAATCACATATTAATCGCATAGTTTAAAAACTTGTTAGTTTGAAAACACATTTTTCAATTTTAAAATTTTTGTTTCATATAACTTCACTACTTTTATAAATTCTATTTTATTTTGTCATAAGTATATAGACTTTATCTAAATGGATAAAATATCAACTTTAAGATAAAAATATGCGTATAATGGGTTGCCATACCACGTCGATAATGTTATTTTTTAAACGCCATTTGACGTAATTAGCAACGGCGCTCAAATGGAAAATCGTATTGGCTTGGATGTGTATGTAGTTAGCTGGCGCCATTTAATGTGTCAGCTGTAAATTTTTGTTGTATAAGCACCAGTGTGATCATACTAGCATTTTTTAAACTGCAATTACCTTGATTTGTTGGTAATGATATAATTTTAAGGCGGAATTCATAAAAAATAGTTCATGCTTATAACCGTGTTATTTAACAATTATCTCATAGAAATATGTCAAATAACGATGTTATAAGCATGAAAAATTGTTTATGAATTACTTTAAGAATTGTAATTGGTATTACAAATACAACAATATCGAAAATTCGATTCCAGGATTGGGCAAACGAATACTTTCTATTGCTCAAAAGTAATGATATATGATGCTAGTTTTGGTTTTTAGTGTATTATATCTATTTTATACTTCAGAGAAACAACTTAACATATAAAATTCGATATTAGCGTTAGAAAATCGAAATTTTTCTATTTAAAAGTATATAACTAAGTTCTTGACTTTGGTTTTTTTTTGAGCTAAACCTCTTTTGAAAGTCGAGAAGAATTAAATTGGTATAAAAATCCAGAATTCGATTCCGGGGTTGGGCAATCTATTTGCTTTTTTTACACAAAAGTAGCGGAAAAAGTTACCAATATTATATATTTTGAATTAAACGTATTTTATATTTAAGAAAGAATAAATTTGACATTTTAAAAGATTACAGGGTTTGAAACTATTTTTGAACATGAAAGTAATCAAATAGGTTATTAGTTTATGGATTTTTTTTAAGTAAAACTTAATATTTTTGCTTCAGGAAGAATGAAATTGGAACTAAAAATAAAAAAAGAACTTATATTGGTACACAAAAGTAACCAACTATAAATATTTTATACATATTTGAAAGAAGTGCATCGGTATTAGAAATTGAAAAAGCAAAAGACATTTTCTGAGCTATACAATTTAAAGTTTTTATTTTAATAATAAAGGAATTAAAGAACACAAATTTGTTTCTTTGTCAATAACACCTTAATGTTTATTTAAAAATATATAACTGTTTATCAGATAATAGTTTATGGGCGGTGGTATATACTATATATAATTACAGTTAAAATTATGAACATATTTAGGTTATATATCATGGTCTCAATTCTCTACACCATATGTGGATTAAAAATACTAAGTAATTGTTGACAACGTTTTGATTTAAATAAGGATCTCTTAGTTTGATGAGGTATTTTATACCACTGATAATGAGTTTTAGTCTAGCTCAGAAGAATGTGATGAAATATTTACCAGGTAGATAGATATTGTTGTAGAAGTTTTAAAAAGTTTTTATATCAAAACATTCATAGTATAGGTGATATATGTAACTTATAATATCAACATAATCGAACGGGTTATTGATAGGCACAATAATGCTGGCATTTTTAATCAAATCTGGTGGCTTGTGGATCCTAACCTTACCTATTTGAAGACACACTTTTTATGTTAGTCAGGATGGGTTTCTCTTTTTAGGCTAGAAAAAATGTAGTTAAGGAAAATTTACTACGAAAATATGTACATATGGACTCGTATCTGCATTTTTGGCATAAATCTTCTTTATTCAGACTTTTTAGAACTATTTAAATCGCGTTTCTCAGCTTTGTTATATATAAATATAGTCACACGGGTAAGAATATATAATTATTGCATAATTATATATTCTTAAGAAAACAGAAGCTATATCATGATTTTTATTTATGTATTCATTCTCTTATAGTGATTTTACGAAGAGCAGTTGTTAAAAGACGCACAAATACATGCTATTAAATCCATAAGATATAAGTTTCAAAAAATAAGTAATAAACAATAGCAATAAACGGTAATCAAGATATATCTTATTTTGTAAGGAATAAATAAAAATCAAAAAATTACTTTAAAACTCCAAAGAAACTTGGAAAATAAGTTTTACTTTCTAAGCGAAAAATAAAACACAGGAAGTAACGATTTAAATATAATTTTTAAAATAAAACACAACCGTTAATATTATATATAGTATATTATAATTTTTATTCGTTTATAATTGTTTGATAACAAGTAAGTATATACATATGATTGATAGACAGGTTGTTGCAGACAGCTTGAAAAAAATTCATATTACATGTGCGTACGTACATAGAAAATGTCTTTATTTAAAATTTTTTTTTTCAAAACTGGTTAATTTTCAAGTACATCAATGGGTTTAATAATATATTTGAGATCTTTTTAAAGGAACAATCAATAATATATTCATATGTGCATAAACTACATACATACACATTCATCTTTGTATATAATTGTCTAAATTATGGCAACGTAGCGCTATTTGTATAAACAGAAATAAAAATATTGTTTAAAACTTGATTTTACTTTTATAACACATCTTTTGTATAAGTATGTCGATGTGGGCGCCACGCTAGATCTTAAAACATCTGAATTGTGTTAAATTGTTGCATCCAAATCAGTATCTGAAATAAAGGTTATATTATGATTACATATACTTTTAGAAAACATTATCATTAACCTACTTTTTCTTCTTTGATTGTCTATCCAGCTTTTAATTTGCTGGGGTGTCCTCTTGTAAAGAGCGGGTGATTGGCGAATAGCTTTGAAGCATTCTTGTAAACTTGGAAGATTTTTTAAATTCTTTATCTCTCCAAAAACAGAATAAATAGCCTTCTTTTCAGCTGTGGTCCATCTGCAACGTTTTGTTTTGCCAAATGGAGACGCTACAGAAAAATAAAACTTGTAAATCATAAAATGAAACATAGAACAGCTAGTTACGCTTAAATTTAAATAATTAAAAGCTCCATAACGTACGAAAAAATTAATACCTTATGCGCGAGATATTCTGCCTTATTACCGTTCTCGAGTCGACTCAAGTGTTTGTAATAGATTAAAGAAAAATCTTGTATTTTTCTTTAATCTATTACACATTTTCGGGTCGAATCGAGAACCGTAATAAGGCCCATTAAGTTAGATATGATTTCGGTATCAAATACGTACAAATAACACTGCTCTGCAAAAAAATCACTTTTTGTCTCTCCATTAAATAAAACTATGTGATCTATGTGGATTTTGATGCGCTACATTCAAATCCGTTTCCGGTTTTTCTTCATTAGGTCAAGATTTTTTTATGGGCGTGGCAAATGTTTTACCCTAAATTTGGCAGTTACGAAGACATATTCCACCCTAACTCGAG
Organism: Linnaemya tessellans; assembly: GCA_951800035.1. Taxonomy (NCBI): domain Eukaryota; kingdom Metazoa; phylum Arthropoda; class Insecta; order Diptera; family Tachinidae; genus Linnaemya; species Linnaemya tessellans. The sequence continues at coordinate 96,931,634 of OX637532.1, read as the reverse complement.
AACGGCTTACCCGATTTTCATAAATAAAATACCAAAAGATGCGTAGGAAAATTATATGTTATTTATTCGAACAAAGTTTTTCCAAAAATACACTGTTTTTTTCTAACGCAAAAATTAACAGAAAAAATCAATTATTTAACACGTAAAACATTTTTATAAAAGCTACATACCTCAAAAACAAAATAACGTGTAAATAATGAAAACCGCTTGTGAAATGAGGATTTTATTCTCAATTTACCGTGGGTACCCAATATTGATCAAATATGCGTAATGCAGACAACTTTACATACCTACATATGTCAATAGCTTAACGGCCAGGTAATTGAATTAGCGGACAAGGGAATTTTTTATGGTTTCGAAATTAGAATGTGCTCTGTATTTGATCAAATTTTTCATCAAAGAATTCATCTAACACTTTTTCATACAAAGCTAGACCTAATGAAACATTTTGAAAAGCAATTAGCAACGATGATAAGGGATTTCTATACATTCAGAGCAAAATTTCTAGAATCGCCGATGCAAAAGTAAAAGAAGGCATATTTATAGGTCCACAAATAGGAGAGCTAGTGAAGTAAACAGCCTTTAGAACGAAATTAAACGATGTGGATGAAAGAGCACGGACGGATTTCGGAAATGTCAGCCAGTTTTTTGCAAATTAGGCAAGCTGAAAACTATCATGAAATCATTGAAGAGCTGCTTGCTACCTATAAGGCCCCAAAATGTTATATGTCTCTTTAAGTTCTTTTTTTGGAATCGCATCTAGATATTTTTACGAAAACTTTAGTGCTGCATCAGATGAACATGGTGATAGATTTCACCAAGATATGCTACGTATAGAGAAGCGTTATAATAGAAAGCCATCATAAGGAATGCTTAAAGATTGTTGTTGGTCGAGAAGCTCCAATTGAAAAGAAATATTAATTAAACAAAATGTGCCTACTTTTTATTTGGATCCTTTTTCTGAAATAAAAATCATTCATTATTTACTAGCAAAACCTTTACATTATTTTAAATATTTCTGTTGGCAGAACATATTTGAATTTTTCATTGCAGATGAAACCGTTTCATGAATTACATACAAAGAAATTTTTAATTTTAAGAGCTATGCAAAATTCCCTTGTCTTTTAGTTCCATGGCTGCATTACGCATGTTTGATCAATATTGGATACCTCCGGTAAATTGAAAAAACCCACGTTTCTTAATCGATTGTCATTAATTGTATGTTATATTGTTCTTGAGATATGTAGCTTTCAGAAAAATATTTAACATGTAAAATATTTGTTTTTTCCTTCTTCTTTTAGCATTTTTACGCTATGAAAAACAAGAACGAATTTTCGAAAAAAAATTTTTCGTTTTTAATTTTTGAACAATTCCAAAACGATAAGAGATAGAAAAAAAACTTTGTTGAAATAAATGATATATAATCTTCATACGCATCTTGGTGTTTTATTTTTGAAAATTAAATAAACCTTTCTCTAGTTGGGGCGGAATGTGTCTTCGTACCTGAGTAATTAAGGGGCAAAATTTTTCCACGCCCAAAAAAAAAAATTCGACCTGAAAACGGATTTGAGTTTATCGCATCAAAATGCATATAGTCCAAATACTTTTATTTAAAGAAGAACTTTCCTGCTGAGCAGTATAATAGATCTCTTTGTTTCGTTTTGGAGTAAAATTCAGTTGAGTACGTTTTGCCCAATTTAAACAATGTACTCACAAGACTGACTATTGATCAAAAAATTAAGCAAATAGAAAAATTGCAAAAACTCATTAATAAGTTCTATACCATTGATTTTACGTATGTTCAGCATAGTCTGTATATTTCTTCGTTATTACTTACTGCTTCTACGTTTTCTGTTAGACGATGAACTGGAATCTTTGCGCGTTTCAAATAAGCTGTCATTCAGACCATGGGTTTCCTCTTCATCAAGTTCTGCTGCATCTTCTTCATCGTCTACTTCATTTCCTACCGCAACCGTCAAAAGTTTTGACACACATGCGATCTCAGCGACCGGAATAGACTGTCTATAAATATTTTTGTGTATGTCCTTATGATGGCCCATGAAATTGGCAAGTCTCTCTACCGATGCCTCTTCAATATTTAGCATCGACATATAAGTCGCTATATGTTTACGCAATGTGGTTCCTCTCAAACTTTCCGGAATTTGGGCCCCACACTCTTCGGAAAACATCTTTAGCAATGGACACGCACGGTAGTATGGTTTCGTTAGATTGGAAGTAGTTGTCTTACTAAATATGTAATTGTTATCCGGAGTTATCCCTGCATCTACTCTAAATTTCAAAATAAGATCAACTGCTTTTATGCACATAGGACACAACAAAACGCTGACAGTTCTGCCAAGTTTACCACGCAACGTGATTCTAACAAACTGCTTTGCAAAATTTATGGAGTTTAATGAATAGTTCTTTAAAACATCTTTGTCAATGCTATCGGTAATTATTTCTTTATTGGCAAAATTTTCAGTAGTGAGTCGTTCAATTTCCCCAGCTCTTCTCCGATTAAATACTTGTATAAAAACTAGTGTTGCTTGAAGTAATTTAATCCAACTAGAAATAGAAAATTTTTGAGAAAGTTCCTCGATAGCAGCAGCAATTTTTTCTTTTAAGTGGTTATACAATTTTTTTATATCTTCTTTTGAAGGTAAGATAACTTTTTTTATTATCTTTTTATTAGTTTGATCTTCAACTGCTTTCTTATTAATAACCGTTGGAATTTCTTCCTCCCACAATAATAAAAAATTGTTCAATTCCAATATTAAATCTTTGGCATGTTCCTTTATATATTCAGCTCTTTGCTTTTTCCCACATTTTTTTATTAACGAAGTTAGATTTTGAGCAACTGCGGGTGCATTAAACCACATTTTCTCTTCATTCCAACCAGCAACATTGCGAAGGGCTACAATGCACTTGTCGAAAACATTGGGGTTAAAAATTTCTTTTAACTCCTTTATATCGGTATCAAGTCTTTTTATTTCAATCATGAAACGACCTAGTACGCGCAAATTAGCACGAATCATATCATGTTGGTGCAAGGGGGCATACTTCTCAGCTAATTTATTACCGAACTTAATAACTAGCTCATCATACCGTATTGCTCTTGATATGTCATCATTTCTCAAAACAGGGAATATTTTAGTCCTTAACGTATTGTTGGCTACGGGATGAATGTATTGTGTTAATCTTCGGCTTTCGATTAAATTTGATTTTTTGTTTTTTGACTTGATGCAACCTGCTGCGTGTATTCGGAGTGTTTTTTTAGAAAAGAAACCTTTGCACTTCTTGCAACAAACGTAGTCATCAGCGTTATTTTTGAATTTACTCTGTTGCCGCCGGCTTACAATTAAAACTCCGGTATTGTGATTTGCTGACGTATTGTGCTCAAAATCCCCTTGTTTTCGTAACGTAGATATGATTTTCAAACGTTGCTTACTTTTTTTTGGTAAATCTAAAGCTTTTTTAACCTCCACTTCCTGCTTGTGCTTTAAAAGCAAATGCCTTCCTATAGCACATTGTAATTTCTTACAGAAAATGCAAAAGTGCCTTTTAAGTTTTGATTTCGAATAAGGAACACTGATTTCTTCCACGTTAAGTGGCATATCTATTACGTTAACAGAATCGTCTCGATTTGCAGAGTTGGACAATATATCTTTACTGGATGAAAATTCCGGGATATAATCTGAAATTGAAGTTCTATCCTCGCATATCGATGTTATTTCATGAAAACTTCCCGAATTCATAGTATTTTCTGATATTCTCGTACTAGAATAAATATTGTTATTTGATGTACTGATTGGCGAAATTGTATGAGACGCAAAGGAAGTATCGGATGGTATTGGGGTTTTATGTCCTGAATCCGGGAGTAATATTAATGTATTAATATGACGTTCATTTATATTGGCGATACTTGGAGCAGTTTTTAATGGTGAAAAAGTATCAGAAGTATCGGAATCAGAATAAGGAACTATTCTTTGATTTACATTAGAACACGCATTTATTATATTTTCAACAGTAGAAATATTTGCAAAATCAAAGCTTCTAAGTTCGTGCGCTGGACGTATATCGTTATGAGATATTGTTAGACCATGCAAGCGGTTAGATGTTGTGTATTTTGGATTAGTTTCCAAAGATGGCGAATTGCTATTACATATTGTTGTACTGAAGTATTGCGATGTGTTTTGCGAAGTAGTAACCATTTTATTATTTGAGTCGGTTGGCAAGGTCAACGTTTTAGTATTATTGCATTCAGCACTGATGTTACTAGAATGTAATCCAATATTTGAAATAGTATCCGACAAAATATCATTATCGGAATGAAATTGCATGCGTTTACTTTTAGGAACATTAGACGATTTTATATTATTTTCCAGTAATTTATTTTCAGGCACTTCGTTATTTGTACTAGTAGTATAAAAAGATGATAGGTCTTCAATGGCTTCATTAGAATTGATTTCATTTTCATCACATATGTTTTTGTCATTAGACTGCTGTTCTATTTTGTGAACATTGGCAATTTTTTTTATCAGTATTGTACAACAAGATCTTTTACTCTCCCAGGGAACACGATTTGAAGTAGAAGACAAAACAGCATTAGAAAACGTTTTTATATGAACGCTTTTACTTTTCTTCTCTAACAAATTAGACAACCGTTGTTCACGTTTAAGTTTTTCGTCAAAAAGTTTTGACTTATCATCTAAACATAATATGCCCATATTAAAAAATTTTTATTTATAATAGATATGTTACCATTTAAAATCATTCTATACTACAGTACATGTCTTAATACTTAAAAAAAATTAAGACCTGACATGACAAGGTGCTACTAATTTTTAATCGATCAAGTCATTTTATCAAAAACACTTCGCCAAAAGTATTAATGCTTTGAAAACTTATATACTTTGAAACGGTATTTAAGAGGATACATAAAAACTTTAAGAAATATTATATACTTTTTTAAAAATCGATCATTACTTACAACGCGCAATTATAATAGACGTAGGTATGTGTTACTAGTATTCTAAATACATTTATGCATTACAGTTATGTTTGTACATGGCTCTATGTAAAATTCTGAATGTTTATAAAACAATTCCTTTTTGCAACAAGGACATGCTTCTAAATTATGTGATCCATCATTCATTTAATCGAAAAGAAGCAGGTATAGAATTATTTACATCTAACACGACATTGTTTTGTACATATATCCAGTCATAACCGCCAAAAAAGCTTAAGCGACATGTTTGGACCATCTGCCAATATATCAGTCATATTAATTACCGTTACGGAAGTACAGCAAAAGAAATTTTAGCTTAACTGCATTTTTCCTTTAAATTTTTAATTTGTTCACATTTTTTTGTAACTGCAAAGTGTCGGTTAAGTTAAAATTTTCTTTTTCATATAAAGCAAGAATATCAATGAAACTGTTAAACAACATTTTGCTAAGGACAATAACTACAAGTTTTTTAATTTTTTGGTTAAATTAACTGATTTTGCACTACATCGAGAATATCTTAACCTTCAGAAACATGCATTATATTAGAGGAAATTCATAAGAACTATTAACATTAAATATAACAATCAACTACAATCCTATGTGTCCAATGTTCTACTTCCATTTAAACCAAGGATAATTAAAAAATACTTCTCCTGTAAAATTTACTTATTGTCGCTTAAGCTTTTTAGGCGGTTATGGCTCGATATGTTAAACTTTTTCAAATATTGGATTAAGTATTAGGGACTCGTTTATACCTAAATTTATCATCACTATTATAGCTTCAAAAATTTTAATGGACATTTACTTCTTATTACCATTATTTTCGAGAGCATTTTATTAAAGTGCTACGTTTTATAGCTCATGACTATTGTGATCATATTACCATCTGTTTAAAACAATTTTAAATAAAAACAAGTAAAAACGTTATATTCGACCGGGTCGAATCTTAAATACCCTCCAAATATTTAGTAAGTGAATTTAAAATGTTTAACTTGTTGGGACAGAGTTCCTTTATATAATATCGTACGTCAATGCCCACTAAAGGGGGCGGGGTTCAAAAATATACAATATCATGTTTTCCACAGACGAACGTATGGGCATTGCTAGACCGTCTTAGACTTCATCACAATTCTCTTTGGAGGGCATAAAAACTGTATTTTGGCGGGGTCCCTCTGGCAAGGGCTGTGGGGGAAACATTTCACCTTTGTCTAAAAATAAATGCTTGGGATAATTATATACAAAATTAAATTTTTTTTTTATAGGGTCATTTAGAGGGCAAAGGGGGAGAGGGGGTAGGGCAGAAACAGGTAGACATAAAACTAACAATAAATGCTTGGGATGATAATACACAAAATTAAAAAATATTTTTACTTATTTTTAATAGGGTTATTTAGCGGGCAAAGGGGGAAGAGGGGCTAGGGCAGCAACAGGCAGTCATAAAACTCTAAAGATAAATGCTTGGGATGATTATATACAAAATTTAAAATAAAAATCATTTTTTTTGGTAGGGTCATTCAGGGGGCAAAGGAAGAGGGGGGGGGTGGGAGGGGTAGGGCAGAAATCGGCAGTCATAAAACTCTAAAGATAAATGCTTGGGATGATTATATACAAAATTTAAAAAAAAAAATTTTTTTTTGGTAGGGTCATTTAGGGGGCGAAGGGGAAGGAGGGGGTAGGGCAGAGTAGTACCAGGTTTCGTGTCAGCTTCGTCATTAAAGCTTAAAAGTGTTATTTTTAAGGAATGTAGTCTTAAGTAAAACAATTTGTTAAATTTTTATGCTATTTTTGCCTATAACAACGCCCACTGAAGTGGGCGGGGTCAAAAAATATTTTTATTTTATTTAATGGCTCCAAGTTTAAGGCGTTGGACCGTATTTGACATAAAAATATATCATTTGCTTAACAAAATAACCAAAAAACTTTAAAAATTATGTTGTTTTTTCTGGGTTGGTTTAGTTCTTCTTAGGGGAACTTTTTTCCCTCTTCCCCGATTTAGCCCATCTTCGAACTTAACCTGCTCTAAGTTTCAAAATATATTTATGCCAAATTTCAAGACTCTAGCTTTTTTCGTTTGGACTGAATCGTGATTTCCACAGACGGACGGACGGACATGCTCAGTTCGTCTTAGATTTCATCACTGATCAAGAATATATATACTTTATGGGGTCTGAGATGGATATTTCGATGCGTTACAAACGGAATGACAAAGTGAATATACCCTCCAAATTCTTTTTTGGAGGGTATAAAAACTAGCTGTAAGTTCTGGACATAAGGATATGCTGCAAACAATTTTTATATACACATACATATTTTTATAAATAGAAACAGCATTTTAAAATTGCATTTCGCGCAGTTTATACCAAAATTTATTCAAGAATTATTGAAGTTATAATAGTGGTGATAAATTTAGGTATAAACGAATCCCTGATAGGTACTCCAATATTTGAGAAAGTTTAATATGTATGTATAAAACAATGTTGTTTTAGATATTCATAATTATATACCTGCTTTTTTTCGATGAAATGAATGATAAATTGTCTGTGACATGCAGCACTGTAAATATTAACCCCGGTATTCATAAAAAAGTAAAACGTATTTGAAATCTGGTTTAAGACAATTTTGTATGGAAAAATTTGATTAAAATACATTTCAAACTCATTTTAAATTTTATGAATACCGGGGTAAAAATGTGACATAAAACAAAACACCTTATGAGCTTTCATAGTTTAGAAATATGCACATTAGGCTACCAATTATTTTTCAAAGTTGGAATTTGTTTCACGCCAACCCCCAAATTGGTTCGAATTGCTAAGAAAATGGTTACTTGAAAATTTGAGCTCAATCGAATGAGGGGATAGGATGCACCTGGGGGTCAGAAATTTGCAAAATACCGGATTTTTGACTTTGATTGTCAATAACTTCATTGATATTTATTTCACAAAAAAAGATTGTTAGTAAAAATTATAGATCAAACTTAGAGAAACAACTTTTGCTCACAAACTTTTTTTGCATCTCTAATACCTACCAAATTAAAACAAGTAAAAGTGCTATATTCGGCTGTGCCGAATCTTAAATACCCATCACAGATGTATCTCTTTTTTGTTTCTTTCTTGCTAAAACAGAAAGTAGGTTTTATTAAAAAAAAACAATATGATGTTATCGGTTACTTTTATATTTAAGAAATCGTTAAAATTTTTTGGCTAGGAAGCTAATGTTTGGCTCTTCTTATAACTAATACCTCTGAACGTCTTTCAAAAATATCAAATATGTTTAATTTACAAAAAAAAAAAAATAAAAACCCGTTTCATGTACCCCAAAAAGTTCTAATTGTCCAACCGATTTTTTGGTTTTTAATACCAATTTATTTCTTCCTGATATAAAGTAGGTATGATTCATTCTGCCTTATTACCGTTCTCGAATCGACTCGAGTGTTTCTAATAGATTAAAGAAATATCTTGAATTTTTCTTTAATTTATTACATTCTTTCGAATCGAATCGAGAACCGTAATAAGGCCCATTATAAAAATCAAAAATAGCAAATTATATGGTTACTTTTATGAATGAAATATCGATATTCGAACCCTGAAATTGGATTTTTAATTTGTTTGGTTTTTAATACCAATTTAACTCTTCCCGAAGTATAAACAAAATTTCATCTACAAAAAAACAAAATTAGGAACTTATATTGCTAATTTTATGTACTAAAAAATTTCGATTTTCCAACCCTGGAACAGAATTTTTAATTTAAAAATTTTTAATACCAATTTAATTCTTAGCGAAGTATAAAATATGTTTAATTCACTGGAAAAAAACCAAAATTGGGAATTTATGTGGGTACCAAAAAATTTCGATTTTTCAACCCTGGAACCAAATAATTAATATTTTAATACTAATTTAATTTTTTCTAAAATATGAAATGGTTTAATTCACTAAAAACACAAATTTGGAATTTATGGGGGTACTTTTATGTACCAAAAATATTCCGATTTTCCATCCCTGCAATTCTTAGTGAGGTATAACATAGTTTTACTTGACAAAAAATTAAAATTTTTTAAATTTGTAGTCACTTTCATGTACCATAAAATATTTCATTTGTCCAACACTGGTGTCGAAATTTTGATTTTTTAAGATTTTAATACCAATTATAAAACAGATTTAATTAGCAAAAAAACAACGTCCATTGACATTTTGGTTACTTTTATGCAGAAAAAATATTTCAATTTCCCAACCCCAGAAACGAAATTTTAATTTTTTTTACTGATGCAACTCTTAATGAGGCATGAAATAGTTTTATTTAGGAAAAATTTAATATTTGTAACCATTTTGGTCACTTTCAAATATTGCAGTTATAAAACTTTGGAATCTAAATTTTGATTTTTTTTTTAATTTTTGATACCAATTTTGTTTTTCCTGAATTAAAATATTTGTGGAAAGGAAATGTACAAAACCAAATGTAAATTTGGTAAACATATTTGTAATCTTTTGATTCCGGATTGTACAGACATTAATTTTTCTACATATTCTCAGTAATTACTTCGGTAGTGTTCTTTTTATAACAACAAATTCGTTTTTGGAATTATTTAAAACAAATAATTTTTTTTATGTAATAAAATATGTAATGGATATACTTTCATTTAAAAGCTGATGGGGTGACCATATCAAAAAGTAGACAACAGCAGAAAATACTGTATTAAATAAAGTGTTCCAAATTAATAAAAACACATCCGAAAGATAGAATTTTGTGCGTTGGAGAATGAATGTTTAGTGTGGTCTGAAAACTAGGAAATACTAGTGTATTTTCCGTTTCCGTTTATGTTTTCCAAATTGCAATAAAGAAAACCTTTTTTAACTAAACAAAAACCAAAGCCACAACCAAAAAAAATATTTGCCACATATAAAATTAATATATAAACGTACAACTTTTTTTTCTCATGTAACGCCTATGCTTAAGTAAATGAAATCACCCATATAAACATATGAATAAATCCATGGTTTTTCGCTTATTTGGATTTTTAATTCAGTAGATATTAGATATACGAAAAATATTTGTGAACAAAAGTTGTTCCTCTGAGTTTGATCTATAACCTTTACTAACAATTTTTTTTTGTAAAATAAATATAAACGAAGTTATTAACAATCAAAGTCAAAAATCATGTATTTTGTAAATTTTGGGGGGGTCAGGGGCACCCTATCCCCTAATCCGATTATGCTCAAATTTTCAAGGGACTATTTTTTAGCAATTCGAACCAATCTGGGGGTTGGCGTGAAAGAAATTTTTTCCAAAAAATTTTCCCATATACATAGTTAATTGGCACCCTAATGCACATGTTGCAAAAAATTGTTTTATAACTTAATGTACCTATCTACACTAAAACTAATCCGAATAGACACTATGGCATTTTTTTTGCCATTGCAAGCAAACAAAATAGTGTGCACTACTGGCATCGTCTGTCTTTTGTAAATTTCTAAATTGCAGCACAAATGTAATCTCACAAAATGCCATAGTGTATAACTACAGCAAAACTACTAATGCTGTAACATACAGTGACGGACAATAATTTTTAGAGCAATAAAGTATTTTGAATAAAACTTTAGATTTCTTTTAAATTTGCAGTAATTTATTTAACATTTTGTTATCAATTTATTTCAACAGTTGCTCTTCATTCTGTGGTGCTTAAAAACAAAACATTAATAATAACTTAATTTTTTAAGTTTTGTTTTTCTGGATCAAATTAATTATCAGGATCTATTGAAAATGTTTTATTTTAAATTATTTTATATTATTTTTACACAAATTTTTTTACCTAATTCCTTTGATTATATTATATGAAAATTATTTTTATATATGTAGGTATAATATATTTACATTTATAAAAATAATTTTCATATTAGGTATTAGGTAAATATATTTTGTGTATAAATAATATAAAATAATTTAAAATAAAACATTTTCAATAGATCCTGAAGATGAACCGAGAGATTCGAAATATATAGATCAAGAAACCAATAAAAATAGTTTTATTTACACGGGTCATAGAGAGGCTATAAAGAAGAAAGAAATTAAATAAATTACTGCAAATTTGAAAGAAATTTAATGTTTCATTCAAATTACCTTATAACAAAAATATTGCCCATTACTGTATGTAATTCTTAGAGCAATACAATGCCTTAGTAATTCATCTTACTTACATACATATGTATTTAAATAAAAATAAGGTATTTTGAATGAAACATAAATTTTCTTTTAAATTTGCAGTAATTTATTTGACATTTTGTTATTAATTTATTTAAACAGTTGCACTTCGTTCTGTGGTGCTTTAAAACAAAAAATTAATAATAATAATATATAAAAGGAAAAATGAGATACAATTTAATTTAGGTAATAATATTGAGCATGAGGCCTTTCTTTATAAAATAATAACTTGAAAATAATTATTATTTATTTATTTTTCATTACTTTGGTATCCTCTGGATATCTTCTTCAGGATAACAATTGATTAATTAAAAATAACAAAATTTTAAAATTATAGAATGTTAAATATTTTTGCTGTTTTGCTTTTTATATAAAATTAAAATTATTGAAAATATTATATAAAAAACAAAACAACAAATATATTTGACATTCTATAATTCTAAAATTTTGTTATTGTTAATTAATTTAATCATTAATTATTGTTAAACAATTTAATCAATTGTCATCCTCAAGAAGATATCCAGAGGATAACGAAATATTAAAAAGTAAATACATAACAGTTTTTTAAAGTTATTACTTTATAAAAAAGACCACGAGCTCAATAGTATTATTTAAATTAAATTGTATTTAATTTTTCCTTTCCTTTTGTTTTTAAGCATAAGAGAATGAAGTGCAACTGTTTAAAGAAATTGACAACAGAACGTTAAATAAATAACAGCAAATTAAAAAAACATGTTTTATTTAAAATACCTTGTAACAAACATGTTTTCCGTCACTGTATATAATAATTAGAGCAATACAATGACTTAGCAACTCATGTTACTTACATATGTATTGAAATAAAAAAAGGTATTTTGAATGAAACATTAAATTTCTTATATTAAATATCTTCTTCAGGATAACAATTGATTACAATTAATTCAGAACAACGAAATTTGAAATTATAGAATATTATATATTTTTGTTTTGTTTTTTATACATAATTAAAATCATATATACATAAATGAAATTTATTTGTTGGTGGTCAAGCAGTGTCTATATGCATTTCATTGGTAAATTAATAGGTAAAGCACCAATGAAATGCATATAGACATTGCTTGACCACAAACAAATAAATTTCATTTATATATAATAGTTTTGTGACAACAATGTGTCAAATATAAATTTCATAACATAATTAAAATCTTTAAAAATATTATATAAAAAATAAAACAACAAAAATATTTAATATTCTATAATTTTAAAATATTGTTATTATTAATTAAAATCAATTGTTATCAAGAAGAAGATATCCAGAAGATATGGAAATATTAAAAAATAAATGAATAGCTTTTCAAAGTTAATGTTTTATAAAAAAGGCCTCAAGCTCAATATTATTACTTAAATTAAAAGCTTAAAGGCTACAAAAATTTGAGCCATATACGATTTACATACAATTTATTTTTCAATTTATAATGGATAAATTTATCGTCACATTTTAAAAAACTAAAAATAAAATGAAATAAAAAAAATAATCATTATTTTGTAGCGTATCTAGTTTTATTGTTATATCTGAGCCGATATATCTCCGTTTTTGTGAGAGAATCTCTTTTAACTGGTTTTTGTTTCTAATGTTGCTCTTTTTTATTGGCCTTTTCAATTTTTAATATTTTCCAATCAGATGGTAAAAACCAAATACTGCCTACGAGAACAATACAGTATGCTCAGTTAACCATGGTGTGGGGTTATTGACCAAATCATAGATAAAACGGTATACCTAAATACTTTCAACTAAAATGAAAAGAAAAGTGAGAAAAAGCCGAATTTATCCAGTAATTACTACTTTCAACATGGCCATGATCCTAAACATACGGCTCATGATGTCTGCATTTGGATTGCATATAGAATCCACCGTGTTCTTCCCAACCCTCCACAAAGTGTAGACTTGAATCCAATCGAGCATTTGTGGGAAAAATTGAAAAGGCGGATAAGAAAGTGCGACATTAGAAACAAAAACTAACTAAAATAGTTTCTCTCACATGAATGGAGAAGTCAGCGCAGATATAATAAAAAACTAGTTATTTCAATGCCAAGATTAAATGAAGTAATCAGTAATCTGATTCGACATTTTGTAATAGACTAAAGAAAAGTTTAGCTTTTTACTTTAAACTATTACAATTTGTCGAATTTGAAAGTGTAAAACGCCAAACACAATAAGGCTGATTAAAACAAAAGGGATACGCTACAAAATATTGAATATTTTTTTTTAGTTTTTTAAAGGTTGCCCATAATTTTGTCCATTAATAATTAAATAATAAATAAATTACTGCAAAATTACCTTATGTTGATTAATTTTTATTGGTCTTATCAGTTTATCGTAATATTAATCCAGTTTGTGGTCGTTTTTTATAAAATTATATTACGTCTAATTTTTATTCGTTAACAGCTTGTTAGCATCTTCCTGAAGATGTTAACAAACTGTTATCGAAATATAGAATAAAGATTACACGAAATATAATTTAATAAAAAACGGCCATAATCTTGATTAATATTACAACAAAAAACATTGTCCGTCACTGTATACAATAATTACAGCAATACAACTCCTTAGCGATTCCTGTTATCTACATATCTATGAAAATAAAACCAATAAATTGGTACTTACCGCATCTAGATACAATAAATGCTTCAAATTTTGATCCATTGCATTTCACAATACAGTTCTTCCCTTTGATTATCTTCACTCGTTTGGACTCCACAACGGAAAACTTGTCATTATGAAATTTAACCAAATAGAACATCTACAAAAACACTAGCATTATTTTCATAATGAAATTAAATTTAACACTTACATGCATTTCGTGGTTGTTTTTTTTTAATTTCCACAAGTTTTTATTGGAACGATGCTAAATTTATTCCGGGATTATGATAGATACGTTAAAGCCAAACGAATGTATGCAAAAGAACGAAAACTATGGATCAATTGTATACTTGAAAAACAAGATCTTAGCAACGACGAATTCATTTTCATGTATACTGACTGTCAAATACTCAGAAACATATTTTTATGTATGGATATTGACATTTACCTCATATAGCCTCTGTACTCTTGCGCACACATTTGCTGAAAATTTACTTTATTAGTACCGTTATTATGTAGCGTGGCTTTTCATGATGTTGCCAGATCTGCCAAAACATTAATATGAACGAGCAGATCGACACAAATCTCACCTTCAGTTGTAGGGCTGCATTTTGACCGTTGAAATTAATGATATACATATACAACTTGCCTTTGTGCCTTGGAATATTTATCATGTCTTTCTGAGATTTAAATTAAAATTTCGAACAATTAGCCTATAGAATCTTAGTTCAATTTAATATAGCAATATAAAATGTTCGTTAAAAAGCTAATTTGTTTGTGTAAAAATATTGTCATTTTGTCTCAGACAGCTGATTAAAACAAACATTTTCAAATAATGCTTTGCGAAATAACAAAAAAACCTCATAAGCAAACATTGATACAACGTAAACAAAATATATAATGGTAGTCTGTTATGTAACTAATTTTTGACAATATGATAATACATGTCACCATTTTCAAAGGTTAAAATACAATTCTACACAAGATAATCATAAGATTTGTATTAACCCTTTTGTTCGGTCAGGGAATGAACAAAATGATATGGTACAAATATGCGAAAAATATTAAAAATGTCCAGTACTCCAGCCAATCTGCCTTGATAGATATACCAGGTACTGTCGCTAGCGCAGCTGTGTATTAAAGTTGCCTTGATACGACCAACCTGCTTCCAAAAGTTTATTTACATTAAATGTTTTTTTATTGTTAAATATGCCTTGTTAGTGATGCTTCTTCTCTCTAGATTGCGACATTAGCGCGTAATTTTCTATCAGCAAAATACGTGTGGTTGTTGGTGTTGTACTATTGAGGGTACCTGATATATCTCTTTTGCCAGGTATCATACGTCCAGGAAACTACTTTGTTTGCTGTACGTACGTTTCCAAGGCGAATTCTCTTGTGACTATAACAGGCAAATTAAAATGAATTCGCTTTACGACTACCTAGTGTTGATATGACTTGTATGCATGCTCAAATTTCATGTAACACTGCAGCTACACTTTCAATTTATAGGTTTCAAGTTGAGAACACCAACTACTTGTCAAAACTCTCTTGAATTGACACATGTGATATAGGCTTCATTTAAATTGATAGTCAACTTGAATCGCAAAAGATTTATATATGCTAATTTTATTCATCTTTTATATAAAAAATTACCACAAGAATTTTTATAGACATAATTTGATTGAACAAAGCAATTTCATTGAACAATAATTTGCAGTTTTCGCAAGATTTGAACCTGTAGCCTCTTAGGAAAATTAACATCCTGTAATACAATTTACATAAATAAAGGTTCACTATTAAAATAGAAATTCGTACATAATTATTTTTAATTCTGGTATGTTCTTTACTACTACACTTTACTGTTTAAAGTGACGCTAATAGAAACGTGTATTGCAAATTGAAAGAGTATAGAAAGGATAGAATTTAAATTGTGGCTGCCGGGTAAAGCGATAGCGTTACGGCAACAAATACAATAACCAAAGCAATTGAATATTGAATAACCACAGCAATTGAATATTGAAGTGCTGTATGTATGCAAAATTGCAAATGGCGCTCTTATATGTACAAGCAATAACAATTAAGAGTTCTTGGAAGTCAATAAAACTACCTACAATTAAAAGTAATAATATAAGATAAAATAATGATAAATACGCAATAACACGAACGGTATATGTCAATCAACAATAGACATCACCTTAGGCTGATGACAGAGTGACCGCTAAAAGCTATAATATAACATGGCGCTACAATGTGCTACAAACCACCGCCTGTAGTTTCTTATGTTATCGCTCAAATGATGTCAGAGTGCGAGCGGAGCTAGATGCGAGTGTGTGCTACAAAGCAGGTTGTGTAAAGTAGCATACACACTGGCAAACTTGAGTGACAGTCAAAAATGCATCATTTTTGAAGGATACATTTGACTGTCTAGACTATCGATCATGTTCGACGCTTAAACCGTCATTCAAGAAAAAAATTTGACACGAACACACAGAAAATAACAAAATTGGATGCGCTTTATTGATAACAAAAATTTTTTATAATAAATTTTTTTAAATAAATTATTTAATTTCTTATTATTTAATGACTCCTCGTACGATTTTGTCTTAACATCTCACACAGACAACCTTGTTTTTCATAAAAATATATGAATTCCTAGCAAATATAATATTCCGCGTCCAAGTTATAAAGTTTATGCTCCAAAAAATAACTCTTGACTGACACTTTTTGGTACACACTAGCAGTCAAAAACCAATATGGCCGCTGACTGTCACTCAACCGCAAAAATTTTCGTGGTTGACTGTTGACTGACGAATTTTATGTACACACTATCGATCAACCCACAATTTGAGCAAAACTGTCACTCAAGTTTGCCAGTGTGTATGCTACTTAATGGTTTCTAGCACGTTGTAGCTTCTTCCCTTTTGTTTTTCTGTTTTCCTTTTTGTGCACTCCTTTTCTTTGTGAAATTGTGATTATTCAATAAACTTTTATGTGTTAAAATCAAATAAAAAATATATTAAACAAAATATAAGAAACTTGTCTGTAAAATTTAAAATATAAAACACTAACAAATTAAACAAAAGAAATCGCCTTGTTCAATATAGTGTTCACTCTGACATCTAATAGCATGATATAGCACAAACTATTATCGCTTCTATCTTCGCTTCTAGCGGCCACTCTGTCATCAGCCTTACATGTACATTAATATGACGTTTTAAATCGGTTAATAGTTAAAAGATGAAACATCACTGATTATAATGCCATGGAGTTATAAGCAAGGTTTGCACTTGATCGTAGCTATTTTCAGTTAAAATGTCAAACAGCATGCAATTTTTTTTTTATGTGGAGGTTGACAGTTAATCTAAAATAAGCTAATGGTTTCATCATAAGAATACAAAGCTAACACAAATTTCAACGCAGGCAAAATGTACAAAGGCAACTTTTAGAAAAAGGTGGCAACAAATTTATATGCATATCGCAAGTTTTATTAGCGAACATGTTTTCATACTATCCACATCATATAAAGATTGTTTTCTTAACATGCAGCGTATTGAAAAACTGATTATTTTCATTATTCTTTAAAAAAATTTATTGAAATCATAGTTGTGAATGGCATATAATGCCCACGACTATACAAACAAATAATAAAAACATAATAATTTTACTGTTTTCAAAATATGCCTCGAGCATATATATATATATATATATATATATATATATATATATATATATATATATATATATATATATATATGTATATATACTGTAACGACACGGATTTCCGCTCTAATGCTGGGGTAGTTCAGCGGAGTCCAGTGTCCCAAAATAAAACTCGGTTGAGTGTAGATGTGGTAAAGTTTGTTTATTTATCTTCTTAGATCTAGTACTAGCTGACTAGAGGCGGATATTCGGTGGCCCTGATACACCCAGGAATAAGGTCGACCGAAGTTATAGTGCGTTTGCGTTGGAGCTGAGTGGCAGTCCGTTTCGGTGGGTCGGGGTTAGTGTACAGACTCAAATATTCCACAGCACTAGCGACACCTAGGCTTCCGGTCACACTTCTCGAGGATTGAAATTCTCCGACCCACGAGAAATGGTACCTATGCCCTAGCCTCCGTAAGAGTGCGGTGCTCCTATTCTAGTGGACGGCCAATTAGAATAGGAACGCCTGGTATCTGGTTTGATCTCCGGTTGGAATGACATACGCCGTTCCACGCGGGGATGCAAAGCCGGACACTTCTTTTCCTCCGGAGCGTGCGGTATCCCTAGTACTCCGAACTACTCCAGCTACCCTAGTGACCCCTAGCTTCTGGATTTCTTTTCCCACTGGATGACATACGCCGTCCACTGGAAAAGGCAATCTGTTGGCTTGGTTCCCTAAACGTCCTCTCTAGTATTTATATTAAGTGGATTGCGCCAACTCAATAGTCGTACTACTATGATAATATTACTATGGAATTCACGCTTAGTAATATTACCTTCCTCACTTAGCAGCCAGACACAAAAAGAGAACTCTATGCGTTGTGTCTCGCCTTTTATACCAAATTTCCGCTGCTATGTATTTTACTTCGGGTTTTTTTTATAATGTGTTTGCTTTACTACAAAACAACCACCATATACATGTGCGTACATTGTATCAGCACATCAACCACTCGTAGCTGATGATCATTAATGTGTTTGCTGTACGACAACACAACCACCATATACATGTGTGTGCCTTGTATCAGCACATCAACCACTCGTAGCTGATGATCATTAACAATGATCAGCAAGCCAATTGTATGGGACATGTAGTATGTGGCTACCGTTACTTATTTACTAAATAACAACGACAGTTCATGCTTATGATATAAATAAGGTATGTATAAAGAATTTAGCGAAAATATGGGCTTAGTAACTGGAATTCATTCTTATAATAATAAAACATTAACGTAAAAATGTATTCATCCCGGTGTCATAAGCTAATTCTACTTATAATACAAATATAAGAATACTGCAAATAAAAGTAACCTGTATTCATTCCAGTATTATAAACTAATTTTCATTCTAATGAACAATGTAAAAATAATGCGAATAAAAGTAATATGGATTCATCTTAATATAAAGGAATAATATAAAAACAATGTAAATCAAATTATTATTCATCGTTTGGTGCAGCAACTAAGGGGGCATCTTGATGCCGTGTGAGCCAAAAACGAAGGCCCTGACTTTTGTCGTCACACTACTCCCCTCCCCACCTATGTTTATGTGGTTATTACATGGAGATTGATGTCTCCTTGTCGGCGAATGGTGATCCGGTACCGCTGCCCGTACACCTCCTTCACAAAGCGGATTCGTGTCCCCGCATGCGCTTTCTTTCGCTCTTGGATCTCCTTTTGTAGCTCCGGAGGCAAGTGTGCGTATGTCAGGAGAGGCGGTGGCGATGGGGCTGGCGAAGTCAGTGGTGGTGGCGATGGCGTGGGGGATATCATTCGTTGCGGTAGGAGTGTGTGTTGGTTCTGTTTCGGCGTTGGGGGAACACGGGGCTTTCTACGGTTGGTTTGGGCCCGCCGACGTTTCTTAGCCCCGTAACTGTTGTTGGACGGGCCGGCCTTAGTGTCATCATCCAGAAAAATAGTTCGCCGGATCTTTGCTTGTTCTTGCTCCATGCTGTGCCGAAATCTTTGACGAGACTGTTCCAATTTGTTGTCATTGGTACTCATCTTGCCCCGTGGTTTGGATATCGCGTTAGTGGTTCCAGGGAGGATCACAGAGAGAATGTTATTAGCACCGTGGTAGGGTTTTAATTCGCTTAGATGTGCTGTGCGTCTTTCCCTACTGTCCTCTGTCCGCAGCTCTACTATAACGGGCGAAACGAAGCCTGTAACTATATAGGGTCCCCCAAATTTCGGTGCAAGTTTTGCAGCGAAATTGTCCACTGCCTTAGACAGGAGATGCTTCCTCACTAGTACTTGGTCGCCTATGACGGGCGTCCAATCGCGGCGCCGTAAATTGTAGTTGTGTTGTTGTTTCTGTGAGGACCTTAGCATGTTGCGCCTTACGATCTGGAATATCTCTTTCAACTCTTTTGCTCGCTCGTCGGGCGATGCACCGCGGGTCCCCGACCCTATTGTCACTTCATCATACAACGCATTGGGTAATCGCGGATTTCTTCCCTGAGTCAGAAATGAAGCCGAATAACCGGTGGATTCCGACTCGCTGGTGTTGAGGGCCAGCATTATTTCCGGAAGTGCCTCATCCCATTTATTATGCTGTTGGCCTGCGACTTGGGCTATCATGGTTTTAAGTGTCCGATTTACCCGTTCGGTGGGGTTTTCTTGCGGCGTATAAGGGGCTGTAAATTGCTGTTTCACCCCCATTTCCGTAAGGTATCTCTTCAGGATTCGGGACGTGAACTGCGTCCCATTATCCGTGACCAATGCCTTCGGCACTCCGTAAGGGGCTACGATCCGTTCTCGGATCGCCTTGACGACTCCGTCCGCCGTGGCCTTTCGCAATGGGATCAGTTCGACCCATTTGGAGAAATTGTCGAACAATACCAACAACATGGTATTTCCCCGGGCCGTTCGAGGAAGAGGTCCAACAAAATCCGCGCACAGCAAGGACCAGGGCTCCTCTGGTAGACGAGTCAACATCTTCCCAGCTGGTGGTTGTTGAGAAATCTTATAACGCTGACAGCTATCACATTGCCGTACGTACCTGTTGACATCGCGGGCCATTCCTGGCCAGAAATAACGACTTGCTGTCTTGTTGAGCGTTTTTCGCATACCGAGGTGACCACCCGCAACCTGGTCGTGGGTTTCCATTAATACCCGCTTTCGCTGTCCGGTGGGGACGCATAGTTTCCAGGGGGTGGAATCTTCTTCGTTGGTTTCCCGGGCGAAGTGTCGGTACAATTTGTTGTTCACAATTGCGTAGTCCGCATTGTGTTCTGGCTTTTTCTGGACAGCCTCCATCTTTCCGTCGTACCATGGGCACCTGTCGGCGGATGTTTGGACTAGATGGATAACGGCGGCTGTCGAGAGACGCTTCCTGGTGCCGTCAGTTAAAGTTACTTCCATATTGGTGGCCACATATTCTGGCCGTTGGCTTAGCCCCTTCAAGACGGCGGGCACCACGAAGCTGCGAGTAGCCTCCGTATCTACAATAGCGGAGTGGGGCTGATTGCCTAGTAGTATTCTGGCCTTCAGCTTGTCAGCTTCCCAGGAAAGATTTGTTGCTTGCCCCTCTGTGGAGTTACTACCCCTTTTTTCGGTGCGTGTGTGGCTATCGAGGGCACGGTGGTGTTCGTTTCGGCCTTGCGTTGGTGCATTAGGAATGCTTTCTAGGTCAGCTGCCAACGATAGCAAGTCGTCCAGGCAGCTAAAGTCCTTTCGTCGGATGTACCATTGGTAGTCTGGTAGAGCGTTGCGGAATATTCTTTCCATCTTCTCATCTGGGTTCAGCTGCGCGTGGTGCATCAAGTCTTGTAGGGCTAACACGTAGTCCTTGAAGCTCTCACGTGGTCGTTGGGTGCGCTTACGTATCTCGTCTTCGAGTTTTTCGAAATATCGTGGGGGTAGGAAGAAATTCAGCAGATCCTGTTTAAACTCGGTCCAGTGATTCCATTGCTTACGATTATTTCTCACCCACACCAACGCCTTGTCGCGTAACAGCTCGAACATCAATGGGACTATGTTATCTAGCTTCACCCCATATGCCCCTGCCAGTTCCTCCAGGCCATCTACAAACTTGAGTACGTCCTTGCCACCATCATATTTCAAGCCCCATTTACGTACCCGCTCTATGGTTGCGATTCGGTCATCATTGTCCGATTGCGCCTGACACCTGCAGCCACTGGGTGAGGGCTTCTCCTCCTGGTGATTTACATCTTTGGCTGCCTCGCTACTCCTCACGGGTACTTGTAAGACTGACCCGGGCGAGCTGCTGGTGTTCCATTCGTGGTGCTTTTGCCACTCTAACAGTCGCGCGATGATGTGCTCATCCTGTTCTGTGGTTGCAAATTTGGCGAACCTTTTACGCATCTCTTCTACCGTGCCAGTGGAATCTTGTGTGCACTGGGACAAATAACTCACCAGTTCATCCTTTTTTAAGGTGTAGATCCACGTGGTTTTTACTCCTTCGCGGTGAGCCATACCGTTCAATGTATCAACAGCTGGAGTGGCAAAAGATGTAGTGAGCGGCTGCTTTATTTGCCTAATCGATTACGTTGAGTATGGGTCAGACAACACTTGTCTGTAATAGTTTGTGGACAATTAAGTCCCTGCTCGGGCGCCAATGTAACGACACGGATTTCCGCTCTAATGCTGGGGTAGTTCAGCGGAGTCCAGTGTCCCAAAATAAAACTCGGTTGAGTGTAGATGTGGTAAAGTTTGTTTATTTATCTTCTTAGATCTAGTACTAGCTGACTAGAGGCGGATATTCGGTGGCCCTGATACACCCAGGAATAAGGTCGACCGAAGTTATAGTGCGTTTGCGTTGGAGCTGAGTGGCAGTCCGTTTCGGTGGGTCGGGGTTAGTGTACAGACTCAAATATTCCACAGCACTAGCGACACCTAGGCTTCCGGTCACACTTCTCGAGGATTGAAATTCTCCGACCCACGAGAAATGGTACCTATGCCCTAGCCTCCGTAAGAGTGCGGTGCTCCTATTCTAGTGGACGGCCAATTAGAATAGGAACGCCTGGTATCTGGTTTGATCTCCGGTTGGAATGACATACGCCGTTCCACGCGGGGATGCAAAGCCGGACACTTCTTTTCCTCCGGAGCGTGCGGTATCCCTAGTACTCCGAACTACTCCAGCTACCCTAGTGACCCCTAGCTTCTGGATTTCTTTTCCCACTGGATGACATACGCCGTCCACTGGAAAAGGCAATCTGTTGGCTTGGTTCCCTAAACGTCCTCTCTAGTATTTATATTAAGTGGATTGCGCCAACTCAATAGTCGTACTACTATGATAATATTACTATGGAATTCACGCTAAGTAATATTACCTTCCTCACTTAGCAGCCAGACACAAAAAGAGAACTCTATGCGTTGTGTCTCGCCTTTTATACCAAATTTCCGCTGCTATGTATTTTACTTCGGGTTTTTTTTATAATGTGTTTGCTTTACTACAAAACAACCACCATATACATGTGCGTACATTGTATCAGCACATCAACCACTCGTAGCTGATGATCATTAATGTGTTTGCTGTACGACAACACAACCACCATATACATGTGTGTGCCTTGTATCAGCACATCAACCACTCGTAGCTGATGATCATTAACAATGATCAGCAAGCCAATTGTATGGGACATGTAGTATGTGGCTACCGTTACTTATTTACTAAATAACAACGACAGTTCATGCTTATGATATAAATAAGGTATGTATAAAGAATTTAGCGAAAATATGGGCTTAGTAACTGGAATTCATTCTTATAATAATAAAACATTAACGTAAAAATGTATTCATCCCGGTGTCATAAGCTAATTCTACTTATAATACAAATATAAGAATACTGCAAATAAAAGTAACCTGTATTCATTCCAGTATTATAAACTAATTTTCATTCTAATGAACAATGTAAAAATAATGCGAATAAAAGTAATATGGATTCATCTTAATATAAAGGAATAATATAAAAACCAGTGATGTTATAAACTTTTTTCAAAAATCTTTACGCAACGATGAAAAATTCCCTATTTTTCCCTACACACTCAAAAAAAAATCTCTACAAAAATCCCTACTATTTTAAGGCAAATGAAACGACAAATTATAAATGAAACTGTTTATGAAAAAAGCATATCAAATTTATTTGTATCGTTAATATGCACATACAAAGATACATACATACATATAATTTAATTACTTGTCAGTCTTTTTATAAAACATTAAAAATTAAATAACAAAAACAAAAACTTAAAAAGTTAGCGATATAAATTCACATAGAATCACATATAGTTCATTGGTAAAAAAAGAAAAAGAGGAGAAAAATACTTTAGAATTTCTTTTTAATTGAAGAAATAGATTATTTGCCTGCGTTATTTTTGATTGGCGGTTTTCAGATAGTCGTACATTTCTGAGGTCAATTTTTCTAAATGCAATTCGCTACACTGAAAAGTGTAACAATTTTTAAGCTCATCTTGCAGAAACGAGCGGACGATACAGATTGATGTTAAAATTTTATGACTTAACTTATTTCTTTTCTTAGTGCGAACGTCGGTGATAATAGAAAAAATCCTTTCACTATCTGCATTCGCATGTGGCAATGACAAAGCAAAAATAGCTAATTTTGATAAAAGAGGAAACATTAAATTGTCATTAAAATTTTTCATTTCGTTGACTTTACTCCAAAACTTTTCGACATCCATCTTAAAGAAATTATCTATTTCTTCACTAGTAAAATTAAATTCAAAAGTCCTCCACTCCTGTAAAAGAGAGTTAGCATCAACACTTACTATTTTTAAAATATTTTTAAATGAGAACTCATTTTTGCTTCCCATTTTCCCCAATGCAACCTGTGGATTTAAAAATTCCAGTTCTTTAAAGATTTCAGTTTTTAGTGGTAACCTTTGCTGTATTTCCTCCAAGGCAGTGATATAAAACTTAAGACAATCCATTCTAATTTGATTTGAATCTGCATTGGGGATAGTTTTTAGAAGCTCGTTGCATTCATACCCTAGAAAAACTTCTTCTAAGGGCAAAGAAACATGTGGAGATCTCACATTACAAGTGACACTTAGTTCAGATTTTTTAATGAAGTTTTGTCCCAAGCTTAAAAATATTTTTACCGATTCACGCTGAACAATATGAATTAATGGCGCCTTAGACTGGAAGAGTGCATTTAACGAATTAAAATAATTCAGAACGTACTTTAGAAAGAGCAAGTAGACCTTATTGCATTCGTTATTTAGCTCGATAAAAATCCTTTCCGTTGATTTCAATTTATCTTGCGTGAAAGCATGTTTAAAAAATTGTAAAAGTACATTCCAATTATCTAATACACTTTCTATGCATTTTTGGTGTGAAAGCCATCTAGTAGTGCACGTTCGCAAATTTTTTGTCTTTTTTTCATTTAAAATTTCCTGTATGGCTTCCAATTGTGCACATCTTTTAGAACTTCCGGAAACATAGCAACCGATCTGCCGCAAAAGATCTTCTGGCGCTCTTGGCAGCTCTAAACAAGCTTTACTAGCGACTATTGCTGCCGAGTGGCATAAGCATTTTACAACGATTGAATTTGGCAAATCTCCGATTAATCTGGAGGCAAATGAGTTAAATTTTCCGACCATGACATTTGCTCCATCACTACACATGCCTAGTACATAAAAAATACACAGTAATATATGTAAAAACTTCTAAATATTGATGATCTTACCAATTATGTTATCAAATGGAATATTAAGTGATAAAATGCATTCCTTAAATGCATTATAAAGGGCTTCGGCAGTACAATCAATCCCTATTGGCAATAAATCCAGAAGTTTAACGACAGCTCGGTTACTTTCCTTTTCGAAAAATCTTACTAGGACGCACATTTGCTTGCTCATACTGATATCCGTGCTCTCATCGATCATGACGGAAAATTTCGTTACTTTTAACTTTTTAACCAAGTTTTCTTTTTCTGCTTTTGCGATGACATTCTTTATTATACTCGTGCACTTTTGCCTTCCCAATTCAACACTCTTTATAATATCTGAATCTGGAACGATCTGTTTCAAAAGAGGTACTAGATGGTCTACCACTTGTAATGCCACATTGTGTTCAGCAAAAAACATGCTCAGTCTTATTTCAAAAATTTGCTTGGCTTTTTTAACCGATTCGCTGCTTTTCTGTTTGAAAAAATTATCTATTTTATTTGCTTTCTGCAAAGATTTCACATTTTTTTTATGTGTCTTCGTTTCCGCGTGCTTTAACAGATCAGATTTTCCACAATTTAGAATTCTATTGCAAGCGGAACACTTGCACTTAAACGGTTCATCAGAGACAGCTTCCAGCCAACCTCTAAAACAGTCGTCGTCTAGCCATTTGTTGCTAAATTTTTGTTTTCGATACTTTTGTGTTTCTTTAAAACCAGACGCGGAATCCGAAGACGATGAATCCATTCTAAAGAATAAATAAATCTATTTATTATATGCATATATTTAAACAAAAGTAACACTTACCTTAAAACCAATTTTTATTCTTAAGCTGAAATAGCTGAAAATGGCGGCAAAAAATAGCACTTATTGATTAACTATTAACTCAAGCAACTTATGGCCTTTTATGCACGTGCGCGTAAAATGCTGTCAAAATTCTTATAAAAACAAAACATTGTTAGACCCCTTTTGCATGAGCTAAAACAAAGGGACCAGGCACACAGTTGCATGTATATTTTGCATATATTTTGTGTTGTATTTAATACCTTTCCTCTCTCATGACACACACACTTTCGTACTCGAAAACAAATTGTTGACAATTTGTAATATTGCCGTATCGTCAATTTTATTAATTAAAATATAGCGAAAAAGGTTGCCAAATTGCCGTTTTATTAAAAAATCCCTACTTTTTAATGATTTAGAAAAATCTGTCCTTTTTTTCCCTACGGTCATTTTTTTGGACAAAAATCCCTACGAATAGGGAATTTTCCCTACATATAACATCACTGATAAAAACAATGTATATCAAATTATTATTCATCGTTTGGTGCAGCAACTAAGGGGGCATCTTGATGCCGTGTGAGCCAAAAACGAAGGCCCTGACTTTTGTCGTCACAATACATATATATATGTGTGTATTTATGTATATACATATATATATATATATATATATATATATATTTATATATAAATGTATATATATATATATATATATATATATATATATATATATGTATATATATATATATATATATATATATATATATATATATATAATGCATATACATACATATAAAAGAATAGAAAAGTTAATGAAAAGCATTAAAAGTTAAATGAAAAATATTAAAAGTTGAATGAAAAGTATTAATAGTTGAATTCACTTTTTTAAAAGTATTTCCATAAACTGTTGCGCGTTTTCATCTTCTCCATTGTTATCACGATAATAAATGAAGTGAAAATTTTTTTTCATATGAAAACTTTTTGACAGTTGTTTACACAGTTGCATTGAACCAGAATCACCATTGATGTGCAAATATGAAAAAATTTCGTTTCATTCCGCCTGTTTTTTACATTATGAAAACATATTATTGTCCTTACGTATTTTCATAGTACGCGAATCAGAATTACTATGAAAAGCTGAAAAAACTTTTCATTTCACGTTTTCACAGAACCAGAATCGACCCCCATGTCTGGTTCACTGACGGATCCAAACAGGAAAATGGGGATACTGGGGCAGGGATATTTGGCCCTAACTTTCAAAGGGCAATTCCCATGGGTAAATACCCTACGATCTTCCAAGCGGAGGTCTATGCCATATTCATATGTGCTAGGGAATGCTTGAGGAGAAGATTTAAGAGTATTCGTATCTATCTGATGTCTGATAGCCAGGCAGCGCTCAAGGCCATAACCTCGTATGAGATCAGGTCAGGGGTTGTTATGGACTGTGTTACATCACTGATAGAACTGGGCGCTCAGAACAGGCTGACGTTATGCTGGGTGCCTGGCCATAAGGGCCACGCTGGGAACGAACGGGCTGACTGTCTGGCGAACAGAGGAGCCCATCGTAGATTCATAGCACCGGAACCCTTCTTTGGCATCTCAGGATGATAAGTCAAAAAACAGAATGACTCTTGGGCTAGAGTGGAGATTAATCGCCACTGGAAAGCCCTTTACGGCCTAAGACAGGCAAAACGTTTCATTACGTTATCTCGGAACAAATCCCAAAAATTAATTTTGATGGACAAGAATGACCTCAGATTATTAACGGGTTGGTTCACCGGACACTGCGGTCTCTGACGACACCAGTTTACAATGGGCAATTCTGAGACCAAAGCATGTAGACTCTGCGAAGCAGAGGAGGAGACACCGGAGCACGTTCTCTGCGACTGTCCGGCAGCGGCGTCGTGCAGGAGGAGGTTGCTCGGAGGCAGTTTCATGACTCCAGGGAAGGTGTACGATATCTCACCGGGTAGAGTAATAGGCTTTATTCGCAGCCTCAATCTACATCAGTGAACACTTGGGCTGCACAAAAGATCCTTTGGGTCGCGGTGCTTATGGCCTCATACAATAATAATAATATATGTACTCAACGCCATTTTTTTATAATGACCAAATTATGACAACTAATCCTACTAAAGTTGATATAATGATCAAATTATGGCAACTAGTCCTCAATAAAATTGCTATTATTTGAATTTTAAAATTATTTCAGATTGTGCAGGAAAGAGGACGTCCTAACCTACAATTTACGGGTAGTGGCATCTGTGTACTTAGCCATGTTTTTATATAATGACCAAGTTATGATAACTAATCCTCGCGAAAGTTGATATAATGACAAAATTATGACAACTAATCCTTACAAGAGTTGATATAATGACCAAATTATGATAATTAGTCCTCACTAAAATTGATATTATGATAATTTATTGCAGATATAAGACTTTTTGTGCAAGAAAGAGGACGTTCCCAGCTACAATTTACGGATAGCGGAATATGTGTACTCTGCCCCGTTTTTTATAATGACCAAATTATGACAACTAATTCTCACTAAAGTTGATATAATGACCAAACTATTGCAACTAGTCCTCACTTAACTTCAAATTATTCGAATTCCAAAATTATTTCAGATATAAGAGTTTTTGTGCAAGAAAGAAGGCAACCTCAGCTACAATATACAGTAGTGGCATACGTGTACACAGGCCCGTTTTTTATAACGATCAAATTATGGTAACTTGTCCTCACAAGAGTTAATATAATGACCAAATTATGATAACTAGTCCTCACTAAAATTGATATTCTGACAAATTATTTCAAGTACAAAACTTTTTGTGCAAGAAAAAGGACGTTTTCAGCTACAATTTACGGGTAGTGGCATATGTGTAAACAGCCCCCTTTTTTTATAATGATCAGATTATGATAACTAGTCCTTACAAAAGTTGATATAATGACCAAATTATGACAACTAGTCCACACTAAAATTGATATTATGACAAATTATTCCAGATATAAGACTTTTTGTGAAAGAAAAATTACGTTCTGATAACTAGTCCTCATAAAAGTTCATATATTGACCTAATTATGACAACTAGTATTCACTAAAATTGATATTATGACAAATTAATTCAGATATAAAACTTTTTGTGCAAGAAAGAGGGCTTCCTCAGGTACAATTAACGCGTAGTGGCATATGTGTACACAGCCCCGTATTTTTTTAATGATCAGATTATGATAACTATTCCCCACAAAAAATTATATAATGATCAAATTATGACAACTAGTATTCACTAAAATTTATATAATAACAAATTAATTAAGATATAAGACTTTTTGTTCAAGAAGGAGGGCTTCCTCAGCTACAATTAAAGGGTAGTGGCATAAGTGTACACAGCCTCGTTTTATTATAACTAGTCCTCACTTTATTTAGTTATTATTTGAGTTTTAAATTTATTTTAGATTGCGCAGGAAAGAGGACGTCCTTAGCTAGAATTTACGGGTAGTGGCATATGTGTACTCAGCCCCATTTTTTTATAACGACCAAATTATGACAACTAATCCTCACTAAAGTTGATATAATGACCAAATTATGGCAAATAGTCCTCAATTAAATTTATATCATTTGAATTTCAAAGTTATTTCACATTGCGCAGCAAAGAGGACGTCCTCAGCTACAATTTACAGGTAGTGGCATCTGTGTACTCAGCCATCTTTTTATATAATGACCAAATTATGAAAACTAGTCCTCACTAAAATTGGTATTATGACAATTTTTTTCAGATATAAAAGTTTTTGTGCAAGA
This sequence comes from Linnaemya tessellans, assembly GCA_951800035.1. Lineage (NCBI taxonomy): Eukaryota > Metazoa > Arthropoda > Insecta > Diptera > Tachinidae > Linnaemya > Linnaemya tessellans. The sequence continues at coordinate 96,901,890 of OX637532.1, read as the reverse complement.
AAGAGGGCAACCTCAGCTACAATTAACGCGTAATGGCATATGTGTACAGAGCCCCGTTTATTTATAATGATCAGATTATGATAACTAGTCACTACAAAAGTTGTTATATGCGAGAAAAAGGACGTTCTCAGCTACAATTTACGGGTAGTGTACTCAGCCCCATTTTTTTATAATGACCAAATTATGAGAACTAGCCCTCACTAAAAGTGGTAATATTCGAATTACAAAATTATTTCAGATATAAGACTTTTTGTGCACGAAAGAAGACATGCTCAACTACAATTTAAGGGTAGTGGCATATGTGTACTCAGCCTCGTTTTTTATAATGACCAAAGTATGACCACTAGTCCTCACTGAAATTGATATTATTCGAATTCCACAATTATTTCAGATATAGGACTTTTTAAGCAAGAAAGAGGGCATCCTCGGCTACAATATAAGGGTAGTGGCATATGTGTACTCTGCCCCGTTTTTTTATATTGACCAAATTATGACAACTAATCCTCTAAAATATATATAATAACTAAATTATGACAATTAGTACTCCCTAAAATTGATATTATTCGAATTCCAAAATTATTTCGGCTATACAACTTATTGTACAAGAAAGAAGGCGTCCTCTGCTACAATTTACGGGTAGTGGCATAAGTGTATACAGCCCCGTTTTTTTATAATGATCGAGTTATTATAGCTAGTCTTCACTAAAGTTGATATAATGACCAACTTATGGCAACTATTTCTCACTTAAATTGAAATTATTCGAATTCCAATATTATTTCAAATATAAAACATTTTGTGCAAGATAGAGGGCATTTTCAGCCATAATTGACAGGTAGTGGCATATGTGTGCACAGATATGTTTTTTTATAATGATCAAATTATGATAACTAGTCCTCACGAAAGTTGACATAATGACCAAATTATGACAACTAAACCTCACTAAAATTTATATTATGACAAATTATTTCAGATATAAGGCTTTTTGTGCAAGAAAGAAGACGTCCTCAGCTACAATTTACGGGTAGTGGGATATGTGTTTAGAGCCCCGTTATTTATAATGACCAAATTATGACAACTAGTCTTCACTAAAATTGATATTATTCGAATTCCAAAATTTCAGATATAAGACTTTTTTTGTGCAAGAAAGAGGGCTTGCTCATCTATAAATTACGGATAGTGTCATATGTGTACACAGCCCCGTTTTTTTATTGATCAAAGTCCTCACAATAGTTTATCTAATGACCAAATTATGACAAGAAGTCCTCACTAAAATTCATATTATTCGAATTTCAATATAATTTCAGATATAATACTTTTTGTGCAAAATAGAGAGCTTCCTCAGCTACAATATAAAGGTAGTGGCATATGTGTACTCAGCCACGTTTTTTTATAATGACCAAATTATGACAACTAATCCTCTAAACTATATATAATAACTAAATTATGACAACTAGTACTCCCTAAAATTGATATTATTCGAATTCCAAAATTATTTCGGCTATACAACTTATTGTACAATAAAGAAGGCGTCCTCAGCTACAATTTACGGGTAGTGGCATAAGTGTGTACAGCCCCGTGTTTTTATAATGATCAAATTATAATAACTAGTCCTCACAAAAGTTAATATAATGACCAAATTATGACAACTGGTCCTCACTAAAACTGATATTATGACAAATTGTTTCAGATATAAGACTTTTTGTGCAAGAAAAACGACGGTCTCAGCTACAATTTACGGGGACTGTACTCAGCCCCATTTTTTTATAATGACCAAATTATGACAACTAGTCCTCAATAAAACTGGTAATATTCGAATTCCAAAAATTATTTCAGATATAAAACTTTTTGTGCAAGAAAGAGGGCTTCCTGAGCTACAATTAACGTGTACTGGCATAAGAGTACACAGCCCCGTTTTATTATAATAATCAAATTATGATAACTAGTCCTCACAAAAGTTTATATAATGACCAAATTATGACAACTAGTCCTCACTAAAATTGATATTATGACAAATTATTTCAAATATAAAACTTTTTCAAATTGCAAGAAAGAGGCCTTCCTCAGCTACAATATAAAGGTAGTGGCATATGTGTACTCAGCCCCGCATTTTTATAATGATCAAATTATAACAACTAATCCTCTAAAATTTATATAATGACTAAATTATGACAACTAGTACTCCCTAAAATTTATATTATTCGATTTCCAATATTCTTCCGGTTATACGACTTATTGTACAAAAAAGAAGGCGTCCTCAGCTACAATTTACGGGTAGTGTCATAAGTGTATACAGCCCCGTGTTTATATAATTTTCAAATTATGATAACTAGTCCTCACAAAACTTGATATAATGACCAAATTATGATATCTAGTCTTCACTAAAATTGATATTATGACAAATTGTTTCCGATATAAAACTTTTTGTGCAAGAAAAGGGACGTTCTCAGCTACATTTCACGGGTAGTATTCTTAGCCCCATTTTTTTATAACGACCAAATTATGACAACTAGTCCTCACTAAAAGTTGTAAAATTCGAATTCCAAAATTATATCAGATATAAGACTTTTTTTTTTTGCAAGAAAGAGGGCGTCCTCAGCTAAAATTTAAGGGTAGTAGCATATGTGTACTCAGCCTCGTTCTTTATAATGACCAAATTATGACAACTAGTCCTCACTGAAATTGATATTATTCGAATTCCAAAACCTATTTCAGACATAAGACTTTTTGCGCAGGAAAGTCCAAATTATGTCCAAATTATGACAACTAGTCCTCACTAAAATTGATATTATAACAAATTATTTCAGATATAAAACTTTTTGGGCAAGAAAATGGACGTTCTCAGCTACAATTTACAGGTAGTGGCATATGTGTACAGAGCCCCGTTTTTTATAATGATCAAATTATGATAACTAGTCCTCACTAAAATTGATAATATGACAAATTATTTCAGATATAAGACTTTTTGTGCAAGAAAATGGACGTTCTCAAATACAATTTACGGGTAGTGGCACAAGTGTATACAGCACCGTTTCTTTATAATTGTTATTATAGCTAGTCTTCACAAAAGTTGGTATAATGACAAAATTATGACAACTAGTCCTCACTAAAATTGATATTATTAAAAATTAATTCGGATATAAGATTTTTTGGGCAAGAAAATGGACGTTCTTAGCTACAATTTATGGATAGAGGCATATGTGAACTCAGCCCCATATTTTTGTAATGACCAAATCATGACAAGTGATCCTCACGAAAGTTAATATAATGACCAAATTATGGCAACTATTCCTCAATTAAATTGAAATTATTCGAATTCCAATATTATTTCAGATATAAAAGTTTTTGTGCAAGAAAGAGGGCATTCTCAGCCATAATTGACAGGTAGTGGCATATGTGTACACAGCCCCGTGTTTTTATAATGATCAAATTATGACCACTAGTCCTCACTGAAATTGATATTATTCGAATTCCAAAATTATTTCAGACATAAGACTTTTTGCGTAGGAAAGAGGGCGTCCTCAGCTACAATTTACGGGTAGTGGCATATGTGTACAGAGACCCGTTTTTTATAATGATCAAATTATGATAACTAGTCCTCACTAAAATTGATATTATGACAATTTATTTCAGATATAAAACTTTTTGGGCTAGAAAATGGACATTCTCAGCTACATTTTACGGGTAGTGGTAAATGTGTACAGAGCCCCGTTTTTTATAATGATCAAATTATGGTAACTAGTCCTCACTAAAATTGATTTTATTCGAGTTCCAAAATTATTTCAGTCATTACTTTTTGCGCAGGAAAGAGGGCGTCCTTAGCTACAATTTACAGGTAGTGGTATATGTGTACACAGCCCCGTGTTTTTGTATGATAACTGGCCTTCACAAAAGTTGATGTAATGACCAAATTATGACAACTAGTTATGACATATTATTTCAGATATAAGACTTTTTGCACAATAAAAAGGTCGTTCTCAGCTACAATTTACGGGTAGTTTTCTTATCCCCATATATTTATAATGACCAAATTATGACAACTAGTTTTCACTAAAATTGATATTATGACAAATTATTTCAGATATAAGGCTTTTTGTGCAAGAAAGAAGACATCTTCAGCTACAATTTACGGGTAGTGGCATATGTGTACTGAGCCCCGTTTTTAATAATTATCGAATTATGATAACTAGTCCTCACAAAAGTTGATATAATGACCAAATTATGATAACAAGTCTTCACTAAAATTGATATTATGACAAATTTTTTCAGATATAAGGCTTTTTTTGCAAGAAAGAACACGTCCTCAGCTACAATTTACGGGTAGTTGCACATGTGTACAGAACCCCATTTTTTATAATGATCAAATTATGATAACTAGTCCTCACTAAAATTGATTTTATTCGAATTCCAAAATTATTTCAGACGTGACTTTTTGGGCAGGAAACAGGGCGTCCTTAGCTACAATTTACAGGTAGTGGCATATGTGTACACAGCCCCGTGTTTTTATTTGATAACCTCAAAAAAGATGATGTAATGACCAAATTATGACAACTAGTCCTCACTAAAATTGATATTATGACAAATTATTTCAGATATAAGAGTTTTTGTGCAAGAAAGAGGGCTTCCTAAGCTACATTTTGCGCAGGAAAGAGGGCGTCCTTAGCTACAATTTCCAGGTAGTGGCATATGTGTACACAGCTCCGTTTTTTTATAATGATCAAATTATGATAACCAGAAGTCACAAAAAGTGATATAATGACCAAATTATGACAACTAGTCCTCACTAAAATTTATATTATGACAAATTATTTCAGATATAAGTCTTTTTGAGCAAGAAAGAAGACATCCTCAGCTACAATTTACGGGTAGTGGCATGTGTGTACAGAGACCCGTTTTTTATTATGATCAAATTATGATAACTAGTCCTCACTAAAATTTATATTATGACCAAATTATTTCAGATATAAAACTTTTTGGGCTAGAAAAAGGACGTTCTCAGCTACAATTTATGGTTAGTGGCAATGTGTACAGAGACCCGTTTTTTATTATGATCAAATTATGATAACTAGTCCTCACTAAAATTTATATTATGACAAATTATTTCAGTTATAAAACTTTTTGGGCGAGAAAATGGACGTTCTCAGCTACAATTTATGGGTAGTGGCAATGTGTACAGAGCCCAATTTATTGTAATGATCAAATTATGATAACTAGTCCTCACTAAAATTGATTTTATTCGAATTCCAAAATTATTTCAGACATGACTTTTTGCGCAGGAAAGAGGGCGTCCTTAGCTACAATTTACAGGTAGTGGCATATGTGTACACAGCCCCGTGTTTTTGTACGATAACTGGCCCTCACAAAAGTTGATGTAATGACCAAACTATGACAACTAGTTATGACATATTATTTCAGATATAAGACTTTTTGCACTATAAAAAGGACGTTCTCAGCTACAGTTTACGGGTAGTGGCATATGTGTACAGAGACCCGTTCTTTATTATGATCAAATTATGATAACTAGTCCTCACAAAAGTTGATATAATGACCAAATTATGATAACTAGTCTTCACTAAAATTGATATTATGACAAATTATTTTTGATATAACGCTTTTTGTGCAAGAAAGAACACGTCCTCAGCTACAATTTACGGGTAGTGGCACATGTATATAGAGCCCCGTTTTTAATAATGATCAAATTATGATAACTAGTCCTCACTAAAATTGATTTTATTCGAATCCCACAATTATTTCAGATATAGGACTTTTTAAGCAAGAAAGAGGGCATCCTCGGCTACAATTTACGGGTAGTAGCATAAGTGTATAAAGCCCCGTTTTTTTATAATGATCAAGTTATTATAATGATCAAAATATGATAACTAGTCCTCACAAAAGTTGATATAACAAATTATTTTTGATATAACGCTTTTTGTGCAAGAAAGAACACGTCCTCAGCTACAATTTACGGGTATTGGCACATGTGTACAGAGCCCCATTTTTAATAATGATCAAATTATGCTAACTAGTCCTCACAAAAGCTGATATAATGACCAAATTATGATAACTAGTCCTTACTAAAATTGATATTATAACAAATTATTTCAGATATAAGGCTTTTTGTGCAAGAAAGAACACGTCCTCAGCTACAATTTACAGGTAGTGGCACATGTGTACAGAGCCTCATTTTTTATAATGATCAAATTATGATAACTAGTCCTCACAAAACTTGATATAATGACCAAATTATGATAACAAGTCCTTACTAAAATTGATATTATAACAAATTATTTCAGATATAAGGCTTTTTGTGCAAGAAAGAACCGTCCTCAGCTACAATTTACGGGTAGTGGCACATGTGTACAGAACCCCATTTTTTATAATGATCAAATTATGATAACTGGTCCTCACTAAAATTGATTTTATTCGAATTCCAAAATTATTTCAGACGTGACTTTTTGGGCAGGAAACAGGGCGTCCTTAGCTACAATTTACAGGTAGTGGCATATGTGTACACAGCCCCGTGTTTTTATTTGATAACTGGTCCTCAAAACAGATGATGTAATGACCAAATTATGACAACTAGTCCTCACTAAAATTGATATTATACCAAATTATTTCAGATATAAGAGTTTTTGTGCAAGAAAGAGGGCTTCCTAAGCTTCACAAAAGTTGATATAATGACCAAATTATGACAACTAGTCCTCACTAAAATTGATATTATGACAAATTATTTCAGATATAAGAATTTTTGGGCAAGAAAATGGGCCTTCTCAGCTACAATTTACGGGTAGTGGCAAATGTGTACAGAGCCCCGTTTTTTATAATGATCAAATTATGATAACTAGTCCTCACTGAAATTGATATTATGACAAACTATTTCAGATATAAGACTTTCTAGGCACGAAAATGGACGTTCTCAGCTGCAATTTGCGGGTAGTGGCATATGTGTACAGAGCCCTGTTTTTTTATAATGACCAAATTATGACAACTAGTCCTCACAAAAGTTGATAAAATTACCAAATTATGACAACTAGTCCTCACTAAAATTGATATTATGACAAATTATTTCAGATAGAGGACTTTTTGTGCAAAAAGATGGCTTCCTCAGCTACAATTTACGGGTAATGTACTCGGCCCCATATATTTATAATGACCAAATTATGACAACTAAATGACAACTAGCCCTCACTAAAACTAATAATATTCGAATTCCAAAATTATTTCAGATATAAGATTTTTGTGAAGGAAAAAGGGCTTGCTCACCTACAATTAACGGGTAGTGGCATATGTGTAAAATGTTCACAGAGCCCCGTTTTTTATAATTATCAAATTATGATAGTTAGTCCTCACTAAAATTGATATTATGACAAATTATTTCAGATATAAGACTTTTGGGCAAGAAAATGAACGTTCTCAGCTGCAATTTACAGGTAGTGGCATATGTGTACAGAGCCCCGATTTTTATAATGATCAAATTGTGGTAACTAGTCCTCACTAAAATTGATATTATGACAAATTATTTCAGATATAAGACTTTTTGGGCAAGAAAATGGACGTTCTCAGCTACAATTTACGAGTAGTGGCATATGTGTACAGAGTCCCGTTTTTTTATAATGACCAAATTATGACAACTAATCCTTTAAAATATATATAAAAACTAAATTATGACAACTAGTACTCCCTAAAATTGATATTATTCGAATTCCAAAATTATTTCGGTTATACAATTTATTGTACAAGAAAGAAGGAGTCCTCAGCAACAATTTACGGGTAGTGGCCTAAGTGTATACAGCCCCGTTTCTTTATAAAGATCAAATTATGATAATTTGTCCTCACAAAAATTGATATAATGACCAGATTATGGCAACTAGTTATGACACATTATTTCAGATATAAGTCTTTTTGCGCAATAAAAAGGGCGTTCTCAGCTACTATTTACGGGTAGTGCACTCAGCCCCATATATTTATAATGACCAATTTATGACAACTAATCCTCACTAAAACTAATAATATTCGAATTACAAAAATATTTCAGATATAAGACTTTTTGGGCAAGAAAATGGACGTTCTCAGCTACAATTTACGAGTAGTGGCATATGTGTACAGAGCCCCGTTTTTTTATAATGACCAAATTATGACAACTAATCCTTTAACATATATATAAAAACTAAATTATGACAGCTGGTACTCCCTAAAATTGATATTATTCGAATTCCAAAATTATTTCGGTTATACAATTTATTGTACAAGAAAGAAGGCGTCCTCAGCAACAATTTACGGGTAGTGGCCTAAGTGTATACAGCCCCGTTTCTTTATAAAGATCTTCACAAAATTTCAACAAAGTCGTGACCAAATGAATCTGACACTTGATCTGTATGTAAAATTGCTCACTGAGTCCGAATATGAAATCAAAATGGTCAAAAGTAGAACAGTTTTCGAGATATTGCGTAATAACCGTTTTTTGCGTTTTCTAAAAAGGTTATGTCACTATAGTGAACGTACCTTCAAAACAGCTTGGCGGATTTTGAAAGTCTTTTTTGCCGTTGATAGACAATAAAATTATTAAAACAAATACGGGACGCTTGCAAAAATTGGTTAAGAATTTAGAGTTTTACAATTGACCAAAGCTTGAACTTCACGAAAATTTTAATGATTTTTTGAAATTTTGCTGTTTTCAACTTCTTTTTTTAAAACCAAACAATAACTTTTTCTTTAGTTTCATCACTTACGAGATTAATTTATTTCAATACAAATATTACGGGTCCAATAAGAATCAGATCGGTGCAAAAATCACAGAGTTATAGAAGATTAATTAAATTATCCCATTTGTAGATTTTTATAAAATTAAAAAAATGCATGTAGGTATAAATTGCATTATTAATAATAAATATTAAAAATGACTTAGAACTGTTGAATTGCTTTGCCTATTGTAATTATTTTCTGCCTCTCGCACAAGGAACCAACAATAGTCGCCCAGCATCACCTCATCATACACCCCTTGGTACCGACGTTCCATTTCTTGTATTTGTTGGTGAAAACGCTCACCATGTTCGTCACTTTCATCGCCGAGGTTATTTGGGAAGAAATTTAAGTGCGAATGCAGAAGGTGTATTTTTAAAGACATATTAACTCCTTTTTAAGTAAGATATAAAAATGAGTGTTAAGTAAAATTCTTCAATGAAAAAACGATTTAAAAACCTTACCAATTTTCTCATAGTTTTTTAGCAAATCACGAATGATGTCTTAATAGTTTGGATCCCTGAAATTGCCCAAAAAGCCTGATACAACCAAACCAAATGATCTCCATGCCTTTAACTCATGACAATTGATCCTCACTAAAGTTGATATAATGACCAAATTATGGCAACTATTCCTCACTTGAATTGAAATTATTCGAATTCCAATATTATTTCAGATATAGATTTGTGCAAGAAAGAGGGCATCCTCAGCCATAATTTACAGGTAGTGCCATATGTGTACACAGGTCTGTTTTTTTAAAATGATCAAATTATGATAACTAGTCCCCACTAAAGTTTATATAATGACCAAATTATGACAACTAGTCCTCACTAAAATTGATATTATGACAAATTATTTCAGATATAAGGCTTTTTGTGCAAGAAAGAAGACATACTCAGCTAAAATTTACGGGTAGTGGCATATGTGTACAGAGACCCGTTTTTTATAATGATCAAATTATGATAACTACTCCTCACAAAAGTTGATATAATGACCAAATTATGACAACTAGTCCTCACTAAAATTTATATTATGACAAATTATTTCAGATATAAGACTTCTTGTGCAAGTAAGAGGGCTTCCTCAGCTACAATTTACGGGTAGTGTCATATGTGTACAGAGCCAAGTTTTTTTATAATGACCAAATTATGACAACTAATCTTTCAAAATATATATAATAACTAAATTATGACAACTACTACTGCCTAAAATTGATATTATTCGAATTCCAAAATTATTTCGGTTATACGACTTATTGTACAAGAAAGAAGGCGTCCTCAGCTGCAATTTACGGGTAGTGCCATAAGTGTATACAGCCCCCTTTTTTTATAATGATCAACTTATGATAACTAGTCCTCACAAAAGTTGATATAATAACAAAATTATGACATCTAGTCTTCACTAAAATTGATATTATGACAAATTGTTTCCGATATAAAACTTTTTGGGCAAGAAAATGGACGTTCTCAGCTACAATTTACGAGTAGTGGCATATGTGTACAGAGCCCCGTTTTTTTATAATGACCAAATTATGACAACTAATCCTTTAAAATATATATAATATATAAATTATGACAACTAGTACTCCTTAAAATTTATATTATTCGAATTCCAAAATTATTTCGGTTATACGACTTATTGTACAAGAAAGAAGGCGTCCTGAGCTACAATTTACGGGTAGTGGCATAAGTGTATACAGCCCCGTTTTCAAATTATGATAACTAGTCCTCACAAAAGTTGATATAATGACCAAATTATAACAACTAGTTATGACATATTATTTCAGATATAAGATTTTTTGCACACTAAAAAGGACGTTCTCAGCTACAATTTACGGATAGTGGCATATGTGTACTCGGCCCCATATATTTATAATGACCAAATTATGACAATTAACACTCACTAAAGTTTATATAACAACCAAATTATCGCAGTTTATCCTTACTAAAGTTGATATATTGACCATATTATGACAACTAGCCCTCACTAAAACTAATAATATTCGAATTCCAAAATTATTTCAGATATAAAAATTTTTGTGCAAGAAAGAGGGCTTGCTCACCTACAATTAACGGGTGGTGGCATATGTGTAAAATGTGTACAGAGTCCCGTTTTTTATAATGATCAAATTATGACAAATAGTGCTCACTAAAATTGATATTTTGACAAATTATTTCAGATATAAGACTTTTTGTGCAAGAAAGATGGCTTCCTCAGATACAATTTACGGGTAGTGACGTATGTGTACACAGCCCCATTTTTTCATAATGATCTAATTTGATAACTAGTCCAGACAAAAGTTGATATAATGACACATGTGTACAGAGCCCCGTTTTTTATAATGATCAAATTATGATAACTAGTCCTCACAAAAGTTGATATAATGACCAAATTATAACAACTAGTTATGACATATTATTTCAGATATAAGATTTTTTGCACACTAAAAAGGACGTTCTCAACTACAATTTACGGGTAGTGGCATAAGTGTATACAGCCTCGTTTTTTTATAATGATCAAGCTATTATAGCTAGTCTTCACAAAAGTTGATATACTGACCAAATTATGACAACTAGTCCACACTAAAATTGATATTATGACAAACTATTTTAGATATAAGACTTTTTGGGCAAGAAAATGGACGTTCCTAGCTATAATTTACAGATAGTGGCATATGTGTACTCAGCTGCATATTTTTATAATGACCAAATTATGACAACTGATCCTCACTAAAGCTGATATAATGACCAAATTATGGCAACTACTCTTCACTTGAATTGAAATTATTCGAATTCCAATATTATTTCAGATATAGATTTGTGCAAGAAAGAGGGCACCCTCAGCCATAATTTACAGGTAGTGGCATATGTGCACACAGATCTGTTTTTTTATAATGATCAAATTATGATTACTAGTCCTCACAAAAGTTGATACAATGACCAAATTATGACAACTAGTCCTCACTAAAATTGATATTACGACAAATTATTTCAGACATAAGACTTTTACGCAGGAAAGAAGGCGTCCTTAGCTACAATTTACGAATAGTGTCATATGTGTACACAGCCCCGTTTTTTATAATGATCAAATTATGATAACTAGCCCTCACAAAAGTTTATATAATGACCAAATTATGACAACAAGTCCTCACTAAAATTGATATTATGACAAATTATTTCAGATATAAAACTTTTTGGACAAGAAAATGGACGTTCACAGTTACAATTTACGGATAGTGGCATATGTGTACTCAGCCCCATATATTTATAATGACCAAATTATGACAACTAATTCTCACTAAAGTTTATATAATAACCAAATTATCACAGTTTATCCTTACCAAAGTTGATATAATGACCATATTATGACAACTAGCCCTCACTAAAAGTAATAATATTCGAATTCCAAAATTATTTCAGATATAAGAATTTTTGTTCAAGAAAGAGGGCTTGCTCAGCTACAATTAACGGGTAGTGTCATATGTGTAAAGTGTGTAAATTAACTAAATTATGACGTTCTCAGCTGCAATTTACGGGTAGTGGCATATGTGTACTAAGCCCCGATTTTTTATAATTTCCAAATTATGACAACTAATTATCTGAAATATGACAGCTGTTACTCCCTAAAATTGATATTATTCGAATTCCAAAATTATTTCGGTTATACAACTTATTGTACAAGAAAGAAGGCGTCCTCAGCAACAATTTACGGGTAGTGGCCTAAGTGTAAACATCCCCGTTTCTTTATAATGATCAAATTATGATAATTAGTCCTCACAAAAATTTATATAATGACCAAATTATGGCAACTAGTTATGACATATTATTTCAGATATCAGACTTTTTGCACAATAAAAAGGACGTTCTCAGCTACTATTTACGGGTAGTGCACTCAGCCCCATATATTTATAATTATGACAACTAATTCTCACTACGGTAACTCTTACAAGTATCAAGACGTGTCCGATTTTCTCTGTAAAATATTTGTTATAAAGTATATATTACTGCGCGCATAAATCCATAAGCAGTGTTTTCGTGATCATTGAAGTGTTGGTTGTTGATCTATGCAGTTGTATGTTGAGGTGAATTGTTCGTCCATCTATTAAACTACTTTTTAATTCCTCATTAGTGCTGATTTGTGTGTTATACTCATATATACATACATACATACACAATTATATTCGTACAATATAATTCGACATACATACATCTTTAATTACATTTTTCTGCAAGTACGAATTTATTCCTTCTGTGTGATCAGCCGTTCTACTTAACCAGTGATACATTTTAAACCAGCTCTATTTGGTTTGTGAATTAAATAAGTTTTGGTGACGCCATCTATTGTTGAGATTCCAACAACACTACGCGATACGATAATATCTTTAATAATCTGCTGTTTGATAATCTAATTATGACTGATACAAAATTTAAATGCGTCAATAAAAATTGTAATATAACTGGTGATGACGAAAGGATGGTATGCTGCTGGCTTTGCAATGGTCTTTCTCATTTTAAATGTAGTGGATTGAAAACACTTATCGCTGAAGCTCTCCGTAATACCAAAGGATTAAAATGGTGCTGCAATGATTGTATGAAAATTGATACCGAATTTTTTCGCTTTTACCAAAGCACTAAGGATACTTTTATAGGCATACAAAATAAAATGTCTGCTCTATCCAAAGAAATTGCAGCTTATGGAAGCTTATTTGATAATTTTAAACAATTAGAAAATTTACAACCTTTTGAATCTTCGCCTAAACGACGTAAGTCAGCCAGGAATAAGAACAAGAGTAATAATGACCCGATAATAGTGCAAAATGTACAATCTAATCTGTCTGATCTGCCGCCTGCGCCGTCCATTGGGCTCATAACTTCTGGTCAAAAGTCTCATTGTGATACTTTGCCATCTCCTGTGGAAGGGTCTTTTAAATCGAGTTCAGAGAAGCACGATAACATTCCTGTTGGTCTAGATCATGGTCCATCTACTTCTTCTAAGACAAAAAATGGTCCTAAGGAATTAATTGTTTTGCATCGGAAAAGACATATTTTTATTTCTCGTCTATCCTCTGACACTACTGTTGAAGATATCAATCATTATGTAAAATCCAAACTGGACCCTGCTATCGAATTGTCTACAACAAAATTTTCCTATTCTCAGCCCAGGAGTATAACTTCGTTTAAAATTACTGTTCCTGCTAATGTTTTTGATAGTGTTGTTGATCCACGTTAGTGGCCTGCAAATATTTTTGTTCGGGAATTTTTATTCAAGGAGAATTCAAGGCCAAAAAACATTGCTCATTTGCCACGTAATAACTCTTCGGCTTCAAAAAACTAATTAGATGCAAGGATCGTTTAAATATTATTTATCAGAATGTTCGTGGATTGAATACGAAACTATCTGCCCTCTTTCCTAATAGCTATGATTTCGTCTACGATGTAATTATTTGCACTGAAACCTGGCTTAATGATGATGTTTATAATTCAGAAATTCTTTGTAATAAATACCAAATATATAGATATAATCGCACCGGCCGTAGGGATGGTGGAGTTCTGATTGCTGTGTCTTGCTTTTACCTATCTGAAGTTATACTAACTAATGTTCCTGATGTTGAATTTGTTGCGGTTGTTGTCAAAGTGAAATATAAAAAAATTTATTTGACTTGTTCCTATATTCCTCCTGGATCTGATTCATCTGTTTATTCTAGACATATTAAAGCCATTGAGCATGTAGCTTTACTTGTTGATACAAATGACTCGATTTTCGTAGTTGGTGATTTTAACATGCCGTCGATTTTATGGAAGCAAACATCTGATACGCCGTATTTAATTCCGGTGAACAATAAAAACTGTGATGACTATTTTTTAAATGATATATATGGATTATCCCTTTATCAAATAAATCACGTCTGCAATGATTTTGGAAGAATACTCGATTTAGTATTTGCTAATGATGTTGATGATTGCAGTATTATTCGTTCCGATCCAATTTCAGTGCCTGAGGATCGATATCATCCTACGATCGGAATCAGTTGTTCTATTCCATCTGAAAATAAGCTGAAGTCTTCCGATAATGACCTACGTTTTTGTTTCAAACGAACACATTATAGCTTGCTGAATGATTTAATAAAAAATACTTGCTGGAATGATGTATTAAATAGTCCCGTGCACAATAAATCCAATATTGATTTGGCTATTACCTCATTTTACTCATTTTTTGAAATCTGTGTACCTAAGAAAGCTTTTCAAAAACATGTTGGACCCCCATGGAGTTCCAAGCAGCTGTCACATCTGAAAAATATTAAAAACAAAAATTACAGAAAATATAAAAAGTCCGGCTCGTTTGTTGACTATGGAAAGTATTCTGTTAGTCGTTCGGAATATAACTTGCTCAACCAAGCTTTATATAAGAATTATTTAATTAAAATGAAAAACAATTTCATACGTGATCCTAAATCTTTCTACTTATTTGTGAATTCTAAGAGAAAAACGCGTGGATATCCATCAACAATGAAATTTAATAATCGAGAATCCAGTAATATTGAAGTCATATGTGATATGTTTGCCGATTTTTTCGCCAGTACTTATTCGGATGCTGTCTACGATCACAGAGTTTGTTACCCTTATGGTGTTGCTTCAAGTCAAGGAATCTCCTTCCCTGTACTTACTTGCAGTGATATTTTGTTCTGCCTGAAAAATCTTAAAATGTCTCTCAGTCATGGTCCTGATGGAGTTCCTAGTTGCGTGTTAAATCGATGTGCTGAAACATTCGTGGAACCATTAACTTTACTGTTTAATGCATCAATTAAATTTGGTTATTTTCCCACATTTTGGAAAGATTCGTATATAATACCTTTATATAAATCAGGCAACAAATCTGATATAACGAATTATAGAGGTATTGCAAAATTAAGTGCCATTCCAAAATTGTTTGAGAAACTAGTTGCTGATTTCCTCCGCCATCATGCTGCATCGTTAATTTCACCTTGTCAACATGGTTTTAGAAAGGGCTGCTCAACTACAACTAATGTCCTTCAATTTACTTCTGCAGTTAATCAAGCATTTACACAAAAGAAGCAAACTGATGCTATTTACACTGACTTCAGTAAAGCATTTGATAAAGTTAACCACCAACTTGATAAATTAGATATATTGGGTGTAACTCGTAACAGCTTAAGCTGGTTAAGAACTTATTTAACAGGCAGAAAGCAAACTATTCGTTTCAACAATAGCACATCGAAATGCATATATGTTTCATCTGGTGTTCCGCAAGGCAGTCATCTTGGTCCAATTTTGTTTTCTTTGTTCATTAATGATCTTCCTGGCGTTATTAAGTCTTCCAATATACTGATGTATGCTGATGATATAAAAATTTTTCAATCCTTCAATAACCTTGTTGACCATATTTATCTCCAAACGGATCTTAACAATTTTTTCCTATGGTGCAATTATAATATAATTTAATTTAAAAACAATTTTTATTGTTTTGTCTACGTGGCCTTCAATGGAGCTCTTCCACAAATCTTCCATCCTACACTAGTAGACTAGCATTAATAAAATTACCAACACTTAAAAGCCGCCGTACGATGTTAAATGTGACTTTTAAGATAAACCTTATTAATGGTAATATTTGTTCTGAATATCTGATAAATTCTGTCCAATTTAACATTCGTACTCGTACTACTCACCATTATAATCCTCTTCTTATTAATTTTTGTAGATCTAATTATGATTTTGCTGATCCATTTTTGAGGTTATGTCGTGAATATAATTATTTGTCTGAATTCATTAATTATTCTTTAAGTTCCAATGCTGTGAAACATAAAATTATTGTTTATCTTAATTCATAAATTTTGTACTATATTGTTATTTTTGTTCCAATATTATACTAATAGTCTGTAAGGATTATATCCATTGACTATATTTAAATAAATAAATAAATAACCAAATTATCACAGTTTATGCTTACTAAAGTTGATATAAGGAACATATTATGACAACTAGCCCTCACTAAAACTAATAATATTCGAATTCCAAAATTATTTCAGATATAAGACTTTTTGTGCAAGAAAAAGGACGTTCTCAGCTACAATTTACGGATAGTGTACTCAGCCCCATATTTTTATAATGACCAAATTATGACAACTAATCCTCACAAAAGTTGATATAATTACCTAATTATGACAGTTTATCCTTACTAAAGTTGATATAATGAACATATTATGACAACTAGCCCTCACTAAAACTGACAATATTCGAATTCCAAAATTATTTCAGATATAAGACTTTTTGTGCAAGAAAGAGGGCATCCTCAAGTATATTTTACAGGTAGGGGCATATGTGTACACAGCCCCGTTTTTTTATAATGATCAAATTATCATAACTAGTCCTCACAAAAGTTGATATAATGACCAAATTATGACAACTAGTCCTCACTAAAATTGATATTATCACAAATCATTTCATATATAAAACTTTTTGGGCAAGAAAGAAGACATCCTCAGCTACAATTTACGGGTAGTGGAATAAGTGTACAGAGCCCCGTTTTTTATAATGATCAAATAATGATAACTAGCCCTCACAAAAGTTGATATAATGACAAAATTATGACAACTATTCCTCACTAAAATTGATAATATGACAAATTATTTCAGATATAAGACTTTTTGTACAAGAAAGAGGGCGTCCTCAGTTACAATTTAATGGTAGTGGCATATGTGTACTCAGCCTCGTTTTTTGTAATGACCCAATTAAGACAACTAGTCCTCACTAAAATTAATATTATTCGAATTCCAAAATTATTTCAGACATAAGACTTTGACAACTAATCCCCACTAAAGTTGATATAATGACCAAATTATGACAACTAGTCCTCACCTAAGTTGAAATTATTTGAATTCCAAAATTATTTCAGATATAATAGTTTCTGTGCACGGAAGAGGGCATCCTCAGATATAATTTACAGGTATGGGCATATTTGTACACAGCTCCGTTTTTTTATAATGATCAAATTATGATAACTAGTCCTCACAAAAGTTGATATAATGACCAAATTATGACAACTAGTTCCCACTAAAATTGATATCATGACAAATTATTTCAGATAAAATGCTTTTTGTGCAAGAAAGGAGACATCCTCAGGTACAATTTACGGGTACTGGCATATGTGTACAGAGCCCCTTTTTTCATAATGATCAAATTATGATAGCTAGTCCTAACAAAAGATGATGTAATGACCAAATTATGACACCAAGTCCTCACTCAAATATATATTATGACAAATTATTTCAGATATAAGGCTTTTTGTGCAAGAAAGAAAACGTCCTCAACTACAACTTACGGGTAGTGGCACGTGTGTACAGAGCCCCGTTTTTTATAATGATCAAATTATGATAACTAGTCCTCACTAAAATTGATTATGTTCGAATTCAAAAATTATTTCGGTTTTACGACTTATTGTACAAAAAAGAAGGCGTCCTCAGCTACAAATTACGGGTAGTGGCATAAGTGTATACAGCCCCGTTTTTTATAATGATCATGTTATTATAGCTATTCCTCACAAAAGTCTATATAATGACCAAATTATGACAACTAGTCCTCACTAAAATTGATATTATCACAAATTATGGCAACTAGTCATCAATTAAAATTATATTATTTGAATTTCAAAGTTATTTCAGATTGCGCAGCAAAGAGGACGTCCTAAGCTAAAATTTACAGGTAGTGGCATCTGTGTACTCAGCCATCTTTTTATATAATGACCAAATTATGAACACTAATCCACGCGAAAGTTGATATAATGACAAAATTATGACAATTTATCCTTACAAAAGTTGATATAATGACCAAATTATGACAACTAGTCCTCACTAAAATTGATATTATAACAATTTTTTTCAGATATAGGAGTCTTTGTGCAAGAAAGAGGACGTTCTCAGCTACAATTAGCGGTTAGTGGCATATGTATACACAGCACCGTTTTTCTATAATGATCAAATTATGATAACTAGTCCTCACAAAAGTTGATATAATGACCAAATTATGACAACTAGTATTCACTAAAATTGATATTATGACAAATTAATTCAGCTTTTTGTGCAAGAAATGCGGCTTCCTCAGCTGCAATTAACGGTTAGTGGCATATGTTTACAGAGCCCCGTTTTTTTATAATGACCAAATTATGACAACTAATCCTTTAAAATATATATAAAAACTAAATTATGACAACTAGTACTCCCTAAAATTGATATTATTCGAATTCCAAAATTATTTCGGTTATACAATTTATTGTACAAGAAAGAAGGAGTCCTCAGCAACAATTTACGGGTAGTGGCCTAAGTGTATACAGCCCCGTTTCTTTATAAAGATCTTCACAAAATTTCAACAAAGTCGTGACCAAATGAATCTGACACTTGATCTGTATGTAAAATTGCTCACTGAGTCCGAATATGAAATCAAAATGGTCAAAAGTAGAACAGTTTTCGAGATATTGCGTAATAACCGTTTTTTGCGTTTTCTAAAAAGGTTATGTCACTATAGTGAACGTACCTTCAAAACAGCTTGGCGGATTTTGAAAGTCTTTTTTGCCGTTGATAGACAATAAAATTATTAAAACAAATACGGGACGCTTGCAAAAATTGGTTAAGAATTTAGAGTTTTACAGTTGACCAAAGCTTGAACTTCACGAAAATTTTAATGATTTTTTGAAATTTTGCTGTTTTCAACTTCTTTTTTTAAAACCAAACAATAACTTTTTCTTTAGTTTCATCACTTACGAGATTAACTTATTTCAATACAAATATTACGGGTCCAATAAGAATCAGATCGGTGCAAAAATCACAGAGTTATAGAAGATTAATTAAATTATCCCATTTGTAGATTTTTATAAAATTAAAAAAATGCATGTAGGTATAAATTGCATTATTAATAATAAATATTAAAAATGACTTAGAACTGTTGAATTGCTTTGCCTATTGTAATTATTTTCTGCCTCTCGCACAAGGAACCAACAATAGTCGCCCAGCATCACCTCATCATACACCCCTTGGTACCGACGTTCCATTTCTTGTATTTGTTGGTGAAAACGCTCACCATGTTCGTCACTTTCATCGCCGAGGTTATTTGGGAAGAAATTTAAGTGCGAATGCAGAAGGTGTATTTTTAAAGACATATTAACTCCTTTTTAAGTAAGATATAAAAATGAGTGTTAAGTAAAATTCTTCAATGAAAAAACGATTTAAAAACCTTACCAATTTTCTCATAGTTTTTTAGCAAATCACGAATGATGTCTTAATAGTTTGGATCCCTGAAATTGCCCAAAAAGCCTGATACAACCAAACCAAATGATCTCCATGCCTTTAACTCATGACAACTGATCCTCACTAAAGTTGATATAATGACCAAATTATGGCAACTATTCCTCACTTGAATTGAAATTATTCGAATTCCAATATTATTTCAGATATAGATTTGTGCAAGAAAGAGGGCATCCTCAGCCATAATTTACAGGTAGTGCCATATGTGTACACAGGTCTGTTTTTTTAAAATGATCAAATTATGATAACTAGTCCCCACTAAAGTTTATATAATGACCAAATTATGACAACTAGTCCTCACTAAAATTGATATTATGACAAATTATTTCAGATATAAGGCTTTTTGTGCAAGAAAGAAGACATACTCAGCTAAAATTTACGGGTAGTGGCATATGTGTACAGAGACCCGTTTTTTATAATGATCAAATTATGATAACTACTCCTCACAAAAGTTGATATAATGACCAAATTATGACAACTAGTCCTCACTAAAATTTATATTATGACAAATTATTTCAGATATAAGACTTCTTGTGCAAGTAAGAGGGCTTCCTCAGCTACAATTTACGGGTAGTGTCATATGTGTACAGAGCCAAGTTTTTTTATAATGACCAAATTATGACAACTAATCTTTCAAAATATATATAATAACTAAATTATGACAACTACTACTGCCTAAAATTGATATTATTCGAATTCCAAAATTATTTCGGTTATACGACTTATTGTACAAGAAAGAAGGCGTCCTCAGCTGCAATTTACGGGTAGTGCCATAAGTGTATACAGCCCCCTTTTTTTATAATGATCAACTTATGATAACTAGTCCTCACAAAAGTTGATATAATAACAAAATTATGACAACTAGTATTCACTAAAATTGATATTATGAAAAATTAATTCAGCTTTTTGTGCAAGAAATGCGGCTTCCTCAGCTGCAATTAACGGTTAGTGGCATATGTTTACACAGCCCCGTTTTTTATAATAGTCCTTACAAAAGTTGATATAATGACCAAATTATGACAACTAGTCCTCACCAAAATTGGTATTATCACAATTTTTTTCAGATATAATAGTTTTTGTGCAAGAAAGGGGACGTTCTTAGCTACAATTAGCTAAGCTCGTTTTTTGTAATGACCAAATTAAGACAACTAGTCCTCACTAAAATTGATATTATTCGAATTCCAAAATTATATCAGACATAAGACTTTTTGCGTAGGAAAGAGGGCGTCCTGAGCTGCAATTTACAGGCAGTGGCATATGTGTACACAGCCCCGTGTTTTTATAATGATCAAATTAAGATAACTGGTCCTCACAAACGTTGATGTAATGACCAAATTATGACAACTAGTTATGACATATTATTTCAGATATAAGACTTTTTGCACAATAAAAAGGACGTTCTCAGCTACAATTTACGGGTAGTGTACTCAGCCCCATATATTTATAATGACCAAGTTATGACAACTAATCCTCACTAAAGTTTATATAATAACCAAATTATGACAGTTTATCCTTACTAACGTTGATATAATGACCACATAAAGTTGTCATTATAATGATCAAATTATGATAACTAGTCCTCACAAAAGTTGATATAACGACTAAATTATGACAACTAGTCCTCACTAAAATTGATATTATTACAAATTATTTCAGATATAAGACTTTTTGAAAAAGAAATTGGACGTTCTTAGCTACAATTTAAAGATAGAGGCATATGTGTACTCAGCCCCATATATTTATAATGACC
This sequence comes from Linnaemya tessellans, assembly GCA_951800035.1. Lineage (NCBI taxonomy): Eukaryota > Metazoa > Arthropoda > Insecta > Diptera > Tachinidae > Linnaemya > Linnaemya tessellans. The sequence continues at coordinate 96,880,093 of OX637532.1, read as the reverse complement.
AATTTATGACAACTGATCCTCACTAAATTTGATATAATGACCAAATTATGGTAACTATTCCTCACTTAAATTGAAATTATTCGAATTCCACTATTATTTCAGATATAATATTTTTTCAGATATAATGATCAAATTATGACAACTAATCCTCTAAAAAATAAATAATGACTGAATTATGACAACTAGTACTCCCTAAAATTTATATTTTTCGAATTCCAATATTATTTCGGTTATACGACTTATTGTAGAAAAAAGAAGGTGTCCTCAGCTTCAATTTACGGGTAGTGGCATAAGTGTGTAAAGCCCCGTGTTTTTAAAATGATCAAATTATGATAACTAGTCCTCACAAAAGTTTATATAATGACCAAATTATGACAACTAGTCCTCACTAAAATTGATATTATGACAAATTATTTCAGATATAAGACTTCTTGTGCAAGTAAGAGGGCTTCCTCAGCTACAATTTACGGGTAGTGTCATATGTGTACAGAGCCAAGTTTTTTTATAATGACCAAATTATGGCAACTAATCCTCCAAAATATATATAATAATTAAATTATGACAACTACTACTGCCTAAAATTGATATTATTCGAATTCCAATATTATTACGGTTATAAGACTTATTGTACAAGAAAGAAGGCGCCCTCAGCTGCAATTTACGGGTAGTGGCATAAGTGTATACAGCCCCGATTTTTTATAATGATCAAATTATAATAACTAGTCCTCACAAAAGTTGATATGATAACAAAATTATGACAACTAGTCCTCACTGAAATTGATATTATTCGAATTTCAAAATTATTTCAGATATAAGACTTTTTGTGCAAGGAAGAGGGCTTCCTCAGCTACAATTTACAGGTAGTGGCATATGTGTACACAGCCCCTTTTTTATAATAATCAAATTCTGATAACTAGTCCTCACAAAAGTTGATATAATGACCAAATTATTATAACTAGTCCTTACTAAAATTGACATTATAACAAATTATTTCAGATACAAGGCTTTTTGTGCAAGAAAGAACACGTCCTCAGCTACAATTTACGGGTAGTGGCACATGTGTACAGAGCCCCATTTTTTATAATGATCAAATTATGATAACTAGTCCTCACTAAAATTGATTTTATTCGAATTCCAAAATTATTTCAGACATGACATTTGCGCAGGAAAGAGGGCGTCCTTAGCTACAATTTACAGGTAGTGGCATATGTGTACACAGCCCCGTGTTTTTATATGATAACTGGCCCTCACAAAAGCTGATGTAATGACCAAATTATGACAACTAGTTACGACATATTATTTCAGATATAAGACTTTTTGCACAATAAAAAGGACGTTCTCAGCTACAATTTACGGGTAGTTTACTCAGCCCCATATATTTATAATGACCAAATTATGACAAAAAATCCTCACTAAAGTTTATATAATAACCAAATTACGACAGGTTATCCTTAATAAGGTTGATATAATGACCATATTATGACAACTAGCCCTCACTAAAACTAATAATATTCGAATTGCAAAATTATTTCAGATATAAGTCCTTTTGTGCAAGAAAGAGGGCTTCCCAGTTACAATTAACGGGTAGTGGCATATGTGTGAAATTGAAATTATTCGAGTTCCAAAATTATTTCAGATATAAGAAATTTTGTGCAAGGAAGAGGGCATCCTCAGATATAACTTACAGGTAGTGGCATATGTGCACACAGCTCCGTTTTTTTATAATGATCAAATTATGATAACCAGAAGTCACAAAAGTTGGTATAATGACCAAATTATGACAACTAATCCTCACTAAAATTTATATTATGACAAATTATTTCAGATATAAGGCTTTTTGTGCAAGAAAGAAGACATCCTCAGCTACAATTTACGGGTAGTGGCATATGTGTACAGAAACCCGTTTTTTATAATGATCAAATTATGATAACTAGTCTTCACTAAAATTGATAATATGACAAAATATTTCAGATATAAAACTTTTTGGGCTAGAAAATGGACGTTCTCAGCTACAATTTACGGGTAGTGGCATATGTGTACAGAGCCCCGTTTTTTATAATGATCAATTTATGGTAACTAGTCCTCACTAAAATTGATATTATGACAAACTATTTCAGATATAACACTTTTTGGGCAAGAAAATGGACGTCCTCAGCTACAATTTACGAGTAGTGGCATAGGTGTACAGAGCCCCGTTTTTTTATAATGACCAAATTATGACAACTAATCCTTTAAAATATATATAATAACTAAATTATGACAACTAGTACTCCCTAAAATTGATATTATTCGAATTCCAAAATTATTTCGGTTATTCGACTTATTGTACAAGAAAGAAGGCGTCCTGAGCTACAATTTACGGGTAGTGGCATAAGTGTATACAGCCCCGTTTTTTATAATGATCAAATTATGATAACTAATCCTAACAAAACTTGATATAATGACCAAATTATGACAAGTAGTCCTCACTGAAATTGATATTATGACAAATTATTTCAGATATAAGACTTTTTGTGCAAGAAAGAGGGCTTCATCAGCCACAATTTACGGGTAGTGGCATATGTGTACACAGCCCCGTTTTTTTATAATGATCAAATTCTGATAACCAGTCCTCACAAAAGTTGATAAAATGACCAAATTATGATAACTAGTCCTCACTAAAATTTATATTATAACAAATTATTTCAGATATAAGGCTTTTTGTGCAAGAAAGAACACTTCCTCAGCTACAATGTACGGGTAGTGGCACATGTGTACAGAGCCCCATTTTTTATAATGATCAAATTATGATAACTAGTCCTCATTAAAATTGGTTTTATTCGAATTCTAAAATTATTTCAGACGAGACTTTTTGCGCAGGAAAGAGGGCGTCCTTAGCTACAATTTACATGCAGTGGCATATGTGTACACAGCCCCGTTTTTTATAATGATCAAATTATGATAACTGGCCCTCACAAAAGTTGATGTAATGACCAAATTATGACAACTATTTATGACATATTATTTCAGATATAAAACTTTTTGCACAATAAAAAGGACGTTCTCAGCTACAATTTACGGGTAGTGTACTCAGCCCCATATATTTATAATGACGAAATTATGACAACTAATCCTCACTAAAACTAATAATATTCGAATTCCAAAATTATTTCAGATATAAGGCTTTTTGTGCAAGAAAGAACACGTCCCCAGCTAAAATTTACGGGTAGTGGCACATGTATACAGAGCCCCATTTTTTATAATGATCAAATTATGATAACTAGTCCTCACTAAAATTGATTTTATTCGAATTCCAAAATTATTTCAGACGTGACTTTTTGTGCAGGAAACAGAGCGTTCTTAGCTACAATTTACAGGTAGTGGCATATGTGTACACAGCCCCGTGTTTTTATATGATAACTAATCCTCACTAAAGTTTATATAATAACCAAATTATGACAGTTTATCCTTACTAAAGTTGATATATTGACCATATTATGACAACTAGCCCTCACTAAAACTAATAACCGTGTTTTTATATGATAACTTACCCTCACAAAAGTTGATGTAATGACCAAATTATGACAACTACTTATGACATATTATTTCAGATATAAGACCTTTTGCACAATAAAAAGGACGTTCTCAGCTACAATTTACGGGTAGTGTACTCAGCCCCATATATTTATAATAACCAAATTATGACAAAAAATCCTCACTAAAGTTTATATAATAACCAAATTATGACAGTTTATCCCTTCTAAAGTTGATATAATAACCATATTATGACAACTAGCTCTCACTAAAACTAATAATATTCGAATTCCAAAATTATTTCAAAGTCTTTTCGTACAAGAAAGAGGGCTTGCTCAGCTACAATTAACGGGTAGTGGCATATGTGCAAAATTGAAATTATTCGAGATCCAAAATTATTTCAGATATAAGAAATTTTGTGCAAGGAAGAGGTCATCCTCAGATATAATTTACAGGTATTGCCATATGTGCACACAGCTCCTTTTTTTCATAATGATCAAATTATGATAGCCAGAAGTAACAAAAGTTGATATAATGACCAAATTATGACAACCAGTCTTCACTAAAATTGATATTATGACAAATTATTTCAGATATAACGGTTTTTGTGCAAGAAAGAAGACATCCTCAGCTACAATTTACGGGTAGTGGCATATGTGTACAGAGACCCGTTTTTTATTATGATCAAATTATGATAACTAGTCCTCACTAAAATTGATTTTATTCGAATTCCAAAATTATTTCAGACATGACTTTTTGAGCAGGAAAGAGGGCGTCGTTAGCTACAATTTACAGGTAGTGGCATATGTGTACACAGCCCCGTGTTTTTATATGATAACTGGCCCTCACAAAAGTTGATGTAATGACCAAATTATGACAACTAGTTATGACATATTATTTCAGATATAAGACTTTTTGCACAATAAAAAGGACATTCTCAGCTACAATTTACGGGTAGTTTACTCAGCCCTATATATTTATAATGACCAAATTATTACAAAAAATCCTCACTAAAGTTTATATAATAACGAAATTACGACAGTTTATCTTTACTAAAGTTGATATAATGACCATATTATGACAACTAGCGCTCACTAAAACTAATAATATTCGAATTGCAAAATTATTTCAGATATAAGGCTTTTTGTGCAAGAAAGAAGACATCCTCAGCTACAATTTACGGGTAGTGGTATATGTGTACAGAGACCCGTTTTTTATAATGATCAAATTATGATAACAGGTCCTCACTAAAGTTTATATTATGACAAATTATTTCAGATATAAAACTTTTTGGGCTAGAAAATGGACGTTCTCAGCTACAATTTATGGGTAGTGGCAATGTGTACAGAGCCCGGTTTTTTATAATGGTCAAATTATGATAACTAGTCCTCACTAAAATTGATATTATGACAAATTATTTCAGATATATAAATTTTTGGGCTAGAAAATGGACGTTCTCAGCTACAATTTACGGGTAGTGGCATATGTGTACAGAGCCCCGTTTTTTATAATGATCAAATTATAATAACTAGCCCTCACTAAAATTGATTTTATTCGAATCCCACAATTATTTCAGATATAGGACTTTTAAAGCAGGAAAGAGGGCATCCTCGGCTACAATATAAGGGTAGTGGCATATGTGTACTCAGCCCCATTTTTTTTATAATGACCAAATTTTGACAACTAATCCTCTAAAATATATTTAATAACTAAATTATGACAACTAGTACTCCCTAAAATTGATATTATTCGAATTCCAAAATTATTTCGTTTATACGACTTATTGTACAAGAAAGAAGGCATCCTCAGCTACAATTTACGGGTAGTAGCATTAGTGTATAAAGCCCATTTTTTTTATAATGATCAAGTTATTATAGCTACTCTCCACAAAAGTTGATATAATGACCAAATTATGACCAAATTATGACAACTAGTCCTCACTAAAATTGATATTATGACAAATTATTTCAGATATAAGACTTTTTGGGCAAGAAAATGGGCCTTCTCAGCTACAATTTATGGGTAGTGGTAATGTGTACAGAGCCCGGTTTTTTATAATGGTCAACTTATGATAACTGGTCCTCACTAAAATTGATATTATGACAAATTATTTCAGATATAAAACTTTTTGGGCTAGAAAATGGACGTTCTCAGCTACAATTTACGGGTAGTGGCATATGTGTACAGAGCCCCGTTTTTTATAATGATCAAATTATGGTAACAAGTCCTCACTAAAATTGATATTATGACAAATTATTTCAGATATAAGGTTTTTTGTGCAAGAAGGAACACGTCCTCAGCTACATTTTACGGGTAGTGGCACATGTGTACAGAACCCCATTTTTATAATGATCAAATTATGATAACTAGCCCTCACTAAAATTGATTTTATTCGAATCCCACAATTATTTCAGATATAGGACTTTTAAAGCAGGAAAGAGGGCATCCTCGGCTACAATAAAAGGGTAGTGGCATATGTGTACTCAGCCCCATTTTTTTCATAATGACCAAATTTTGACAACTAATCCTCTAAAATATATTTAATAACTAAATTGCGACAACTAGTACTCCCTAAAATTGATATTATTCGAATTCCAAAATTATTTCGTTTATACGACTTATTGTACAAGAAAGAAGGCATCCTCAGCTACAATTTACGGGTAGTAGCATTAGTTTATAAAGCCCATTTTTTTATAATGATCAAGTTATTATAGCTACTCTCCACAAAATTTGATATAATGACCAAATTATGACAACTAGTCCTCACTAAAATTGATATTGTGACAAATTATTTCAGATATAAGACTTTTTGGGCAAGAAAATGGGCCTTCTCAGCTACAATTTACGGGTAGTGGCATATCTTACAGAGCCCCGTTTTTTATAATGATCAAATTATGATAACTAGTCCTCACAAAAGTTGATATAGTGACCAAATTGTGACAACTAGTTATGACATATTATTTCAGATATAAAACTTTTTGCACAATAAAAGGGACGTTCTCAGCTACAATTTACGGGTAGTGTACTCAGCCCCATTTATTTATAATGACCAAATTATGACAACTAATCCTATAATGTTCGTATTCCAAAATTATTTCAGATATAAGACTTTTTGTGCAAGAAAGAGGGTTTGCTCAGCTACAATTAACGCGTAGTGGCATATGTGTAAAATTGAAATTATTCGAATTCCAAGATTATTTCAGATATAAAAGTTTTTGTGCAAGGAAGAAGGCATCCGCAGATATAATTTACAGGTAGTGGCATATGTGTACACAGCCCCGTTTTTTATAATGATCAAATTATGATAATCAGTCGTCACAAAAGTTAATATAGTGACCAAATTATGACAACTAGTCCTCACTAAAATTTATATTATGACATATTATTTCAGATATAAGGCTTCTTGTGCAAGAAAGAAGACATCCTCAGCTACAATTTACGGGTAGTGGCATATGTGTACAGAGACTCGTTTTTTATAATGCTCAAATTATGATAACTAGTTCTCACAAAAGTTGATATAATGACCAAATTATGACAACTAGTCCTCACTAAAATTGATATTATGACAAATTTATTTTATTCGAATTCCACAATTATTTCAGATAAAGGACTTTTTAAGCAATAAAAGGGCATCCTCGGCTACAATATAAGGGTAGTGGCATATGTGTACTCAGCCCCGTTTTTTTATAATGAATAAATTATGACAACTACTCCTTTAAAATATATATAATAACTAAGTTATGACAACTAGTAAAAAATTGATATTATTTGAATTCCAAAATTATTTCGGTTATACGACTTATAATACCAGAAAGAAGGCGTCCTCAGCGACAATTTAAGGTAGTGGCATAAGTATATAAAGCCCCGTTTTTTTCTAATGATCAAGTTGTTATAGCTAGTCTTCACAAAAGTTTATATAATGAGCAAATTATGACAGCTAGTCTTCACTAAAATTGATATTATGACAAATTATTTCAGATATAAGACTTTTTGGGCAAGAAAATGGGCCTTCTCAGCTACAATTTACGGGTAGTGGCATATGGTACAGAGCCCCGTTTTTTATAATGATCAAATTATGATAACTAGTCCTCACTAAAATTGATATTATGACAAATTATTTCAGATATAAGACTTTTTGGGCAAGAAAATGGGCGCTCTCAGCTGCAATTTACGTGTAGTGGCACATGTGTACAGAGCCCCGTTTTTTATAATGACCAAATTATGACAACTAATCATCTAAAATATATATAATAACTAAATTATGACAATTAGTACCCCCTAAAATTGATATTATTTGAATTCCAAAATTATTTCGGTTATACAACTTATTGTACAAAAAGAAGGCGTCCTCAGCAACAATTTACGGGTAGTGGCATAAGTGTATACAGCCCCGTTTTTTTATAATGATCAAGTTGTTATAACTAGTCTTCACAAAAGTTGATATAATGACCAAATTATGACAACTAGTCCTCACTAAAATTGATATTATGACAAATTATTTCAGATATAAAACTTTTTGCACAATAAAAGGGACGTTCTCAGCTACAATTTACGGGTAGTGTACTCAGCCCCATATATTTATAATGACCAAATTATGACAACTAATCCTATAATGTTCGTATTCCAAAATTATTTCAGATATAAGACTTTTTGTGCAAGAAAGAGGGTTTGCTCAGCTACAATTAACGCGTAGTGGCATATGTGTAAAATTGAAATTATTCAAATTCCAAAATTATTTCAGATATAAGAGTTTTTGTGCAAGGAAGAAGGCATCCGCAGATATAATTTACAGGTAGTGGCATATGTGTGTGTACACAGCCCCGTTTTTTATAATGATCAAATTATGATAACCAGTCGTCACAAAAGTTAATATAGTGACCAAATTATGACAACTAGTCCTCACTAAAATTTATATTATGACAAATTATTTCAGATATAAGGCTTCTTGTGCAAGAAAGAAGACTTCCTCAGCTACAATTTACGGGTAGTGGCATATGTGTACAGAGACTCGTTTTTTATAATGATCAAATTATGATAACTAGTTCTCACAAAAGTTGATATAATGACCAAATTATGACAACTAGTCCTCACTAAAATTGATATTATGACAAATTTATTTTATTCGAATTCCACAATTATTTCAGATAAAGGACTTTTTAAGCAAGAAAAGGGCATCCTCGGCTACAATATAAGGGTAGTGGCATATGTGTACTCAGCCCCGTTTTTTTATAATGAATAAATTATGACAACTACTCCTTTAAAATATATATAATAACTAAATTATGACAACTAGTAAAAAATTGATATTATTTGAATTCCAAAATTATTTCGGTTATACGACTTATAATACCAGAAAGAAGGCGTCCTCAGCGACAATTTAAGGTAGTGGCATAAGTATATAAATCCCCGTTTTTTTCTAATGATCAAGTTGTTATAGCTAGTCTTCACAAAAGTTTATATAATGACCAAATTATGACAGCTAGTCGTCACTAAAATTGATATTATGACAAATTATTTCAGATATAAGACTTTTTGGGCAAGAAAATGGGCCTTCTCAGCTACAATTTACGGGTAGTGGCATATGGTACAGAGCCCCGTTTTTTATAATGATCAAATTATGATAACTAGTCCTCACTAAAATTGATATTATGACAAATTATTTCAGATATAATACTTTTTAGGCAAGAAAATGGACGTTCTCAGCTGCAATTTGCGGGTAGTGGCATATGTGTACAGAGCCCTGTTTGTTTTATAATGACCAAATTATGACAACTAGTCCTCACTTGAATTGAAATTATTCAAATTCCAATATAACTTCAGATATATATTTGTGCAAGAAAGATGGCATCCTCAGCCATAATTAACAGGTAGTGGCATATGTGTACACAGATCTGTTTTTTTATAATGATCAAATTATGATAACTAGTCCTCACAAAAGTTGATACAATGACCAAATTATGACAACTTGTCCTCACTAAAATTGATATTATGACAAATTATTTCAGACATAAGACTTTTGCGCAGGAAAGAAGGCTTTCTTAGCTACAATTTACGGATAGTGTCATATGGGTACACAGCCCCGTTTTTTTATATTAATCAAATTATGACAACTAGTTCTCACAAAAGTTTATATAATGACCAAATTATGACAACAAGTCCTCACTAAAATTGATATTATGACAAATTATTTCAGATATAATACTTTTTGGGCAAGAAAATGGACGTTCTCAGCTACAATTTACGGATAGTGGCATATGTGTACTCGGCCCCATATATTTATAATGACCAAATTATGACAACTAATTCTTACTAAAGTTTATATAATAATCAAATTATCACAGTTTATCCTTACTAAAGTTGATATAATGACCATATTATGACAACTAGCCATCACTAAAACTAATAATATTCGAATTCCAAAATTATTTCAGATATAAGACTTTTTGTGCAAGAAAGAGGGCTTGCTCACCTACAATTAACGGGTAGTGGCATATGTGTAAAATGTGCACAGAGCCCCGTTTTTTATAATGATCAAATTATGATAACTAGTCCTCACTAAAATTGATATTATGACAAATTATTTCAGATATAATACTTTTTGGGCAAGAAAATTTACGTTCTCAGCTGCAATTTACGGGTAGTGGCATATGTGTACAGAGCCCCGTTTTCTTATAATGACGAAATTATGACACCTAATCATCTAAAATATATATAATAACTAAATTATGATAACTAGTACTCCCTAAATCTGATATTATTTGAATTCCAAAATTATTTCGGTTATACAACTTATTGTAAAAGAAAGAAGGCGTCCTCAGCAACAATTTACGGGTAGTGGTATAAGTGTATACAGCCCCGTTTTTTTATAATGATCAAGTTGTTATAGCTAGTCTTCACAAAAGTTGATATAATGACCAAATTATGACAACTAGTCTTTAATAAAATTGATATTATGACAATTTATTTCAGATATAAAACTTTTTGGGCAAGAAAATGGGCCCTCTCAGCTACAATTTACGGGTAGTGGCAAATGTGTACAGAGCCCCGTTTTTTATAATGATCAAATTATGATAACTAGTCCTCAGTGAAATTGATATTATGACAAATTATTTCAGATATAAAACTTTTTAGGCAAGAAAATGGACGTTCTCAGCTGCAATTTGCGGGTAGTGGCATATGTGTACTCGGCCCCATATATTTATAATGACCAAATTATGACAACTAATTCTTACTAAAGTTTATATAATAACCAAATTATCACAGTTTATCCTTACTAAAGTTGATATAATGACCATATTATGACAACTAGCCCTCACTAAAACTAATAATATTCGAATTCCAAAATTATTTCAGATATAAGACTTTTTGTGCAAGAAAGAGGGCTTGCTCACCTACACTTAACGGGTAGTGGTATATGTGTAAAATGTGCACAAAGCCCCGTTTTTTATAATGATCAAATTATGATAACTAGTCCTCACTAAAATTGATATTATGACAAATTATTTCAGATATAAGACTTTTTGGGCAAGAAAATGGACGTTCTCAGCTGCAATTTACGGGTAGTGGCATATGTGTACAGAGCCCCGTTTTTTTATAATGACCAAATTATGACAACTAATCATCTAAAATATATATAATAACTAAATTATGACAACTAGTACTCCCTAAAATTGATATTATTCGAATTCCAAAATTATTTCGATTATACAACTTATTGTACAAGAAAAAAGGCGTCCTCAGCAACAATTTGCGGGTAGTGGCCTAAGTGTATACAGCCCCGTTTCTTTATAATGATCAAATTATGATAATTAGTCCTCACAAAAATTGATATAATGACCAAATTATGGCAACTAGTTATGACATATTATTTCAGATATAAGACTTTTTGCACAATAAAAAGGACGTTCTCAGCTACTTTTTACGGGTAGTGCACTAAGCCCCATATATTTATAATGACCAATGTCAGCGTTTAATCTTCTCTTCACATTAAAATGAAACGATCGTGTTGGTTGTTAATTTATGAATGTTTTCTTCATTTATTTGTCTTTTCGTTAGTAGCTAGTAATAAGGATAGGGTAGGATAAGTGTTGAGTAAAATAATACAGTGTTGATGAAAATCGTAATAGATAGATTATCCAGGGATGGCATTACACCTCCCTTTTTATAATAAAAAAGAAAAGTACCGTCCTTGTTTAGTTCTTGCCTTTTATAAACTTAGAACTATATATGTATATAACAAATTTATTTTATATATCCTTTTTTTTGTAATATTTGTAATATTGAAAATAGTTTATGTAACAATTTGGGGTTTCTCCCTTTTTTTTTTTAATAAAAATTACATTTTTATTTGTAAATGTTTTTCTATTTATAATTTATGAATATAAAATCTTTTATTTGTAATGTATTTCGAATTATGGGATTTAATTAGATATTAACTTTAGTAACTTTGTTATGCTTTCCTAATTCTGTTTTTATGAATAGTTTTCTGTTTCTTTGATATGTTATCATAAACTGTAACATTACAGCCTTCAATGCTCTTAACAACATAAGGCCATCATAAATACTCTTATGTTTATCATATGGTTGTTTCTGAATTAATACTTTATCATTAATTTTTAACGCTAATGGTTTTGCATATCTATCATAAAAATCTTTGTTTCTTAGCTTATGTTTCTCGATTAAATTTTTTGCTAATATATGTGTCGTCTGTAACCGAAATTTAACTTCTTTACTGTAATTTTCAACGTTATAAATTGGGTCAATTGTGCCTTTTAAGTTGACACCTGGTAATGTTGCATTCTTACCGAATACTAGTTCATATGGTGAAAATTTGTTATCAAAAACTGTATTTGAAGTAGTGTTGTGAAAAAATGTAAAGTATTTGAGATATACATCCCAATCAGAAGTGTTTTCATTCATGTAAGCTCTCAGATATTCATTAAAAACCCTGTGATTACGTTCCACAGTACCCACAGTTTCGTGGTGATAGGCTGTTGAAAATTCTACTTTAATGTTTAAAAATTTGCATAATTGAGCGAACACTTCGTTTTTAAATTCCGTTCCCAAATCTGATTTTATTGATTTCATTGAACCGTATACTAAAATAAAGTTTTAAAAAATTGCACGAGCAACAGTGTTCGCGCTTTTATCCGGTATAGCAATAGTTACCAAATATTTTGTTAAATCACACATAAGTGTCAATGCATATTTCTTTCCATAATTTGATTCCACAAATGGACCAAATGGATCAAAAGGTTTAATTGGGGTTGGTGTTAAAACCAGCTCCTCTTTATATCCTGGTTTTACTTAATTCAAGTTGCACTTACCACAATTTTTTACAAAACAAGCAATACATGGCGTTCTTCCAAAAGTATTTAGTTCTTAATTTTGCATAGAGTTTTCTACGTCCACAATGACCTCCTAAGAGCGGATCATTATGATAAACGTTCATGAGCTTTTCTTTTTCATTTTTATCGAGTATTGTATCGATAGGATCAGTTAAAATAATTTCTAGTTTATTCAATATCCCAATGCCATGGTCTTTTAATTTCTGTATTGTAAAAAGTGTAAAAAAATATCATCTTTTGGCCATTCCATTGTATGAATGTTGTGATTGACGGCTTCCTTTTGTAGTCTCAAAAGCATATCATCTAAAATCAATGTTTTGTTATCAATCACAAAATTCAAAAACAATATGATTTTAAATTTTCTATAAATATTTATGTGCAATTTTGTTAATTTTCCATTTGTGTATAAAATTTCAGATCTGATCTTAGGTATTTTGTTGGTAAACTCATGAGAAAACTTGTCATATATTGGGATTTTATCTAAATTGTCCTTTTCTGTTGTGCCTACAGAGCTGTGTTCCTTCATCTTTTGCCTAGACATTCCGCGGGTTGTCACAGCAAAAATTTTCATATTGACACTTTTCAATTCGTCAATTGAAATGCGCGAGAGTGCATCTGCGCTCATATTGTTTTTGCCCTTTATATATTCTATTGAAAAATTGTATTCTGATAGTTCTAATCGGATTTTTGTTAACTTTGATGACGGATCTTTTATATTGAATAGATAAACTAAAGGCCTGTGGTCGGATCTGACAGTAAATTCAGTACCATAAATGTATGGCCTAAACTGGGTTATTGCAAAATGTATAGCTATAAGTTCTTGTTCAATTGTGGGTTTCTTTTGTTCCGCACTGGAAAAAGATTTTGAAGCAAAATAAATTGGTAAATCGTTTCCGTTAAAGTCTTGACTCAAAACGGCTCCACATCCACTTTTGGATGCATCTACAGTAATCAAGAATTTTTTCGAAAAATTTGGGTATTGTAAGATTTGCGGTGATATCAAATTTGACTTTAGGTCATCAAAAGCTTTTTGGCATTTTTCATCCCAATTAAAATGTATTTTCTTTCGAGTTATGTAATTTAATGGTGCTGCTAATACAGCAAAATTTGTAATGAACCGTCTATAATAATTAGCAAATGCTACGAATCTTTTGACTGCGTCCTTATCATTCGGTTTCGGATAATCTCTAACAGTTTTAATTTTTGAGTCATCAGGTAAGAGACCTTTTGAAGTGCACTTGTGACCAAGAAAAGTTACTTCTGGCCTGAAAAAATTGCATTTGTACGGGTTAATTTTTAAATTGAATTTTCGAAAAATATTGAAAACACTTGATAAATTTTTGAGATGATGTTGCTTGCTGCAACCAATGACAATTATGTCATTGACATATAAAAATGCTTGGTCTGGTGAAAGACCAGAAAATGCGATTGACATCATTCGCGAAAAGGAATTAGGTGCAATATTTAAGCCAAATGGTAAAACTTTGTATCGAAATGAACCACGATCTTTACCAAATGAAGTTATATCCCTAGAATCTTGGTGTAAAGGTATTTGGTGAAAACCTGAAAATAAATCGAGTATTGAAAAATGTTTAGCTCGACCAAGATTATCTAAGATATCATCAATTCGTGGGAATGGAAATTTATCCGCTATCAATTTTTTATTCACTGCTCTAAAATCAACGCACATTCTATAACTTTTTTGACCATCTCTACTCTTTTTTGATACTAAAATTAAGAGACTGTTATAATTTGATTGACTGCGCTCAATCAAATCATTTTTCAATAAATTTTCAACTTGATCATTAATTTCCTGTTTTTGAGAATGAGGTAGACGATAATTTTTAATGTAGACGGGTGAAAAGTCATTTAGTCTAATTTTTTGTTCATAAAAATTGTTAACTGTCATTTTATCAGTTTTTAAGGCAAAAATGTCGGCGTATTGTTCGCATAATGGTAATAGTTCGTTCTTTACATCGGTAGGCATTTGCATTTCCAATATGTTCTTAAGATTTGCAATCCGATTGTTTTCAGAATTAACTTTATTTAGTGAGTATACATTAAAATTGCTCAGTTTTTCGGACTTTATATCAGAATTTCTTATACACTTATATTCGTTTGTTGTGTTTATGATTCGCAAAATTGGTGAATTTGAATTCACAATACATTTACTTATACACACCCATTCGCTAGTCTCTTGCGAATCAATAAACATTGGTTCTATAACATTATTTAATTTAAAAATTCTGAAAACTTCACACCTCGGTGGGATTATGCAATTGTCATCATTCGTGTCATGTAAAATAGGAATTTTAAGTTTATTATTGCGAAACCAAAATGAAACTGACATATTCTCATAATTAATTTTGCACTTAGTTGTCTTTAAAAAATCTTTGCCAAGTATACCGTCTGACGGAATGTTAAAATTATCGTCAACAACATGAAAAGTTTGCGGAATTATTAAATTTGTTTGAATTGTACCCAATGTAGTGATTAAATGCGTGGTTATCCCCTTAATATTAACAATTTCACTTTCGTTAAAAATTATATTCGATTTTACACAAGTGATTTTGATCAATGAAACATCGGCTTGGGAATCTACTAAAAAACTGCATGATCTGTCCGTATCCGTTGAGTTTAAATGAATGAAATCTGAAAAATTTAAATTTAAACTATAAATAGCTTTTGTTGATCCATATTGATTTTCAATTACTAATTTCGATTGTCCTCCCCCAACATTTCTTGTTGAGGGGTCTCTGCGTTTAAAGTCAGTGTTCTTGCGTTTCGGTTATTTGAAGTGTTTCGAATGTTGGTATTAAAACGATGGTTGCCACGGTTGAAATTATTATTAAATCTAGTTTGATTGAAATTACCGCTACGATTGTGATTAAACCCCCGTGAGTATCCATTACCACGACTATACCCACGATTGCTATTGAAACGAGTTGCATTATTTCCACGATTATTATTAACACGACTGAAATTATTTCTGTTTGAAAAATTGTTAAAGTTGTTGTTACGATATTGAAAAGCTAAAACCTGTTTCTCTTTAGATTCATTTGTCTGTTCCACAACTAATTTTGCAATTACATCTTTTGGGTCAGCAAATGCTGTTGAAGCGAGAATTGATTTGACTAAATCTGATCTAGCATTCAATCAGGGATTTCCAAAAAATTTTTGGTTGTGTAGTAGTGAGTACCAGAGAGTAAAAAAAATAAGAGAATACATTCATTACAGCCGAAATAAAATGTTAGTAATATATTTTATATGTTGTGTAACACAAAGGTATAAAATTAAAAATTTTTTGTGTTGATAAAAAATTTGTAGCAATTCTTTACCAATTCAATGTCGCTGATTTTAAAACTGCACTTTTTTTTAAAGAATTTTATGTTTTTAAAATTCATAAAATATAAATATTGCACTCAAATCACAGTTGATAGAAAAAAAGTGCAGTTTTAAAATTAGCGACATGAATTGGTAAAGAACTGCTACAAATTTTCTATCAACACAAAAAATGTTTAATTTTGTTCCCTTGTGTTATACAACTTATAAAATAAAATCTTCTAAATTTATACTCTTATGGAAGTTTCGTAATAGTAGAATGCTTTTCAAATGGGATGAACTTAATTTATTACGTTGCTTGGAACAAATAAATTTTAAATCCGAAAAAATTTGTTCGTATAGGTAAGTGGTGCCGAATAAAGAGAGGCACTTAAATGAATTTTTTTTAGTTCAGGATGGAACTCGCCATCCAAATCTTTCCAGAACTCTACAATATTATTTTCGTCTGGAGCATTTACTTCGCTTCGTGGTATGATTAGTTCTGATTGAATATCAAATTCATAGTCGCTTACATCGCAACGAAAATGGTTTTCGAAAAGTTCTAATAGCGGTTGTAAAATTACAGAATCTTGAAACCTGTTTTGAAAATTATTGAAAAGTGTTTCAAATATTTCGGCATATTAATATCTTTTGTCGATTTCGAGATTTCTATAAACAAGTGAAGTTTTTGGAAAAATCACCAGTTTTAATTTGGGAAAAAATTAGAAAAAGTTTTGTTTTAAAATTGTGAATGATGTAGTGGTATACACAATATTTTTTGAGTGTAACCTGAAACAAAATAATATAGCATCCGCTAGACATGTACATTTGTCGAAGTCACATCGACGACTGAATTGAAGAGTATAAAAATATGTGTTAGTAGTGGTGTACACAATTGTGCAAAGAAATGGAAATCCCTGCATTCAATCGACAAACACTTACAGTTTGCTCAATTGCCATCTCATGTGCCTTGATCTTTGTCATGCCCTCGATAACAAGAGATCTCTCAAGTGCGTCGGCAAGTTCCTCCGCTTGTTTCCCAAAATCTGTATAATTATTATTTCTAACTTGCAGTGCTGAAATTTTCCCCGCTACTACCTTCGAGTTATCAGGTTTTATTCTACTTTTCAAAGCTGTTCTTATTTCATCAATCGTGCTCACATTGTCCGGTAAATCTTCGCGCGAGTTACATCCTTATTATTGTTAGTAGTATGGTAATTAGACATAAGCAAACAAAACTGTCTAGACCTAAATATTATAATTAGACATAAGCAAACAAAACTGTCTAGACCTAAGTGAATAATAATAAATGATAAACGTAAGTAGGTAAACAAATATACCTGTAAATCCTAAACAAACATCATAAATACAGTAGATTGTAAGTAATAAAGATAAAAACAGAAAGATGGTAAATACCATAAACAACCCTAATTAAGTACATAGGTGAAACAACAAAGGAAATTATTCCAAGGACAAGGCTTAGATTAAGTATATAAATGCATGTAAACCTAAACATAGGCTCAGTCTTTAGATTCAATTCAAAAAATAAAAATAAGTAAACCACACTGTATTTGTGTTATTACTTATAACTGGCGCAGTCGGTTTTCGAACATAAAATAATATTCTAAAGAATTTTTATTAAATTAATTAAACAATTAATTTGAAATTAATAATTGTTTTACTGGCGCAGACGGTTTTCGAATTTAAAAAATAAAATTCTAAAAAAACTATTATTAAATTATTTAAATAATTATTTAACAAAAAAAAAAAAATATAATAATAATAATAACAAAATACAATCCAAAGATTGTGAAAATAAAGAAATGATGAATCAAAAGCAGGAAAACTTTGTTGACGAACTGCAAAGGAAAGTATTGCAGTTAGAAGGAGCATTACGACTACAGGAGGAACAACTAGGTCAGAAAGAGGCCCAATTACAGGCACAAATGCAACAACAAATGCAACAGCAGCAAGTACAACAACAATTTCAACAACCCATTCAGAATGATGCGTTTGCATTTAATATGACGCCTAAAGACATCATAGAACAATTCCGACGTCTAAAACCCCTCGATGAAACGCATAACCCAAGAGCATTTATACATGCCGTTGAGGAAAACCTTACTCTTTGTGGAAATAATGAAATCCTGACTCAATTTTGCACCAGAATCATAGTAAATGAAAAAATTTTAGGAAATGCTGGTAGAAGGGTGAGAGAGTTGGAAAATAAAGCTTCCTGGGAGGAAATAAAAGCCAGAATGCTGCAGGAATTCAGACCGAGGAAGACATATGCGGAAATTTTCAACTTCTGCCGTACAGTAAAAGTAAGAAATTTGAATCAATTATTTAGTATATTTGAAAAATCAAAATATGAAATAAATGACATATATTTAGTAGACCAATTAAAACCTAGTATATACAAACCAGAAAACGTCGATAGGGATTTAGTAGACATTTTGTTAGAAAAAATAGATGGACCTATTCGAGCACATGTAGGAGAACATGAAACCTTGATTGAAATAATTATGAAATACACAAAACTTAAATTATTAGACGACACAAGAGCCATTGCATTTAACCATAGAAGTAATACAAAATATGATAGAAAACAATATTACAATTTCCACAAACCAACGCCAAATAATAATTTTCAATACCCTAATAACCAGAAAAAATCTGAGTCTAACATTAGCCTTCAGTATAGACCGAATTGTAGTTCGATGACAAGGAATTTTCGGCAGCAAACCCTAAATACTATGCAAGACATGAATTTTAATAGAAATTCTGTTCAACAGTCTAATTACAACCGTTTTCCAAAACAACTAAAATATAACCAAACTAGAAATTCTTATCAAAGTAGACAACAACGTGAAACAAGTACTTTTAATAATTATGTACCAGAGCCAATGGACATTGGTAACTTAAGAGAACAGGAAGATGTAAATTTTTCTATACAGCCTCCTTCACAAAATTACCCATAGTAGTTGTAACAATTAGTGATCACAAAATTAAATGTCTCATAGATACTGGTTCGGAAACAAGCATAATTAAGCCAAATGCCTTGGGGAATTCATTTCCTATTCAGAACATTGATTTACCGCAATTGTATAGAACCATAAACGGAATAAATCAAATCACACAAAAAGTTGTTACACCCATACCAACAGAATTCAATATTACAGGAACTTTATCCTGGAAAGTCATAAATTTTAGTAGTAAGAATTACTCAGCCATAATTGGTCAGAACTTTCTCATTGCTCTTAAAGCTAAGATTGATGTAGAGAATAAATTTATTAATATTTTAGGTAACAATATACCGTTTATAAATTATAACCCATACAATAGTTCGGAAATTTGCTCACTTGAATACAGTAATATACAAAAATTAAATTTAGAACATTTGAATTCGGAAGAAAATCACATGATTAGTAAATTATTACGAGATTTTAAAGAATTATTTTATAAAGAAGGGGATAAACTCTCCACAACATCTGTAATAAAACATGAAATAATAACTACAACAGACCGACCGTTATATTCAAAAATCTACAGATACCCGCAAATACATGAGATAGAAATCCAAAAACAAATAAAAGAAATGTTAGACCAAAATATAATTAGGGAAAGTAACTCGCCTTATAATAGTCCTTTATGGGTAGTACCGAAAAAGATAGACAATTCGGGAGTTCAAAAGTGGCGAGTTGTCATAGATTATAGAAGATTAAACGAAAACACGATAAGTGATAAATTCCCAATTCCAAATATAGATGGGATTCTTGACAAACTGGGTAAAGCTCAGTATTTTTCTACTATTGACCTTGCAAAAGGTTTTCATCAAATTTTAATGAATGAAAATGATATGGAAAAAACAGCATTTTCAACACCTTTCGGACATTATGAATTTGTAAGAATGCCATTTGGACTTAAATATGCTCCATCGACCTTCCAACGTCTTATGAATCATGTGCTCCGTTATCATATAAACAGAATTTGCGTAGTATATTTGGACGATATTCTTATATTTAGCACATCCTTAGATGAACATGTAGCAAATATAAGGAAAATATTTCAAACGCTTAAAGAAGCAGGACTCAAGATTCAAATAGATAAATGTAATTTTTTAGAAAAAGAAACTGAGTTTTTGGGTCATATCCTTACACCCGAAGGTGTCAGGCCGAACCCAAAGAAAGTTGAGGTAATTCAAAAATTAAACCTCCCTACAACGCAGAAGCAAATTAAATCTTTCTTAGGAGTAACAGGTTTCTATAGAAAATTTATAAAAGACTATTCTAAAATAGCTTATCCTATGATAAAATATTTAAAAAAAATTTTAAACCTAACACAAGAGATCCAAACTACATTGTGGCTTTTGAAAAATTAATGGATATTATAACTAACCCACCTATTCTAATGTATCCTAACTTTAATAAACGCTTTAAACTTATTACTGATGCTAGCAATTTCTCAATTGGCGCAGTTCTAATACAGGAAGGTCATCCAATTTCATTCGCGTCACGAACATTAAATAACCATGAGCAAAATTATTCCACTATTAAAAAAGAACTATTGGCAATAGTTTGGGGAGTAAAATATTATAGACCTTATGTCTTTGGAAGGGAATTTGATTTACAAACAGATCAGCCATTGAAGTGGTTGCAGGTAAAAAATTCAGGCAAGGATATTAGTCCAAGATTCCAACGATGGTTAGTACAATTGGGAGAATATGATGCCAAAATCGATTATATTTCAGGTAAAGAAAATAAAATAGCCGACTTTCTTAGCCGAATTAATTGTGAGAAACATGAAATAAACGCATTTGATTCCGAAAATTTGGGAATCACACTAAACGAAATGTTTAGGATCAAGAACATAAATGCAGGAGAACATCAAAAGCAATCACAAGCCTCTCTGGCGGTTCATACTGACCAATCTGAAGAAGAAAATTTAACTGTACACTCACAAGCAGAAACTTATAATGATCATATTCCAATTCTTGATACAATTGTAAATCGCTTTAAGTACCAAATTATTTTAAAGGAAACTAAGGAAATCGAAATGACAATTATTTTTAATAAGAAGAAAATTTTTATTGATAAAGGTGACCTTGAGTCTGATAGTGTTATCAATATAGTCCGAAGACATATTGATAAAGGAAAAGTCGCAATATTTTCTGAACTCGATGATCACCATTTCCACAAATTGCAACGAATTTTAGTGGATTTGAGTATTGAAAAAATATCTTTTGTGAAATGTACCTATTTTGCGAGGGATATTGAAGACGAAAATGAGCTAAAGAAACAGATATCGTTTTTTCATAAAAATGAAGTGGGTCATGCAGGAATTATTCCGACGATTATAGGCAAAATAAATGAGTTCTTGGCAATAAAAGGACCAGTTAAAAAATTTATTTTTGATAATGAATTTAACTCAAAGAACGTAAGGGATTTTTTGTCACAAGAAAGAATCGAATTTCATGCCACTAAACCAAATAGTCATACCGGAAATTCTGATATTGAACGTCTAAACAATACTTTGACTGAAAAAATTAGAACACTTAACCTGGAAGAAAAATTGCCTATTACTACTCAGATGACAAAAGCCATAAAATTTTACAACAACACAGTGCACAGCACTATAGATTGTACTCCATTTGACGTTTTAAATGGTTCTATAGATCACGAACTAATCAAAAGTAGATTGAAAAATAAAAAGCATTATACTATTCAAAAGCTTAATCGCAATAGGGAATCTTACATTGAGAAAAGGAAGAAAGGATTCATAAAAAATTATAAAAACGTAAGGCACAAGGAAGAACCAAAATTTATTAAACGCAATTTAGAAAATGTTCATTTAACAAATATAAAAAGACCGCCTAAATTTACAGATATGGACGATCATAATGGCGATTATGATGCTAACAACCGAGATACAAGGAATACTGCAGATTAATCCAGTAACCGAGGAATCAGGATACGCACAAATTAAGTTGAGGAAAGTTGAAGTGGTAAACCAAACTTCCACAATTTTACATTTAATTGATACCAAAGAGTTGAATCTTATTGTAAATCAAATTGAGGATAATATAAGAAATTTAGACTTACATAATAGAGAAATAGTTGAATTAGAATTAAAAACAATCAAATCGAAATTGAAATCAATAATACCGTTAGAACTTAGAAAGAAAAAAGGGTTGTTTAACATCGTAGGACATATACAAAAATGGTTAGTTGGGGTTATGGATGATGACGACCGTCAGGAAATTCTCGAACACCTTAAGTTAGTGGATGAAAATAGTCATAATATTATAGAAACAGTTAATACACAAATATATATAAATACGCATTTTAATGAATCAATCCAAACACTAAAATCGACTATTGAAGATGACAGGGAAAATATAAAAAAAACATTGGCCAGTTTTGAAAACAGACACAGCGAAATAATTCGAAGACTTTTATATACTGACCAAATGCTTAAACTATCATTCCTAAAAGGAAAAATTGAACATATTCAGGAAAACATAGTATCTGCTAAACACCATATATTTCACCCAAGTATACTAACATCTGAGGAAATAGATAAATTTCAAATAGATTTCTTTAAATTAAAATTTATGAAAATTGACATTTTAAATTACGAAGATGGAACACTAATTTTTGTAATAAAAATTCCAATCAATTATATTGAAACTGATTTGAAAATGATATTAGCCCTTCCCAACAGAAATTATATGGAGATTAATGAACCAAATGGTTATGTCATTAAAATTGGAAATAATGTTTTACAGTATGAGGAAAATGTCTATTTCAAAAATCTTAAAAAAAGTAAGCACTGTACTCTGTCAAATAATTGTAATTTTAAGTTTAATAATAAAACTGAAATTGAGGCATTTGAAGACGATATGATTTTAATAAAAAATGCTAACAACTTAGAAATTATACAGGACTGTGACAGTAGAAGACTTATAATTAATAAAAATTACCTTCTTATGTTCTATAATTGCAAAATTAACATCAATAACCAAACCTTCCAAAATCAGAAAACAATTGTTCAAGATAAATATTTTTATCCTAGTAATGGCATACCGAAATCAGACACTGTACCAATACCTTTTAAGCCAATCGAACTAAAAAATTTTGAAAACATTAGGTGTTTAAGCTGAATTTTACGTTTGATATCTTTGTTTGTATTATTAACTTATTAGTTTTCCGTCTATGTATTTTATTGGAATTCTCTGTTGGGATCCAAATATTATTCCTTATTATCAACATTGTTTGGCTGGAATATTTTCTTGGATTCCAACGAGTAAACCGCTAACGGGTAGGTTAAACATTGTCTTCGCCATCTTCAATTTTTATTAGTTACAGCACTTGCTTTGTGAACTTTCTAGGAAACACTTCTAGCTATTCAAGGTAACGAAGAATTGGAAAAAATAAAGGAACTAATCGCAAATTTTAATTAAATTACTGTGTTTTTATTTTATTTCATAAATTTTATACCACACACGCAAACATTTGGTCCTCTGAGCCGGATTTCTTGGAAATTTTTGTAAGAAATTAACTCATCATATTTTCTTTTTCTCACTCGCATCAAGGAATTTCATCGTTGAGAATCCATACAAACCACCAAAATAGTCTTCGTTTATTTGGAAAATATCGAACATTTAAATTAAAGGTGCGTAAAATAAGTTCTTAATTTAATTGTGTTAAAGTGAAAAAAGAAACAGTGTGTAAGGTAATAAAAGAAATAAAATACACACATACATATTATACACTTGTATATACATATATAATTATATACATAAATTGTTTTTGTGATTGATCGCGTTTCATCCCTCATTAGTAGAAATAATTAACCATTATTTTTGACGTTTGTTTTAATTAATTTTCGGTCGATACGAAAAAAATCTTCTGTGGTTTTATTTACGTGGACGGACGGAATTGCAAATAAAAATAATTTTTTTTTATAAAATATTTGCACTTTCTATCTTAAATTACTGAGTGTTAAATTATTACAATTAAATTAAATAATATTTATTATAACTTATATATTATTATAACTGAGTGCAACAACAAGTGTGAGTTTCTTTTTGCTTTAATTTGTAATTACAAAGTTGTTTATTTGTTCATCTTGTTCTTTTTACTTTATTTGGTATACACCCTACCGTTGGTCACTTTGACTATTATATCGTGTGTGCATTAATTTTCTCCCATAAATTTGCGACTAATTTATATATTAAAAAATAAATCATGGCGAACAAATATTTAAATAAATTTACGCGCGTATCGGATTCCCTCATTAAATTCGCAGCAAATTTTAATGATTGTCATGAGGATTTCCATACGATTTTTACGCTACAAATTCAACGTGACGAATTAAAGAATTTATGGGAAAAAGTTAAGGATGCATATGAAGGGTGGGTCGACTATGTTGACGATAATACCAAAGTGAACTCTGAAGATGTAAATGTGGCTGCTTCTAAATATCAGAGTACTTATATGGCTTACCTTAATTGTTTAGCCTTGATTAATGAAAAGTCTCAATATTTAGAAGTTAATACGCCAAAAATAAATGAATCTTCTGTTAAACACTCACACTTGGGCAACTCAGAACATAATTTAACACTACCTCCTTGTGATGTAAAAACATTTGAAGGAGATTATATATCATGGCCTGCATTTAGAGATTTATTTACAGCCATATATATAAATAGTTCGCGTCTTAGTAATATAGAACGTCTTTGCTATTTAATACGTAAAACCGCCGGTGAAGCGAATGAAATCGTGTCTAAGTGCCCGTTAAGTAACGAGGGGTTTGATGTTGCTTGGCGAAACCTTAAGGAGGCATATGAAAATCCTCGTATGTTGGTTAATAACCAATTGAAATTATTATTTAACCTTCCCTCCGTTGATAAGGAATCTAGTGCCGGTTTAAAAACTTTGCAGCGCGGTATTAATAATTGTCTCACATCGCTTTCCATTTACAAAGTTTCAACAGACAATTGGGATCCTATTTTAATTTTCCTTTCGATTCAACGTTTACCCACTTCTACCGTTAGTTTATGGGAACAAAGTGTTCGTAATAAATAATCGTGGAAAAGTTTCGATGAATTTCTGACGGAAAGGATTCAGACTTTGGAGTGTGTTCATGATCTTAAAAGTTCGAAGCAATGTGAAAAGAGTTCGGGTCACAGGGTCAGGGCTCATGTTGTCAATTCTACTTCTGCTTCTACGTCTTGTGTTTTATGTCGGAATTCAGGACACCTCCTGAGAGGATGTAAGCGGTTCAAAAATTCTTCAATTTCGGAAAGATTTTCAACGGTGAAAAAATTTCATTGTTGTGTGAATTGCTTATCACGTGAACATGAAGTAAAGAATTGCAAGAGTGCTTTCAATTGCAGTATTTGCAATAAAAGGCATCATACTTTGCTACATCGAGATAATGCTACCTCGGAAGTTGCGCCTAGGGATCATTTTGCTACCACGTCTGGCAATTTGGCCCAGAATGCTCAAGTAGATTACTCCCTGCCTTCTACATCGAGTGGCATATCTTCGAGCAGTAATCCTACTCGACAGGTATTTCATGTCTCTCAGAACCGAAAAGTGCTTCTGGGAACAGCTATGGTGAATATTGTTCACAATGGTATGACTTACCCAGCTCGAGCCTTGATTGACCCCGCTTCAGAGTCATCTTTCATCTCTGAGCATTTACAGAATCGCTTGAAACTATTTGCACATTCTACGAATGTCAGAGTTTCAGGAATTAATCAAACTCTTTCTGCCACTACTAGAAAAGTTTGTAGTTTGAAAATTGGTTCTCCCTTAGATTCATCTATCCTATTGGAAACCATGGCCCTGGTACTACCTAATATATCAGGCCATCTGCCTTCGTTCATTGTAGGCTCTAGTTATCGTAATAGTTTTTCGAATTTACAGCTAGCAGACCCTCATTTTTACCAAACTCGGCCTGTTGATGTACTTTTAGGCGCTGATTTGTATCCACAGATTCTTTTAGGCGAAATTAATCGTGATATTTTCGGATCTTTGGTGGCGCAACGGACCGTATTCGGATGGATTGTTACAGGATCTGTTCAAGAATCACGCGTTCAGACTTATTCGACCACAATAGAAGCGTCTCTGGAAGACAATTTAAATAGAAATCTTCTTCGCTTCTGGGAACTTGAAGAAACTCCTAAAAGGAAAATTGTTTCACCTATGGATAAATTTTGTGAGGATAATTATAGGAAAACGACGCGGCGCGACTCCGACGGTCGTTATGTAGTGACGCTACCTTTTAAGCCGGAATTTCCTCATTCTATCAGTTTAGGCTTTTCGAAACAGAATGTCATGGCACAATTCTTGAGAAATGAGTCCTCTTTGTTGCGTAAACCTAATGTCAAGGAATTATATGATGAGGTGGTTGAAGAATATTTAACTTTAGGTCATATGAAGCCTGTATCGGATAATTTTGCTAAACCTTCTCTTTCGTGTTACCTTCCTCATCACCCAGTGATTAAGCCTGACAGAAAGACCACAAAATTGCGTGTGGTGTTTAATGCATCGAACAGAAACTCTAATGGAAATAGTCTAAATGATTGCCTCTATGTGGGGCCCACTTTACAATCAGATCTAGTTCTGTTGATTTTGCGTTGGAGGCTCTTTCGATATGTATTTAACTGCGATATCACTCAGATGTACAGACAAATTCGTCTCAATCCCGCTCATACGCCATTTCAGCGTATTCTTTTTCGATCTTCTCCCGTGGCAGAGGTAATGACGTATGAGTTACAGACAGTGACGTTTGGTGTCAACTGCGCTCCTTACTTAGCCATAAGGACATTGTTACAGTTGGCAGAGGATTCGGAGGCTGAGTACCCCCTTGCTGCTGATATTTTGCGCAAGGATATGTACGTTGACGACGTATTGACGGCGGCTCATGATATTTCATCTGCTTTGAGAGCCCGGGACGAATTAATAACTGTTTTGTCTTCAGCTAAATTTGAATTGAGGAAATGGACATCAAATGAGATCAAAATTGTTGAGGATTTACCGCCAGATTACTTGGTGGATTCAAAGCTTTTGACCTTTGTGGAGTCTAGTAGTTCGACGACACTGGGTATTCAGTGGAATGCTCAGCTGGATTCATTTTATTTCAAAGTGGAGCCCATTATTGAGAGGTCTAGGTATACAAAAAGAGAGGTTTTGTCTACGATTGCAAAGCTATTCGATCCTGTAGGTTGGCTAGCTCCGGTAATTGTTGTCGCAAAGATGATTATGCAGAAGATTTGGCTCGACAATATTGATTGGGATGATTTCTTGCTCTCGTCAACGGAAAGGAAATGGAGAAAATTCGTTGATTTTTATACGGATGTAAACAGTATTCGGATACCGCGATGGGTACATTATTCTCCAGATTCTATAGCAGAAATTCATGTTTTTTCCGACGCCTCGGAAAAAGCATACGCGGGGGCAATTTATATTCGCATTGAAGCATTTGGTCAAATTTATGCACACTTACTCTCTTGTAAGACGAAAGTCGCTCCTATTAAATCTATTTCTTTGCCTCGGCTGGAACTTTGTGGAGCAGTTTTGGCTTCTGAGCTTTTAAAAACAGTGAGTAGCGAAATTGGTATTTCAATCAAACAGGTGTATTGTTGGACCGATTCTACTATTGTGCTTTGTTGGTTGAAGAAAACGCCAAGTAGTTGGACAACGTTTGTTGCTAATAGAGTGTGCAGAATTCAGGAGAATGTCGGAAAACACAACTGGTATCATGTTAGGTCGGAAGATAATCCAGCAGATTTAGCTAGTAGAGGAGTTTCACCTTCGGATCTGGCAGGAAGTGATCTCTGGTGGCATGGACCGACGTGGCTGCGTAATGCTAAGTCTAATTGGATCATAAAGGATCTTTCGCCTATGGACACAGATGTCGAAGCCAAAGCTATTAAGACGCATGCAGTATTCTTTTCAGATTTTGAAGATGTGTTGAATAGATTTTCTAAGCTTGATCGTGCTCTCAGAGTGATATCATATTTGTTTCGTTTTTACTATCGGACACATTCTGCACATAGGGGCAAGTATACTTTTGAGTCGACAACGATTTCAAGTGATGAAATATCGAAGGTGAAGTTGAGATTGGCGATTTTGGCTCAAAAAGTTCATTATCCTGAGGAATATCAGTGTCTTTTGTTGAAAAAATCGATTTCCGCAAAAAGTTCGTTACAGTCCCTTAACCCCCTTTTTGGACAGCAATGGAGTAATGAGGTTGAATGGTCGCTTGGTGAAATCTCCCTCTTTATCCTACACTGAAAAACATCCAATTATTCTACCATATTCAAGTAGGTTTACAATTTTGTTGTCAGAGTTTGTACATATGATTTCGATTCATGGCGGGAATCAGCTGATGCTGCGGATTATACGCGTTGAATATTGGGTCCCACGGCTCAAGGTGTTGGTTCGCACTGTAGTGAACCGCTGCAAACGTTGCATTTTGGATAGGAAACGCACATGCAATCAGATCATGGCGGCACTTCCTCCAGAACGAACTACTTTAAATCGTCCTTTTACCACTACTGACGTGGATTTCGCAGGTCCCTTTGACCTGAGAAGTTTTACCGGTCGATCTAGTCGAATAACAAAAGCCTATGTCTGTATCTTTGTTTGCTTCTCCACCAAAGCAGTCCATTTAGAAGCTACGACGGATTTGTCGTCGGATGCCTTCTTGGCTGCTTTTCATCGTTTTATTGCTAGGCGAGGTTGTCCACAAACAGTATTTTCTGACAATGGCACAAATTTCGTAGGTGCTTCTCGGGAGATTGAAAAAGATTTTCGCACTTTTTTGAAGGAAAGTCAGGCTCGTATGTGTTCAACATTTGGAGTTCAGGGTCTTTCATGGCGGTTTATCCCAGCTGGCGCGCCCCATATGGGGGGACTCTGGGAGGCGGCTGTCAAAAGTTTTAAACATCATTTTCGCAAGGAGGCTCAATCTGTTAAGTATACATTTGAGGAGCTTTCGACTGTGCTCGCGAGAATAGAGGCGTGCCTAAATTCGCGCCCACTATGTCCTATGTCGGATGGTCCTAATGAGCCAGTGGCTCTTACTCCGGGTCATTTTTTGATAGGCGGGCCAATATTGGCGCCCCCTGAACCTTCAATATATGAGTCAGCAATAGGTTTGATAAATAGATACCGCAAAGTTAAGGCACTTACGCATGATTTCTGTCGCCGATGGAAAGAAGAATATTTACAGAATTTGCATAAACGTTATAAATGGAAATTTCCTGAGCGTGATATAGCTGTAAATGATTTAGTTGCTATTCGTCATGAGCAACTTTCGCCCACTGCCTGGAAGTTAGGTCGGGTCGTGAAAACGTATCCAGGTACTGATGATCATGTTCGCGTCGCCGACGTTCGAACACAAAATGGGATTGTTAGACGACCAATCACAAAACTGGTCATTTTGACCACCTAATTTTATCGCATTTACTAAACTTCATTCTTTCCTAGTAATATGGACGCTTTACCCATTTTTTCTGAAGCTGTATTGCTGGAGGAATACGAAGAGGCGATGGAGGTATCGGGCCCATCATTGGAGGCACCGCTGCCTGAAGGGGTTTCTGCGGTCATTCCCAAGGCGGATGGTCCTGCCACTTCAACGAATACCATCGAAGTCGCCAGCAAACGCCAGCCCATTGGCAACTCCGACTCGTCGACGTCGCCGAAAATCGTCGAAAAGGTTGAGGCCAAGCAATGCAAACTTTGCAAGAAACCGCATCCCTTACTAGGGTGCCTTCGATTCAAACGCTTGGCCCATGACAAAAAATTGCGGCATATCCTTACCTTTGGTTACTGCTCGCGCTGTTTGTCAGAGCACCACACAAGAAAAGATTGTCCTAGCACTCGGAAGTGTAATAGATGTCAGGGTGAACATAACACTCTGCTGCATTCTCCGGGTGCGAAAGACAAAAAATTCTCCACCATCAAATCGAAGCCAGTGCCTGCGTCTTCACGGCCGCTCCCAAGTACGTCGGCTGGGCCTATGCTGCCTCTTCGCCACGTGATAGCGTTCTCACCAACATTTCAGGTGAAGTTGCGCATGGGGAATAAAAAGATTCAATTGCGGGGAGTCATTGACCTTTGCTGCAGCCACAGCTATATTTGCCAACATTTGGTGCAGCGGTTAATGATTCCTGTTGCAGATTCATATTGTCGTGTGCATATTGAATCGATTTATGACCCATTAAAGCGGATTTCATTAACCGCTAAAGTTTCTGCGATGCGTGGTGTGAAAACGCCCGTCGAAGATGTATCGCCAACAATTGGAAATCAATTTCCTGATTTCAAGTTGGCGGACCCCACATTTTACCACTCCGGTCAGGTGGCACTGGTTTTGGGGCCAGAAGTAGTTGCCCAAGTATTTACAGGCCAATCAACGACGAGTCCGGGTTGTCTGATGGCTCAACACACGATATTCGGGTGGGTCATTTCTGGCCAATCCCCGTTTTAATATCGTTTTTCATGTTTACAGTTCATGGATCTGATCAAAACCATCCCGCACGGGTTCAGTTTATGGGTCTGTGGTAAAAACCATATTCAGTTTATGGATCTGCTGAAAACCATGCCGCAAAACTCAGTTGATGGATCTGTCGTAAAAACCATTCGCATTTGTATTATGAAAAAATATATATAAATATACCTTGTATTATAGCGAAGTATTTACTTTATTATTTATACTTAAAATTCACTGTCTTGCATGTAACTATGTTCCTGCAAGGTGGCCGGCAATGTTTAAGCTGAATTTTACGTTTGATATCTTTGTTTGTATTATTAACTTATTAGTTTTCCGTCTATGTATTTTATTGGAATTCTCTGTTGGGATCCAAATATTATTCCTTATTATCAACATTGTTTGGCTGGAATATTTTCTTGGATTCCAACGAGTAAACCGCTAACGGGTAGGTTAAACATTGTCTTCGCCATCTTCAATTTTTATTAGTTACAGCACTTGCTTTGTGAACTTTCTAGGAAACACTTCTAGCTATTCAAGGTAACGAAGAATTGGAAAAAATAAACGAATTCATCACAAATTTTAATTAAATTACTGTGTTTTTATTTTATTTCATAAATTTTATACCACACACGCAAACATTAGGGAAATAGAAGAACTTAAATTCCATAAAAATATTTCATATGGAGTAAACGTAACGCTTTTAATTGCCATAATTGTTATCGTAATTGTAATTATAAAAATTAATAAAAAAAATGTTACTGTTATCAATAAAATGCGAATAAAAAGCGGACACGAAATAGAAAACTTGGAGTTAGCAAATATAAAAACGAAATATGGAATAGAATAAGTAAGAAAACAATATATTTATATGGTTTTTTTTTTTGGAAATTTGAGTTTATTAAATGTATGTCATAAATTCAATATAAATAAAATTAAAGAAAAATGTATATGTGTTTAAATATAATAAAATTTACTGAAATTATATGAAAAGGAAAATTCGGGAGAATTTTTGGCAAGGGATGGAGGAGTTACATCCTTATTATTGTTAGTAGTATGGTAATTAGACATAAGCAAACAAAACTGTCTAGACCTAAATATTATAATTAGACATAAGTAAACAAAACTGTCTAGACCTAAGTGAATAATAATAAATGATAAACGTAAGTAGGTAAACAAATATACCTGTAAATCCTAAACAAACATCATAAATACAGTAGATTGTAAGTAATAAAGATAAAAACAGAAAGATGGTAAATACCATAAACAACCCTAATTAAGTACGTAGGTGAAACAACAAAGGAAATTATTCCAAGGACAAGGCTTAGATTAAGTATATAAATGCATGTAAACCTAAACATAGGCTCAGTCTTAAGATTCAATTCAAAAAATAAAAATAAGTAAACCACACTGTATTTGTGTTATTACTTATAACTCGCGCCTTTCCGTCTAGTTTTGATTTGACATAAGATACCAGCGTGGTTGTTAAATTATCATCAGTCAAATCCTGAATCAGGTCTATTTTATTAAAAAGTGACTGTAATGCAAGTGGATTACCGTCATAATTTTCCCTTAATATAGTAGCACACATACCAATAAAGGACTTTTTCTGCTCTAAAGTAGCCATTTTGAACCCAATTTCAACTTTTGTACCAAAATTGGTCGTATTTCCGGATTGCTTTACTACCGTTTGTTCTTCTTCACTACAATCACTTTCGTTTCCTAATTCACTATTTTCAGAATACGAGTCGGATTCGGTTAAAATTTCTATATCTACCAGCTCAAATAAGTTTATGTCGTGAGGCCCCTAATTTTGCAACCTAACCTGCCAAAACATCTGACTAGAAGTTCCCTGCAATGTGAGACCCTATTATATACCGTACGTATTCGTTTATCTTTTTCGCTTTTGTAGAAATTGGACGATTTTGTAAAATTCGCTTTTTAATTTTGTAAAATTTTTGAATTAATTCATTAAAAGTCTCTAGATCAAATTCCGGCATTAGATGTTTCTTAATTTCCAGATTTTATTTAAATTAATTTTTAAATTTCGCTCAAACTTAGGTTTTTAACTTTAAAATTTTATATTTTGCACATTATCTTGGTTTAAACTTTATTTAGCCCAAGTTTAGTATTCAAACTATAACCAAAAACTGAATTTAGCATAATATAAGGTAAATTTAACTGATTTAGTGCTATTTACTGACAAAGTTCAGAAATTTCAAAATTTAAATATTCCCATATTCTTTTTTTTTAAATTCATAATTTTGAAAAATGATTTAATTCAGATTTCATTTTATTAAAAAAAAATAGATAAATAATTACAAATGTTATGTAAGTGTATGTTTAATGTAATAAATGTATGTACAATGTAATAAATGTAAGTATAATATAATAAATGTAAGTATAATGTAATATATATGTAATATGTAATGTAATAAATGTAAATATATTTTTTTTTAATGTAAAATGTAAGTTTAAATGTAATGATAAGTATAAATGTGAGTTTAGTGGTAAGTATATCGATAGATATAAATGTAAATTTTAAGGTGAATTTAAGTTCTAAGGTATTATAATTAAGTTTAAAAGTAAATATAAGCATGTTTCAATGTAAGTATAATTATGTTTAAATATATGTATAAAGGCAAGTATAATGTTTTAATGTAAGTAAAATAAGCATTTTTGTAAGTTTAAGTGGAATAAAGTTTAATAAATGAAGTAAGAATGTTTTTGTTTAAATTAAATGTTTGATAAATGTATTTAATAATAATTACATGGGAAAAATTTTGTGGTTATATGTATAATATATTTTTATTTAAAAAAATATCAATAGAAGAAACAATTTTTTCATAAATAGTTTTTTTTTCTATAATTTTATATTTACGCTTAACGCCTTCGCTGTCACTGTGGTTGAAAATTTCACTTTGTTTTGTTGTATAGTTCATCTGTTGTTAAAGTTGATGAAATTGTTGTTGTTGTTGATTTTGAGGTATTTGTTGTTAAAGTTGATCAATTTGTTGGTGTTTTATGTGTTGATACTGATTTTTCATTATATTTCATTTTTTGATGTGTAAAATTTATTAATATTTAGTTTATTTTTTATTTTTTCTGTTTTTGCTAATCTTAAGTTTTTATTCAAAATTTTTCAAGTTTCAAATTTAAATTTTTTGCTAAGTATTGTATTCTCATTGTTATTGTTGTTAATTTTTTTTCTTTTGTTTGTTTATAGCACATTTTTTAGGTTTCCAATTGCTGTGAATTTTTATAATCTATTTGCGTTGTTTTTGCTGTTGTATATTTTTGTATTTTAAATAAATTTTTATATTGTAAATTGTAATAAAAATTCATACATAATTTTTATATTGTATTTTCACTGTTATTGTTGTTGCACATTTTGCATTTTTTTCTCCTAACTTCAAAATTTGCTCTTTTTTTCTATTGATTCTTTACTTTTACGTTCTCATTCTTGTATTCATACTCATTAACATTGAAACCAAAATTTAACTGTTAATTTTTATTTCTTTTTCTTCACTTGTTTGTTTTTTCATATTTTAATTTTGTTATTTTCACTTTCAAAATTTTGTCGTCAAGGTACCTTGTAACGGTTTTTTTTTCTGTTTGTTATACCTATGTTCTTAAATTTTACCGAAAAATATTTTTTCCAGTTTTAACGGTAAACTCGCATGATCAACCAGTGTTCAATAAACTTTTTTTTTGTACAGTTAAAATTTATTTAAGTTAGTTATTACACTATTTGTTAATATTCTATTTTTACAAATAGAAGTTGATGATTTTGATCTTACTGCCCTTTTTTTCTGTTGTCATACGTCTTAAAAAAAAATTTCTATGTTTCCATCTTGGTCTTTTGTTTCATATCAGTGGTTTTTGTTTCTTTTTTCCCTTCTTTTGTTTATAGCACTTTTTGTATTCTAGTTAAAAGTTATTTTAGTTTTTTTTTTTTGTTTAAAGTTTTTTCTTTTTATAACTTATTCAAAATTTTTTTCATCCTCATTATGGTATTTATTTGAATTTAGTTTCAATCACAAATCACTATTTTTAAATTGTTTGATTTTTTTTTTTTTGCACTAATACTAAGTATAATGCACACTTGTCACGGACGCCATGTCAGCGTTTAATCTTCTCTTCACATTAAAATGAAACGATCGTGTTGGTTGTTAATTTATGAATGTCCTCTTCATTTATTTGTCTTCTCGTTAGTAGCTAGTAATAAGGATAGGGTAGGATAAGTGGTGAGTAAAATAATACAGTGTTGATGAGAAATCGTAATAGATTAGATTATCCAGGGATGGCACTACACCAAATTATGACAACTGATCCTCACTAAAATTGATATTATGACAAACTATTTCAGATATAAGACTTTTTGGGCAAGAAAATGGACGTTCTTAGCTATAATTTACAGATAGTGGCATATGTGTACTCAGCCCCATATTTTTATAATGACCAAATTATGGCAACTATTCCTCACTTGAATTGAAATTATTCGAATTCCAATATTACTTCAGATATAGATTTGTGCAAGAAAGAGGGCATCCTCAGCCATAATTAACAGGTAGTGGCATATGTGTACACAGATCTGTTTTTTTATAATGATCAAATTATGATAACTAGTCTTCACAAAAGTTGATACAATGACCAAATTATGACAACTTGTCCTCACTAAAATTGATATTATGACAAATTATTTCAGACATAAGACTTTTGCGCAGGAAAGAAGGCTTTCTTAGCTACAATTTACGGATAGTGTCATATGGGTACACAGCCACGTTTTTTTATAATAATCAAATTATGATAACTAGTCCTCACAAAAGTTTATATAATGACCAAATTATGACAACAAGTCCTCACTAAAATTGATATTATGACAAAATATTTCAGATATAAGACTTTTTGGGCAAGAAAATGGACGTTCTCAGCTACAATTTACGGATAGTGGCATATGTGTACTCGGCCCCATATATTTATAATGACCAAATTATGACAATTAATCCCCACTAAAACTAATAATATTCGAATTCCAAAATTATTTCAGATATAAGATTTTTTGTGCAAGAGAGAGGGCTTGCTCAGCTACAATTAACGGGTAGTGGCATATGTGTACAGAGACCCTGTTTTTATAATGATCAAATTATGATAACTAGTCCTCACAAAAGTTGATACAATGACAAAATTATGACAACTAGTCCTCACTATAATTGATATTATGACAAATTAATTCAGACATACATAAGACTTTTGCTCAGGAAAATGGACGTTGTTAGCTATAATTTACAGATGGTGGCATATGTGTACTCAGCCCTATATATTTATAATGACCAAATTATGACAACTAATACTCACTAAAGTTTATATAATAACCAAATTATCACAGTTTATCCTTACTAAAGTTTGTATAATGACCATATTATGACAACTAGCCCTAACTAAAACTAATAATATTCGAATTCCAAAATTATTTCAGATATAAAACTTTTTGTGCAAGAAAGAGGGCTTGCTCACCTACAATTAACGGGTAGTGGCATATGTGTAAAATGTGCACAGAGCCCCGTTTTTTATAATGATCAAATTATGATAACTAGTCCTCACTAAAATTGATATTATGACAAATTATTTCAGATATAATACTTTTTGGGCAAGAAAATTTACGTTCTCAGCTGCAATTTACGGGTAGTGGCATATGTGTACAGAGCCCCGTTTTCTTATAATGACCAAATTATGACAACTAGTCCTCACTTGAATTGAAATTATTCGAATTCCAATATAACTTCAGATATATATTTGTGCAAGAAAGAGCGCATCCTCAGCCATAATTTACAGGTAGTGGCATATGTGTACACTGATCTGTTTTTTTATAATGATCAAATTATAATTACTAGTCCTCACAAAAGTTGATACAATGACCAAATTATGACAACTAGTCCTAACTAAAATTGATATTATGACAAATTTTTTCAGACATAAAACTTTTACGCAGGAAAAAGGCGTCCTTAGCTACAATTTACGGATAGTGTCATATGTGTACACAGCCCCGTTTTTTTATAATGATCAAATTATGACAATTAATTCTCACTAAAGTTTATATAATAACCAAATTATCACAGTTTATCTTTACTAAAGTTGATATAATGATCATATTATGACAACTAGCCCTCACTAAAAGTAATGATACTCGGATTCCAAAATTATTTCAGATATAAGACTTTTTGTGCAAGAAAGAGGGCTTGCTCAGCTACAATTAACGGGTAGTGGCATATGTGTACAGAGACCCGTTTTTTATAATGATCAAATTATGATTACTAGTCCTCACAAAAGTTGATACAATGACCAAATTATGACAATTAGTCCTCACTAAAATTTATATTATGACAAATTATTTCAGATATAAGACTTTTTGGGCAAGAAAATGGACGTTTTCAGCTACAATTTACGGGTAGTGTCATTTGTGTAAAATGTGTACAGAGCCCCGTTTTTTATAATGATCAAATTATGATAACTAGTCCTCACTTAAATTGATTTTATTTGAATTCCACAATTATTTCAGATATAGGACTTTTTAAGCAAGAAAGAGAACATCCTCGGCTACAATATAAGGGTATTGGCATATGTGTACAGAACCCCGTTTTTTATAATGATCAAATTATGATAACTTGTCCTCACTAAAATTGATATTATGACAAATTATTTCAGTTATAAGACTTGTTGCGCAAGAAAATGGACGTTCTCAGCTACAATATACGGATATTCTCATATGTGTACTCAGCACCATACATTTATAATGACCAAACTATGACAACTAATCCTCTAAAAAATATATAATAACTAAATTATGACAACTAGTACTCCCTAAAATTGATATTATGACAAATTATTTCAGATATAAGACTTTTTGTGCAAGAAAGAGGGCATCCTCAGGTATAATTTACAGGTAGGGGCATATGTGTACACAGCCCCATTTTTTTATAATGATCAAATTATCATAACTAGTCCTCACAAAAGTTGATATAATGACAAAATTATGACAACTAGTCCTCCAAAAATTGATATTATGACAAATTATTTCAGATATAAGACTTTTTGTGCAATAAAGAGGGCTTCCTCAGCTACAATTTACGGATAGTGGCATATGTGTACACAGCCCCGTTTTTTTATAATGCTCAAATTATGATAACTAGTCTTCAATAAAATTTATATTATCACAAATTATTTCATATATAAGACTTTTTGGACAAGAAAGAAGGCGTCCTCAGCTACAATTTACGGGTTGTGGCATAAGTATATACAGCCCCGATGTTTTATAATGATCACTTTATTAAAGCTAGTCTTCACAAAAGTTGATATAATGACAAAATTATGACAACTATTCCTCACTTAAATTGATAATATGACAAATTATTTCAGATATAAAACTTTTTGTACAAGAAAGAGGGCGTTCTCAGTTACAATTTAATGGTAGTGGCATATGTGTACTCAGCGTTTTTTTTTTTTTTGTAATGACCAAATTAAGACAACTAGTCCTCACTAAAATTGATACTATTCGAATTCCAAAATTATTTCAAACATAAGACTTTGTCTGACAACTAATCCCCACTAAAGTTGATATAATGACCAAATTATGACAACTAGTCCTCACTTAAGTTGAAATTATTTGAATTCCAAAATTATTTCAGATATAAAAGTTTCTGTGCACGGAAGAGGGCATCCTCAGATATTATTTACAGGGAGGGGCATATTTGTACACAGCTCCGATTTTTATAATGATCAAATTATGATAACTAGTCCTCACAAAAG
Source organism: Linnaemya tessellans (assembly GCA_951800035.1). Lineage (NCBI taxonomy): Eukaryota > Metazoa > Arthropoda > Insecta > Diptera > Tachinidae > Linnaemya > Linnaemya tessellans. The sequence continues at coordinate 96,841,601 of OX637532.1, read as the reverse complement.
TTGATATAATGACCAAATTATGACAACTAGTCCTCACTAAAATTGATATCAGGACAAATTATTTCAGATATAATGCTTTTTGTGCAAGAAAGGAGACATCCTCAGGTACAATTTACGGTTAGTGGCATAGGTGTAGAGAGCCCCTTTTTTCATTATGATCAAATTATTATAGCTAGTCCTAGCAAAAGTTGATATAATGACCAAATTATGACAAAAAGTCCTCACTCAAATATATATTATGACAAATTATTTCAGATATAAGGCTATTTGTGCAAGAAAGAAATTGTCCTCAACTACAACTTACGTTTAGTGGCACATGTGTACAGAGCCTCGTTTTTTAAAATGACCAAATTATGACAACTAGTCCTCACAAAAATTGATATTATCACAAATTATTTCATATACTAGACTTTTTGGGCAAGAAAGAAGACATCTTCAGCTACAATTTACGGGTAGTGGCATAAGCGTACAGATCCCCGTTTTTTATACTGATCAAATAATGATAACTAGTCCTCACAAAACTTGATGTAATGACCAAATTATCACAACTAGTCCTCACTAAAAATGATATTATGACAAATTGTTTCAGATATAAGACTTTTTGTGCAAGAAAATGGACGTTCTGATAACTAGTCTTCACAAAAGTTCATATAATGACCAAATTTTGACAACTAGTCCTCACTAAAACTGTTAATATTCGAATTCCAAAATTATTTCAGATATAAGACTTTTTGTGCAAGAAAAAAAGTCCTTAGCCACAATTTACGGATAGTGGCACATGTGTAGAGAGCCTCGTTTTTTATAATGACCAAATTATGACAACTAGTCCTTACTAAAATTGATATTATTCGAGTTCCAAAATTATTTTAGACATAAGACGTTTTGCGCAGGAATAATGATCAAACTGTGATAACTAGTCCTCACAAAAGTTGATATAATTACCAAAGTATGACAACTGGTCCTCACTAAAATTGATATCATGACAAATTATTTCAGAAAAAAGGTTTTTGTGCAAGAAAGAAGACGTCCTCAGCTACAATTTACGGGTAATGGCATATGTGTACACAGCCCCGTTTTTTTATAATGATCAAATTTTGATAACTATTCCTCAAAAAATTGATATAATGACCAAATTATCACAACTAGTCCTCACTAAAAATGATATTATGACAAATTGTATCAGATATAAGACTTTTTGTGCAAGAAAATGGACGTTCTGATAACTAGTCCTCACAAAAGTTTATATTCCTCACAAAAATTGATATAATGACCAAATTATGACAGCTGGTCCTCACTAAAATTGATATTATGACATATTTTTTCAGATATAATGCTTTTTGTGCAAGAAAGAGGGCTTCCTCAGCTATAATTTACGGGTAGTGGCATATGTATACAGAGCCCGGTTTTTTATAATGATCAATTTATAATAACTAGTCTTCACAAAAGTTGATATAATGACAGAATTATAACAACTAGTCCTAACTAAAATGTATATAATGACATATTATTTCAGATATAAGACTTGTTGCACAATAAAAAGGACGTTCTCAGCTACAATTTACGGGTAGTGTACTCAGCCGCATACTTTTATACTGCCAAATTATGACAACTAATCCTCACTTAAGTTGATATAATGACCAAATTATGGCAACTAGTCCTCACTTAAGGTGAAAGAGGGCATCCTTAGCTACAATTTACAGGTAGTGGCATTGTGTACACATGCTGTGTTTCTATAATGATCAATTTATGATAACTAGTCTTCACAAAAGTTGATATAATGACCAAATTATAACAACTAGTCCTAACTAAAATTTATATAATGACATATTATTTCAGATATAAGACTTTTTGCACAATAAAAAGGCTACATAAAAAAAGGCACAATAAAAAAGCTACAATTTACGCGTAGTGTACTCAGCCGCATACTTTTATACTGACCAAATTATGACAACTAATCCTCATTAAAGTTGATATAATGACCAAATTATGGCAACTAGTCCTCACTTATTCGAATTCCAAAACTATTTCATATATAAGAGCAAGGAATAGGGCATCTTCAGATATAATTTACAGGTAGGGGCATATGTGTACACAGCTATAAGATATAAGACTTTTTGTGCAAGAAAGAAAACGTCCTCAGCTACAAATTACTGGCAGTGGCACATGTGTACAGATCCCCGTTTTTTATAATGATCAAATTATGATAACTAGTCCTCACAAAAGTTGATATAAGGACCAAATTATGACAACTTGTCCTCACTAAAATTGATATTATGACAAATTATTTCAGACATACACCTTTTGCGCAGGAAAGAGGGCGTCCTTAGCTACAATTTACAGGTAGTGGCAATGTGTACACAGCCCCGTGTTTTTATAAGGATCAATTTATGATAACTAGCCATCACAAAAGTTGATATAATGACCAAATTATAACAACTAGTCCATACTAAAATTTTTATTATGACAAATTGTTTCAGATACAAGACTTTTTGTGCAAGAAAAAGGACGTTCTTATAACTAGTCCTCACAAAAGTAGTGGCATATGTGAACTCAGCCCAGTTTTTTTATAATGACCAAAGTCCTCACTAAAATTGATATTATTTAATTCCAAAATTATTTCAGACATAAGACTTTTCGCAGGAAAAAGAGCGTCCTTAGCTACAATTTACAGGTAGTGGCAATGTGTACACAGCCCCGTGTTTTTATAATGATCATTTGATGATAACTAGCCTTCACAACAGTTGATATAATGACCAAATTATGACAACTAATCCTCACTAAAATTTACATTATGACAAATTGTTTCAGATATAAGACTTTTTGTACAAGAAAGTGGGCTTCCTCAGCTACAATTTACGGGTAGTGGCATATGTGTACACAGCCCCGGTTTTTTTTATAATGATCAAATTATGATAACTAGTCCTCACTAAAATTGATATTATGACAAATTATTTCAGACATAAACTTTTGCGCAGGAAAGAGGGCATCCTTAGCTACAATCTACAGGCAGTGGCATTGTGTACACATGCTGTGTTTACAATTTACGGGTAGTGTACTCAGCCGCATACTTTTATACTGACCAAATTATTTTTTTTAATTAGGACCGGCACTCAGGGGATGGCCCCTACACATGCGTACATTGTGCCGGAACTAGGAAAATTGGTTGTGGGAAGGAGGATAAAGGGAGTAGTGTCTATGAACATTCGATTTGAATTTCTTCATGCTATATATGGCAGGAAAGACCTCCGCAGGGAGTCTATTCCACATGCGGGCAGTACGGGCAAAGAATGAATTTTCCCTGTAATGCGTAGTACGGTTCACTGGTAAATCTACCACATATGGGTGTGATCGCACTGAAAAGCGTGTTGATCGTAAGTAAGTGCGTGTTTCGGGAAAAAGATCCCTGATTTCGTCGGAACAAAACCCATTATAGTACCGATAGAACAGTGAAATGCACCCCACATTACGTCGATGCTCTAATGAGTCGATAGAGTTGGCTGCCCTACCGTCTCCCATGATTTTCTTCGCCCTCTCCTGTACACGGTCGAGTAACTTCAAAATAGACTTTGAAGCACCGGCCCATACATGAGAGTTGTATTCCATTTTCGGTCGGATGTAAGTGGTATAAATAGCAAGGAGATCAGATGGGGTGAAGTATGTCTTACACCGCCTTAGAAAACCGAGGCACTTGAATGCTTCTTTTGAAACATGAAAAATGTGTTCTGTCCATCGAACGTCGCACTGGATTTTCATACCAAGAACATCAAGAGATTCTGATTCCTTAATATCTATACCACCCATGTTTACAGATGAAGCAGCATGATAGGGCTTGCGTCGGTGTGTAAGCAAGCAGCATTGAGTTTTACGGGCATTGAAATTTACCCTGTTTCTGTGACCCCATTCAACAATCCTATTGAGGTCACAGTTTAGTGCTACATTATGACAACTAATCCACACTTAAGTTGTTATAATGACCAAATTATGGCAACTAGTCCTCACTTAAGTTGAAATTATTCGAATTCAAAAACTATTTCATATATAAGAGCAAGGAATAGGGCATCCTCAGATATAATTTACAGGTAGGGGCATATGTGTACACAGCTCCGGTTTTTATAATGATCAAATTATGATAACTAGTCCTCACAAAAGTTGATATAATGACCAAATTATGACAACTAGTTCCCACTAAAATTATATCATGACAAATTATTTCAGATATAAGGCTTTTTGTGCAAGAAAGAAGACATCCTCAGCTACAATTTACGGGTAGTGGCATATGTGTACAGAGCCCCTTTTTTATAATGATCAAACTTTGATAGCTAGTCCTCACAAAAGTTGATATAATGACCAAATTATGACAACTAGTCCTCACTAAAATTGATATTATGACATATTATTTCAGATATAAGGCTTTTTGTGCAAGAAAGAAAACGTCCTCAGCTACAATTTACTGGTAGTGGCACATGTGTACAGATCCCCGTTTTTTATAATGATCAAAGTATGATAACTAGTCCTCACAAAAGTTGATATAAGGACCAAATTATGACAACTTGTCCTTTTAAAATGAAAGAAACGAACTTTTTATCTCTTGTTTTCAAACCAGACTGACTCGTCTGTTCAATTACTTTATTTCTTCTTTATAAGTTTCAGTTGCACATTTAAGTAGTAGTAAATTATAATAAGTGATGGCACTACACTAGGGATGGCACTACACCTCCCTTTTCTAATTAAAAATGTTTACATTTTCTTATATACTATATATAATATTGTTTTTAATAGTACAATACAAAATACCTAAATTCTTTTAACTTTTACTCATTTCAAAATACATATTTCTTTGCATATATATACATATTCATGTAAGTTTTGTTTCGTTTAAACTTTTAATATATTTCGAACTTTTCTAGTGTTATATTTCTATTCTGTTATCTTTTCCTTTGTAAATAAAACTGTTGACACGCAAATTTATATTTTATTCGTTGAACTTTTTCTCTCTTTTATCGGGTTTGATATTTTCGGTAGTGCACGTACCTACTTACCTCCCCTTTTGTTGCACAAAAATGTCAAATCAAATGAGGTGATCAGTCTTTCTTGGTTCAACATTTTTGACTAAGTTCCAACGTAATTTTAAGAAAAGTTTCATTTTATTTTGTATTTATTAACAGAAAGTAAAAAAAATTCTTTTTTTTTTTGTGCTGTAAATGTTTTTACCTTATTTTCATTTGTTTTAAATTTAATTTTGAAATATAGTTTGCGATTTTATACTTTTGTGTTACAAAATTAACTTAATTTTTCTTTTTTTTTTTAAATCCATTGATTGATTAATTTGTTAGTCTGAAATTATTGATATGATTTTTCTTCTACAATACTTATTAAATAGTGTCTTCTTTTCTTACATATGTTTTTGTTTAAATAAAGTTATTTCAAATATGACATTGAATTTTTGTGTGTTTTGATTAACATATAGATATTTTTTTTTATTTAATTTATATTTTTTAAAAAAATTTTTCCTTATTTTTGTTTTTCGCTCATATACGTACATATACATTTACATATTCAGTTCGAGGATTTGTTTTTTTTTTGTTTATTTTTTTATTATTTTTTGGACCTGACTACATAGGTATATACCCAAAGATGACTATTTCCTTACTATTCTGTTCTTATGGACTGTTTTCTCATTCCGAGTTGTATTGTGACGAATTGTTACATTCGTTCCGTCGATAGCTGTCACGGTGAACGGACCTTCATAAACACTTTTGTGTTTATCGTAAGGGTCTTTTTTTAATACTACTATGTCGTTGAGGTTTATAGTGATCGGTTTTGCTTTCCTGTCATGAAATTGTTTATTCTTTATTTTGTGTTTTTCAACCAATTGTTTCGCCAGTAAATTAGACTTCTGTAATCTAAATCTAATTTCTTGACTGTAATTTTCAATGTTATACACAGGCTCTAGGCTAAAATTTGTTTGATTTCGTAGTACAGCATTTTTGCCAAAAACGAGTTCAAAAGGAGTTAAGGTATTGTCAAAAACTGTGTTTGTCGTTGTGTTGTGGTAGAATGCAAAATATTTAAGATAGGTATCCCAGTCTGAAATATTCTCGCTAATATATGCTCGAATATATTCATTGAACACGCGATGATTGCGCTCAATTGTGCCTAACGTTTGGTGATGGTAACTAGTAGAAAAATTAATCTCAATTTTCAAGAACTTACACATTTCTAACAAGATTTCGTTTTTATATTCCGTGCCTAAGTCAGATTTTATAGAATTTATCTTCCCATACACTAGTATAAAATTCTCAAATATTGCACGAGCAACTGTTTTAGCCGTCTTATCAGGAATTGGTACACAGACTAAGTACTTCGTTAAATCACAAATTAAAGTTATCGCATATTTGTTCCCGTAATTAGACTGAGGGAGTGGACTGATTGTATCTATTACAATAATATCAAAAGCTTTTATAGGTGTAGGGGTTAAAACTAAATTTTCAACATTTGATAGCTTTACTTTGTTAAGATTGCACTTTGTACAACTTCTTACAAATTTTGCAACATCTTTCGACATTTTTCTCCAATAATATTTGGATCTCAGTTTAGCGTATAACTTCTTTTGACCGCAATGACCACCTATAATAGGGTCGTTATGATATGTTTCCATTAATTTTCGTCTTTCACTATCATCATTTATGATTAATATTGGTTCAGTAAGTAATATTTCAAGCGTTTTCAAAATTTTTATACCATGGATTTTCAAACTCTGTGTTGTAATAAATGTAAATATAAAATCGTTTTTTGGCCATTCTGCCTTATAAATGTTGTTTTTGTTGGCTTCAATTTGTAGCCTCGAAAGCAATGAATCTAACTTTATTGTTTCGTTAACAAATTTACAATCTATATGCAGTATTTTCTTAAATTTCTGATACATTTTGATGCGCAATATTGTCTTGTTTTCATCACACTCAATTTTCTCGGTTCTTATTCTTGCTGTTCTCTTACTGAAGACATAGGAAAATTTATCATAAATCATTAGTTTTGAATTACTATTATCTGGTACTGGTCACAATTCTGGTTGGGACTGTTTGCTTTTCTTGCCATTGCTCTTGTAGTTATTGCATGAATCTGAGATTGTTTACTCTTTAGGTCTTGAATGGAAATACGTGATAGAGCATCTGCTCCTACATTTTCTGTTCCCTTTATATACTCAACAACGAAATTGTACTCTGACAATTCTAAACGTATTTTTGTCAATTTTGACGAAGGATCTTTTAAATTAAACAAGTAGACAAGTGGTCTATGATCTGACCGTACAGTGAAAAATTTGCCATAAATATATGGACGAAAATGCTTAACAGCAAAATGGATTGCTAAAAGCTCCAATTCAATTATAGGTTTCTTTTGTTCTGACTGGCTGAAAGATTTTGAGGCAAAATATACGGGTAAATCGTTTCCATTTACGTTTTGACTTAATATTGCTCCGCAGACCATTTTGGAAGCATCAACTGTAATCAAAAAGGGTTTGTCAAAGTTAGGGTACTGCAATATGTTTGGAGATAGTAATGAAAGTCGTAATTGATCAAAAGAATTTTGACAATTATCGTCCCAGTTAAATTTAGTGTTTTTTCTTGTAATATAATTTAAGGGTGCTGCGAGGATAGCAAAATTAGGGATGAATTTCCTGTAGTAATTAGCAAAAGCCACAAAACGTTTAACCGCGTTTTTATCCGTTGGGATTGGATAGTTTTCTATAACCGCTTTCTTTGATTCGTCGGGTAGAATACCTTGTGCTGTGCACTTATGACCAAGAAATGAAACCTCGGAACGAAAAAAATTGCATTTGAAAGGATTTATTTTGAGATTATTTTTTCTCAAAACTTCGAAAACATTTATGATATTATCAAGGTGGTGTTTTTTGCTGCATCCTATGATAATAATGTCATCAATATATAGGAATGCTTTGTTAGGAGATAATCCAGAGAAAGCTATATTCATCATTCTAGCGAATGAGTTCGGAGCAACGTTTAGTCCAAAGGGTAAGACCTTCCATCGGTACGAACCAGAATCGGTGCTGAAAGAGGTGATGTCACGAGAATCTGAATGCAAGGGAATTTGGTGGAAACCAGAGAACAAGTCAACTATTGAGAAATATTTAGCACGCCCCAGGTTGTCCAAGATGTCATCAATTCTTGGCAATGGGAATCTGTCTCCAATCAATTTTTTGTTCACTCCGCGAAAATGAACGCACATTCGATACGATTTTTTGCCATTTATGCTTTTCTTTGGGACTAAAATCAACGGACTGTTGTAGTCAGAACTACTTGGCTCTATAAGATTGTTATCTAAAAGCTTTTTGATTTGAACATTTATTTCATCTCGTTGAGAATAAGGAAGACGATAGTTTTTTATGTAAACAGGGGTTGTATCATTCAAACGAAGCTTTTGCTCATAACAATTAGTAACTGTCATTTTATCATTTTTTAAAGCATATATGTCCGCAAATTTCTCACATATAGGTAATAAATCAGCTCTAACATGGGTTGGCATTTGCTCTTGTAAAATGGAATTTAATTCTGAAATACGATCCTTATCTATTTCATTGTCATGAATAGAATATACATAAAAATTCTTTAAGCTCTCAGTTTTAATATTGTAATTTTTAATGCACTTAATTTCCTCAGTGGTGTTTACAACACGTAACACTGAATTAGACGAATCAATGATACCTTTTGCAATAAAAACACCTTCTGCAATTTCTTGGGAGTCAACAAACATGGGTTCCCGAACGTTATTTAAGTTAAAAATCCTGTATATTTCACATCGTGGAGGAATGATGCAAGCAAAATCACTAGTTCCATGAATTATGGGAATTTTGATATGATTGGTATTAATAACAAGGGTTAATGTCATGTTGCCATAATCAATTGTACACCTATTGTTTTTAAGGAAATCCTTACCAAGGATACCGCTGGATGGGATATTAAAATCATCAGGCACTACGTGCAAAACTTGTGGGATCGAATACCCCGATAAATGTACATTTGTATGAATTGTACCGAGTGTAGATATAGCAGTGGTAGTTATTCCCGTAATGTTAATTATTTCGTTTGTATTTATTGCACCATTAGGTTCCAAACATGATATTTTTACTAATGAAATGTCCGCCTGGGTATCAACTAAGAATGTGAAAGTAATATTTTGATTGGATAAACGTAAATTAATAAAGTCTGAATAATTTGGATTCAAGCTATAAATTGATATGTAATTTGGTGTGGAATTTAATTTAAAGTTTGCTCCCCCAACGTCAGCTTCTGTTGAGGGACCTCTGCGTTTAAAGGCAGGGTCCTCGCTGAACGGCTGTTTCCTCTATACTGATTGGGACGCAGAGAGTTGTTACCACAATTGCCTCTATTGGAAAAATTTCTACCCCTATTCGAATAATTGGGACTTCCATTGTTGAATTGTCTGAAATTTCTACGCCTGTAATTAGCGCTACGATTAAAAGTACTAGTACCGAACCTATTGTTGTTATTATTGTTAAAAGAAAAATTCTGATTCTCCCTATGAGAACTATATGCTAACACTTGTCTTTCATTAGCCTCGACCGACTGTTCGACAATTATTTTTGCGATTACATCCTTAGGCTCAGTAAATGTTGTAGAAGCAATAATTGACTTCACCAAGTTAGATCTAGCATTCTGTCGGCAGACGTTAACCGTCTGTTCGACTGCCATTTCATGGGCCTTCGCTTTCGTAATGCCTTCGACAATTAGCGATCTTTCAAAAGCATCTGCTAAGTCTTCTACCTGTTTGGAAAATTCAACATAATTATCGCCCTTAATCTGCATAGCAGCAATTCTGTCTGCAACAACTTTTGAACTCTCCGGCCTTATTCTCTGTTTTAACGCACTTATGATATCCTCAACTGTCCTGGCATCTTCCGGGAACGATTCCCGAGCCTTTCCCTCTAGTTTAGATTTTACAAATGCAAAAAATGTTGATCTCAAATTGTCGTCAGTTAGTTCCTTAATTAAGTCAATTTTGTCTATAAAAGAATCCAATGAGAGTGGATCTCCGCTATAATTGTCGCGAATTATTGAAGCACACATACTAATGTAGGACCGCTTTTGTTCTGCCGTGGCCATAGGTTAGGTTAGGTTAAAAGGGCTGCCCGCAGTAAGCGAGAAAAACACTCGGAGGCCATCAAAAGGCCCATTGTGATGCCCAAGAGGACTATACCCTACACACTCTTCTCAAGACGTAGTGGTGGTTCCTGAGAACCATCCAGAACTTCTCACAAAGCCCGCCAGGGCAGCCAGCGGTGCATCCCTGAGGCAGTCAAGATCCCGCAGGAAACGAGAGCCTAGATGTCTAAGCCTACGCTCCTGCAGGGCCGGACAGTCACAAAGGAAATGCTGTACTGACTCCTCCTCCTCCTCATCGAAGCAGCTCCTGCAGCGGCCATCATGGGGAAAGCCCAAACGCTCCGACATGTGCCCAATTGCACAGTGCCCCGTCAAGACCCCTACCAGGAGTGCCAACGGCTGTTTCCCAAAAAACAGAAGTTGCCTAGTCCTAGCTCTGCTAAGCGAGGGCCATAGAGTTTTGGAGACCCTACAGGTAGTAATACTTGACCACCTGTTTGTCACCTCCCTCCTTGCCCACCTCTGAAATCTGCCCAGCAGCTCAACTGAGGGAATGTCAATGTCCCTACGCGATACTGCTTCATCCAAGGCCGAACCCGCTCTCGCGCATTCGTCCGCCATCTCATTCCCCTGAATGCCTTCATGCCCTGGAACCCAAACCACATTGACATCATGCCCCCTAAGTCTGGCCAGAGATTGAATGCATGCCAGTACACATCTCGACTTTATAATCTCCGAACCCAGGGCTCTAATTGCTGCCAGACTATCTACACAGATGTCAATAGTTCTTGCCTCCAAATTGAGCCCATCAATCCTTAATGCTGCCTCGGTAATGGCATAAATCTCTGCTTGGAAAACTGTCGAGGTATCGGGTAGCCTGAGCGATACCGAAAGGCCGAGACCCTCGGAAAATACCCCCGAACCAGTGCCAGTGTCCATCTTCGAGCCGTCCGTAAAAACCAAAGTTGCATTACTACGAGTCGCAGAGTTTTCCATCCAGTCCTTCCTCTCCGGGAATGCGACTGAGAAGGATTTGTCGAAGCACATGACCGGAGTCATATAATCAGTCCGTCCCCCCAGGACCTGCCCTCCTACCTTTTGTAGGATAATGTCATGTCCCGTACGATCATGCCTGAAACTGCCCGACTCCATGAGCCTGAGGGCAGATCTGGCAGATATGTACTTTATGTATATATCAAGAGGAGCCAAATCAAGCATTGTCTCTAGACTGGCCTGAGGGGCCGACCTAATTGCGCCAGTCACAGCAAGACATGCTAGCCTCTGTACCTTGCCCAGTACAGAGAGATATGTACTCTTGTCCACAGCCCTCCACCAAACAAGTGATCCATAAGTAAGAATGGGTCTGATCACCGCCCTATACATCCAGTGAAGGATGTACGGTTTCAACCCCCATCTCCTCCCTGAAACTCTCTTGCATGCGTAAAACGCACATAGAGCCCTCCTCGTTCTATCCTCCACATTTCGTCTCCACGATAGTTTAGAATCTAGAATAATGCCGAGGTACTTCGCTTCCCTCGAGAGTCCCAAGCTCATGCCACCAAGGCATGGTGGCCTAAAAGCCGGGATCTTATATCTCTTGGTAAAAAGTACCAGTACAGTCTTCGAAGGGTTTATGCCTAGACCGTTCCCCTTGGCCCAGTCCAGTAGTTCGTTCAGCGCCGATTCCATGAGTTCACTTATCGTAGGCAGATATTTACTAGGGCGTCTCGAAAAAAAAAGTTCGCCGTACACCACAGAATATAAAGTATTGTTGCAAGGCAGTTTTGAAAAAAAAAATTTTAATTTGTTTGCCGAAAGTAGGGGTCGCCAAACCACATTTTTCGTTATATCTTCGACATTTATAGTCCTATCTCAAAGTGTGATATATCGATGTTTTCGTCTTGAGGAGGCCAATATTTTGATTTAATAGTCATTAACCTCAAATATCTCATTCTAGTATTTACCTACCAGATCTCAGTTTCTACCACCCTAATGTACCACCCTATTGTCAGAAAAATAAAGCCCGCAAAAAATCATTAAACTTTTGTTAAAGAAGTTTTTCGATATTTCCAACAGAACTGTTAAAAAATACAATTTATGTTTTTTGTCGAATGTAGGGGTTACCTTTTTGAGTATTTTTGTCAGATTTTCTGTATTTACTGTCGGATCTCACAGTGCGATATATCGATGTTTTTGTCTCGAGGAGGCCAATGGTCGGTCATCTTTAATATTCATTGACCTCAATATAACCGTTCTAATAGTTAAGGCTGTTCTTATGAAATATTTCCATAATTCCGGTAGATCTATAAGAAAAAAATTCATGTTTTTTGTCAAGCCTAGGAAATGTGATTTTAAATTGATTTGAAATTGATTTGAAATTTTTCGTACAAAATTTTATACCCGGAAATCCATCTTTCGGTTAGACGTTAACGGGAGATTAAGTAAATTCGAGTTAGTTTAAATCCTCTAATAATGGAAGTAGTACCGTTATTACTCTCATAGTTTATTTATTTTTGTATTATCCATGAAATATCTGTTGGAATTATCAATATTTAATCGTGTCGTGTCAAGAATTAATTTAAATAAACTAAAAAATGTCTTTTACTATCAGTGAATTAAACAACACTAAATTACCAACTAAGGTTGATGTTATTAATTTCTTTTTACATCTTCGGCATAACGCTGGTAGAATTCGAAAGCTGGGTGCTTTTAAACAAGAAGTTTTGAGAGGTATCATCATTTTGTGGCAGCGCGCAGGCATTCCAGTAATGTCGGTAAGTGGTGTTCGTAAAAGTTTGGATAAGCTTCTGAATGATTACTACAAAATGGTAAAATATAAATTCGAATACAATGTAAATGAGTGGAATAGATTGTTCTTAATTTCGCGTTGTAAGTGCGGTATTGAAAGAAATATTGCATGCAATTGCACAGCCTCTGATAAAATTCCAGACCACGCAAAAGAGTTTTTCATCGATCAGTGCGGTCCACGATTCTTGACTATAGATTATGTTGCTGATATGATGTCGACGAGTAGCAACGGTGAAGAAATGTCGAAGACTGTTGAATCATCTTATGGGTTGCGTGACGAATTTGTCAGCGTTGGATATAATGTAGACAGTGAAGAAGAGCAGGAGTTTGAGGAAAATGTTAACGATGTATCACAGACTTTAAAAAAATTTGTAGTGGCTGACATTTCATTGCATAATTTTAGTTCAGCTTTTGGATTTTGAACACCGAGCGTGTTGTTCATGTGGTACATGAGTCTGCCATGGCTGTTACCGATGAGCAACGCCTAGGCCACATTTTTTCCAAGCTCGAAAGCCGTGAAAAATATAGCCAACTTGGGTCATTTCAAAATATGATTAAATAAAATTGTTTTAATATACACAGATCTTTGAATTTTTATTGTATTGGTACAGATATTATGGTAAGTTCGAAAAGAGTGTATCACTATTTAAAAAAGAAGATACTAGGCAAAAACATCGATATATAATACTATAAAATCCGACTGTGAATACCGAATATATGATAACTGTTTAAAAAGTCAACCCCTACATTCGGCAAAAAAACATAAATTATATTTTTTAACACTTCTGTTGGAACTATCGAAAAACTTCTTTAACAAAAGTTTAATGATTTTTTGCGGGCTTTAATTTTCTGCTATTAGGGTGGTACATTAGGGTGGTAGAAAATGAGATCTGGTGGGTAAATACTAGAACGGGATACAAAATACCATTGACTATTAAAGCAAAACATTGGTCTCTTTGAGACAAAAACATCGATATATCACACTTTGAGATCCGACTGTAAATGCCGAAGATATAATGAAAAATGTATTTTGGCGACCCCTACTTTCGGCAAAAAAAATTAAAAAATTTTTTTTTGAAAATGTCTTACAACATTACTTCGTATTCGGTGGTGTACGGCGAACTTTTTTTTTCTTGCCTATATGGCGAGACGCTCTAATATTTACCCCTTATAAGGAGCACAACGTCATCAACATAAGCAACTACCTTGGTGCCACCTGCGTTCAACCTGAAAAGGATGCTGTTCAGGACAAGGTTCCATAGGAGCGGAGACAGAACTCCCCCCTGCGGAGTGCCCCTTGTTACAGCCTTCCTCCTCGTACTCATGCCCAAACTGGATGCTATGGATCTGCTCCTAAGCATGTTCCCTGCCCAGTCCGTAATTAACTGGTCCGCACCGATCTCTCTGAGCGCCCCAGTTATCGAGGATATGTTCAGATTGTTAAAAGCGCCCTCTATGTCTAGGAAGGATGCCATAACAAACTCCTTCTTGTCAAGGGAATCTTCTATAGTGCCGACAACATCATGCAGCGCCGTCTCCACCGACCTACCCTTCTGGTAGGCATGCTGTGCACCGCAGAAATTCTCTGGCGAGAGAAGTTCCCTGATATACAAATCAACCAGTCTCTCCAGTGTTTTCAATAGAAAAGATGACAGACTGATTGGTCTATAATCTTTAGCGGTACCGTGGTTTATCCTCCCCGCTTTTGGAATAAATACTACAGTAACCTCACTCCACTCCATAGGAATGTACCCGTAAACGAGACTTCCCCTAAAAATGGTTAGCAGCCATGGTAAAATCGCCTCCATGGCATGCTGCATCAGCGCTGGGAAAATACCATCTGGCCCCGCTGACTTAAAGGGCTTAAAAGATGTCACTGCCCATCTTACCCTGGCTGACTGCACAATGGAGTCCACCAAATCACTCCCTAGGATAGCTGTTTGCACGGGGACGACAGTACCACGTACGTCCGCCCCGTCCCCGCAATCCGGAAAGTGAGTTTCCATTAGTAGCTCCAGGGTATTCTCGCTGCTTTCAGTAAAAGTCCCGTCAGGCCTCATAAGGGATCCCGGCGTGCCAGGCTCCTTAGAGAGTAGTTTTCTTAGGCGGGAAGCCTCAGATGTGCTCTCCAAGTCACCACAGAAACGCTTCCACGATTCCCTCTTTGCCATCCTGGTTTCGCTCTTGAAGGCGTTGAAACTCCTACGATAGTTATCCCAGTCTATGGGATTTCTGTCGCGCTTCGCCTTATTAAAAAGTCTCCGGCAGTCTGCCCTGAGCTGCTTGAGTCTCGGATTCCACAACTTCTGATGGACTTTCGTTGACGGTTGCCGCTCCCGACAAGATGCGTGATAGGCGTCCCTCAGTGTCCTTGACAAAAGGACTGAAGAGTCCTCCAGCTCCTGGATGCTGCCCACCTGCTCCGCTACTGGAGGTGGTAGGGCATCCACGAGCTTTCTGAAACTTCCCCAATCCGTTTGCCTAGGGTTCCTGTAAGGCTTGCCCCCACTCGGAATAAGATCGATCGTAAAAGTGATTCTGTTATGATCAGAAAATGAGCACTCAAGGCTCACCCTCCAGTCAGATATTCTAACCAAAGTTAAATCAATGACCTGTTGCCTGATCCTATTGAAAAACGTTGGCCTATTGCCCTTGTTGCAAATCCTAAGATTGGTTGACAAGAGAAATTGTAATAAATCCTCACCTCGTTTATTTATATCCGTGCTACCCCAGAGTGTGTGATGCGCATTTACATCACCGCCCAGTACAAGGTCATGTCCACGTGTCCCGCACCAGTCAATGAGTGTGCGCACCGCACTCGGAGGAGGGTCATCCACCTCATACGGTAGATACGCCGATGCCAGGATCACCATCGGGAGATCCTTGCGTTCAAGCGCAGCTACCGTTAGATCGCCAGAGCTGTAATGGGATAAAAGAAAAATATTGATGTTTTTCCTAATCAGAATACAGCTTCTAATCTTACCTTCCGTGGTAGGAGAGAGTAGAGTAAACAAACGTGACCGAAGGCCCCGAACCTTATTTCCAACTAACCAAGGCTCTTGGATCAAGGCCACGGATATGCACTCCCTCTCCATAAAGCGTAACAGCTCGTCCGATGCTGCCTCGGAGTGATGCAAGTTAATCTGCACCACCTTTATGCCGCTCGGAGTCGCCATTTTGTGAGTCCTTCTTTGTAGGCAAAATCAGCCTAAGCTGATTTAGCCCATATTTGATAACGCCCTTTTTGGGGCGCAGGAGATGGAGGGATTCTGAATCAATTTTGATCCAGAGATCTTTGCCATCCCCCTTGTCCCTGGCACGTCCACGTTCAATCGTCCAGTTCTCAGTACCAAGGTCCTTATTCTGGCGCTTAATGAGTGTAAGTGTGGCCTCATCCTCCAGAATAGGAGGAGGAATCCACACGCGCACCATCACCTGAAAAGGAACTTGGTCCAAGGGCACGATTTCAATTTTGGCTCCTGGCCAAAGCTCGCCAGCTTCTTGGATGCTGTTTTTGAGAAAACCGAGAGCCTTCTCATTACCGCAACCATTAATTTTGACGCCTCTGGACCACTTTGCCCCATCAAACGCAGTGAACGAGTCATCGTCACAAGTGGCGAGCGCGTCCACTAGTCTGCGCAGAATTCGTTCTTCCAGAAGCAGCCATTGATCATTTGTCATTTTGCCCCCCGGCTGACTGCGATCAATTCTGCCGTGGCCATTGTTATTTCTATATTTTCTGAAGCAAAATCTTGTTCGACTGGTAATTCTATTGATTTGAAATTTCTTTCTTTATTTGTTACTGATTTTGAATCTATTAGTTCATATATATTCTCCGGCACTTCTATTTTGCATTCTAGCCTATCGAAATACTGTTTTAAACGTTGTCTGCACTGACCGACCTTTGAAATAATTGACTCAAGATCGAAATACAATGAGCCCTTTGAGTTATTTTTTACGTAAAGAATAATTAAGTTGTAGTTTTCTATTAGAAGATGAATATACTCATTTATTTTATATACATTTTTTGAAACCGGTCGCTTTTGCCAAACTCTTTTTACAACTGTATTATAATTTGAAATTAGTTCTTTAAAAACTTTGTCATCGAAGTAAGACATTTAATCATTTTGTATAAGTTTTCACCAACATATTGAAATTACCTTACCAAAACAATATGAGAATATTTAAAATTTGTTTTGCTGTGTTATGTTTGTAACTATTGACAAACGTTTATGATATTATGTTCAAGATTACCAACTGATATATATATATATATATATATATATATATATATATATATATATATATATATATATATATATATATATATATATATGTATACATATGTACGCGATCGTGTAAATGTATTTATATAAATTTTTAAAGTCTTTAGTATTTATTAAACAAATTAGTTCATTGGTAGTATGTTTATGTGGGTTAATAATAATATAAAGTAGAAAAATATAAAAAATTGGTACCTATTTTGTTTAATTCGTGTTGCACACAAAAATGTAAGCTTAACAGGGTGAATAAAAAAAATTTTCCTGAATTCTGTTTCGTTTTTTCCCGTGTTTTATTTGTATATAAATATGTACTTATGTAATCTTTAATATACCATAAATGTAAATCCATTTAAAAAAATAACAAAAAGATAGATATATACGTATGTATGTAAATTAATGTAGTTATAATTATAAAGATATGTTGAAAAATATAAATCTATATAAGAATTATAGGTTAGGTTAGGTCTATACATATGTACATAATTACCGCTTAATACATTTGTTTTACTGACGCGCTGCTTGTTGTTGCCTTGGTTGGTTGCAGACCTCTTGTTGATTGTTGTGCTTGATTGCGTGGTGACTGTTGTTGTTGTTAACCATTTTAATATTGATAGTGTTTTGATGCTTATACTTATGTTGTTGATATTTTGTTCTTGTCGCATATAGGCTTCTTTTTTTTTAGTATGTTAAATTTCCTTTGCTATTTTAATTGACAGTTTTCAATATTTTATATTATGTATTATTTATTTATTTCCCTCTTTTATATATGCATATATAATTAGTTCACTTTTCATATTCGTATCCATATATTTTTTTTTTTGTAATTTGTTCTTATAAGAGTTTTGATTGTTATTTTAGTTCACTTCTTTCCTTTCTTATTTTCGGTCGCTTTATTTCTTGCACAGTTCAGTTTCTTATCGATCATTCTTCAATTTTTCGTTAAGTTTTCCAATGTTGTTATGTCCGTTATTTTCTCGTCTGATTTTTCTTAAATTATTTTATTTCTCCTTTGTGGTTCATATTTATAGTCACTTTAATTTTTCACTGTTGCAATGTTTCACTGAATAGACACGTACCTACGTGGTACAGTGCATATTTTATATGATGTGCATATGATTATCTATGTATTTGTTGTTGTAGTAATTATTATAATAATAGTAATATTTGCAATAATAATTACAATAATAGTTGTAATAGTAACAATCGTTTTTAATGTGGTTGTTGTTAAAGTAGTTGTAGTATTTCCCATCATACCAAACACGAACTTCTTTGTCAGATATTGATTGGCCACAAGCTGTGCCGTTAACTGATTCATCAGACATTTTATGGATTTTTTGCTTAAGTCCTCTGGCTTATGTATTATATACGTTTTACAAACAAACGATTCAAAATTCTAAAGAAAATGAAATCTAATAATGATTTCTTCACAAATAAGAACACAATTTTCTATTTCTCAAATTCACAGTTAACTTTTGTTTCACTGACTACTATTATAAACTTTTTTTTTTATACACAAAAGTTTGCGTTCAAGTATATTTTTATTTTTCCTTCCTTTGGAACAACATATATAGAAATTCGTGAGCCTGGCAGGATGTTTTCAAACCAGACTGACTCGTCTGTTCAATTACTTTATTTCTTCTTTATAAGTTTCAGTTGCACATTTAAGTAGTAGTAAATTATAATAAGTGATGGCACTACACTAGGGATGGCACTACATCCTCACTAAAATTGATATTATGACAAATTATTTCAGACATACACCTTTTGCGCAGGAAAGAGGGCGTCCCTAGCTACAATTTACAGGTAGTGGCAATGTGTACACAGCCCCGTGTTTTTATAATGATCAATTTATGATAACTAGCCTTCACAAAAGTTGATATAATGACCAAATTATGACAACTAATCCTCACTAAAATTTATATTATGACAAATTGTTTCAGATATAAGACTTTTTGTGCAAGAAAGTGGGCTTCCTCAGCTACAATTTACGGGTAGTGGCATATGTGTACACAGCCCCGATTTTTTTATAATGATCAAATTATGATAACTAGTCCTCACAAAAGTTGATATAATGACCAAATTATGACAACTAGTCCTCACTAAAATTGATATTTTGACAAATTATTTCAGACATAAACCTTTTGCGCAGGACAGAGGGCATCCTTAGCAACAATTTACAGGTAGTGGCATTGTGTACACATGCTGTGTTTCTATAATGATCAATTTATGATAACTAGTCTTCACAAAAGTTGATATAATGACCAAATTATAACAACTAGTCCTAACTAAAATTTATATAATGACATATTATTTCAGATATAAGACTTTTTGCACAATAAAAAGGACGTTCTCAGCTACAATTTACGCGTAGTGTACTCAGCCGCATACTTTTATACTGACCAAATTATGACAACTAATCCTCACTAAAGTTGGTATAATGACCAAATTATGGCAACAAGTCCTCACTTAAGTTGAAATTATTCGAATTCCAAAACTATTTCATATATAAGAGCAAGGAATAGGGCATCTTCTGATATAATTTACAGGTAGGGGCATATGTGTACACAGCTCCGTTTTTTTATAATGATCAAATTATGATAACTAGTCCTCACAAAAGTTGATAGAATGACCAAATTATGACAACTAGTTCTCACTAATATTATATCATGACAAATTATTTCAGATATAAGACTTTTTGTGCAAGAAAGAAGACATCCTCAGCTACAATTTACGGGTAGTGGCATATGTGTACAGAGCCCCTTTTTTATAATGATCAAACTTTGATAGCTAGTCCTCACAAAAGTTGATATAATGACCAAATTATGACAACTAGTCCTCACTAAAATTGATATTATGACATATTATTTCAGATATAAGGCTTTTTGTGCAAGAAAGAAAACGTCCTCAGCTACAAATTACTGGTAGTGGCACATGTGTACAGATTCCCGTTTTTTATAATGATCAAATTATGATAACTAGTCCTCACAAAAGTTGATATAAGGACCAAATTATGACAACTTGTCCTCACTAAAATTGATATTATGACAAATTATTTCAGACATACACCTTTTGCGCAGGAAAGAGGGCGTCCTTAGCTACAATTTACAGGTAGTGGCAATGTGTACACAGCCCCGTGTTTTTATAAGGATCAATTTATGATAACTAGCCATCACAAAAGTTGATATAATGACCAAATTATAACAACTAGTCCATACTAAAATTTATATTATGACAAATTGTTTCAGATACAAGACTTTTTGTGCAAGAAAAAGGACGTTCTTATAACTAGTCCTCACAAAAGTAGTGGCATATGTGAACTCAGCCCAGTTTTTTTATAATGACCAAAGTCCTCACTAAACTTGATATTATTTAATTCCAAAATTATTTCAAACATAAGACTTTTCGCAGGAAAGATAGCGTCCTTAGCTACAATTTACAGGTAGTGGCAATGTGTACACAGCCCCGTATAACAACTAGTCCATACTAAAATTTATATTATGACAAATTGTTTCAGATACAGGACTTCTTGTGCAAGAAAAAGGACGTTCTTATAACTAGTCCTCACAAAAGTAGTTTCATATGTGTACTCAGCCTAGTTTTTTTATAACGACCAAAATCCTCACTAAAATTGATATTATTTTATTTCAAAATTATTTCAGACATAAGACTTTTTGCGCAGGAAAGAGAGCGTCCTTAGCTACAAGTTACAGGTAGTGGCAATGTGTACACAGCCCCGTGTTTTTATAATAATCATTTGATGATAACTAGTCCTCCCAAAAGTTGATATAATGACCAAATTATGACAACTAATCCTCACTAAAATTTACATTATGATAAATTGTTTCAGATATAAGACTTTTTGTGCAAGAAAGTGGGCTTCCTCAGCTACAATTTACGGGTAGTGACATATGTGTACACAGCCCCGTTTTTTTATATTGATCAAATTATGATAACTAGTCCTCACAAAAGTTGATATAATGACCAAATTATGACAACTAGTCCTCACTAGAATTGATATTATGACAAATTATTTCAGACATAAACCTTTTGCGCAGGAAAGAGGGCATCCTTAGCTACAATTTACAGGTACTGGCATTGTGTACACATGCTGTTTTTCTATAATGATCAATTTATAATAACTAGTCTTCACAAAAGTTGATATAATGACCAAATTATAACAACTGGTCCTAACTAAAATGTATATAATGACATATTATTTCAGATATAAGACTTTTTGCACAATAAAAAGGACGTTCTCAGCTACAATTTACGGGTAGTGTACTCAGCCGCATACGTTTATACTGACCAAATTATGACAACTAATCCTCACTAAAGTTGATATAATGACCAAATTATGGCAACTAGTCCTCACTTAAGTTGAAATTATTCGAATTCCAAAACTATTTCATATATAAGAGCAAGGAATAGGGCATCCTCAGATATAATTTACAGGTATGTGTACACAGCTCCGTTTTTTATAATGATCAAATTATGATAACTAGTCCTCACAAAAGTTGATATAATGACCAAATTATGACAACTAGTTCTCACTAAAATTATATCATGGCATATTATTTCAGATATAAGGCTTTTTGTGCAAGAAAGAAAACGTCCTCAGCTACAATTTACGGGTAGTGGCACATGTGTACAGATCCCCGTTTTTTATAATGATCAAATTATGATAACTAGTCCTCACAAAAGTTGATATAATGGCCAAATTATGACAACTAGTTCCCACTAAAATTATATCATGACAAATTATTTCAGATAGAAGGCTTTTTGTGCAAGAAAGAAGACATCCTCAGCTACAATTTACGGGTAGTTTCATATGTGTACAGAGCCCCTTTTTATAATTATCAAACTTTGATAGCTAGTCCTCACAAAAGTTGATATAATGACCAAATTATGACAACTTGTCCTCACTAAAATTGATATTATGACAAATTATTTCAGACATACACCTTTTGCGCAGGAAAGAAGGCGTCCTTAGCTACAATATACAGGTAGTGGCAATGTGTACACAGCCCCGTGTTTTTATCATGATCAATTTATGATAACTAGCCGTCACAAAAGTTGATATAATGACCAAATTATAACAACTAGTCCATACTAAAATTAATATTATGACAAATTGTTTCAGATACAAGACTTTTTGTGCAAGAAAAAGGACGTTCTTATAACTAGTCCTCACAAAAGTAGTGGCATATGTGTACTCAGCCCAGTTTTTTTATAATGACCAAACTCCTCACTAAAATTGATATTATTTAATTCCAAAATTATTTCAGACATAAGACTTTTTGCGCAGGAAAGAGAGGGTCCTTAGCTACAATTTACAGGTAGTGGCAATGTGTACTCAGCCTCGTGTTTTTAAAATGATCAAATTATGATAACTAGTCTTCAAAAAAGTTGATATAATGATCAAATTATGACAACTAGTCCTCACTAAAATTTACATCATGACAAATTGTTTCAGATATAAGACTTTATGTGCAAGAAAAAGGACGTGCTGATAACTAGTCCTCACAAAAGTAGTGGCATATGTGTACTCAGCCCAGTTTTTTTATAATGACCAAATTATGACAACTAGTCCTCACTAAAATTGATATTATTCGAATTCCAAAATTATTTCAGATATAAGACTTTTTGTACAAGAAAGAGGGCTTCCTCAGCTACAATTTAAGGGTAGCGGCATATGTGTAATCAGCCTCGTTTTTTGTAATGTCTAAATTATGACAACTAGTCCTCACTAAAATTGATATTATTCGAATTCCAAAATTATTTCCGACATAAGACTTTGCGCGGGAAAGAGGGCGTCCTCAGCTACGATTTACAGGCCGTAGCATATGTGTGCACAGCCCCGCGTTTTTATAATGATCAAATTATGATAACTAGTCCTCACAAAATTTTATATAATGACCAAATTATGACAACTAGTTCTCACTAAAATTGATATCATGAGAAATTAATTTAGATATAAAGCTTTTTGTGCAAGAAAGAAGATATCCTCAGCTACAATTTACGGGGAGTGGCATATGTGTACAGAGCCCCTTTTTTATAATGATCAAATTTTGATAGCTAGTAATCACAAAAGTTGATATAGTGACCAAATTATGACAACTATTCCTCACTAAAATTGATATTATGACAAATTATTTCAGATATAAGGCTTTTTGTGCAAGAAAGAAAACGTCCTCAGCTACAATTTACGGGTAGTGGCATTAGTGTAGAGATCCCCAATTTTTATAATGACCAAATTATGATAACTATTCCTCACAATAGTTGATATAATGACCAAATTATGACACCTAGTCCTCACTAAAATTGATATTATGACAAATTGTTTCATATATAAGACTTTTTGTGCAAGAAAAAGGACGTTCTGATAACTAGTCCTCACAGAAGTTCATATAATGACCAAATTATAACAACTTGTCCTTACTAAAACTTATATTATCACAAATTGTTTCAGTTATAAAAGTTTTTGTGCAAGAAAAAGGACGTTCTTATAACTAGTCCTCACAAAAGTAGTGGCATATGTGTACAGAGCTCCTTTTTTGTAATGATAAAATTTTGATAGCTAGTCCTCACAAAAGTTGATATAATGACCAACTAGTCCTCACTAAAATTGATATTATGACAAATTATTTCAGATATAAGGCTTTTTGTGCATGAAAGAAAACGTCCTCAGCTACAATTTACGGGTAGTGGCATATGTGTAGATAGCCCCAATTGTTGTAATGACCAAATCATGATAACTATTCCTCACAATAGAGTATATAACGACCAAATTCTGACACCTAGTCCTCTGTAAAATTGATCTTATGACAAATTGTTTCGTATATAAAACTTTTTGTGCAAGAAAAAGGACGTTCTGATAACTAGTCTTCACAAAAGTTAATATAATGACCAAATTATAACAACTAGTCCTTACTAAAATTTATATTATGACAAATTGTTTCAGATATAAACTTTTTGTGCAAGAAAAAGGACGTTCTGATAACTAGTCTTCAAAAAAGTTGACATAATGACCAAATTATAACAACTAGTCTTTACTAAAATTTATATTATCACAAAATGTTTCAGTTATAAGAGTTTTTGTGCAAGAAAAAGGACGTTCTTATAACTAGTTAGCCCAGTTTTTTTATAATGATCAAATTATGATAACTAGTTCTCACAAAAGTTGATATAATGACCAAATTATAACAACTAGTCCTTACTAAAATTTATATTATGACAAATTATTTCAAAAATAAAACTTTTTGTGCAAGAAAGAGGGCGTCCTCAGCTACAATTTAAGGGTAGCGGCATATGTGTACTCAGCCTCTTTTTTTGTAATGACCAAATTATGACAACTAGTCATTACTAAAATTGATATTATTCGAATTCCAAAATTATTTCAGACATAAGACTTTGCGCAGGCAAGAGGGCGTCCTAAGCTACAATTTACAAGCAGTATCATATGTGTACACAGCCCCGTGTTTTTATAATGATCAAATTATGATAACTGGTCCTCACAAAAGTTGATATAATGACCAAATTATGACAACTACTTCTCACTAAAATTGATGTCATTACAAATTATTTCAGATATAAGGCTTTTTGTGCAAGAAAGAAGATATCCTCAGCTCCAATTTACGGGTAGTGGCATATGTGTACAGAGCCCCTTTTCTATAATGAGCAAATTATGATAACTAGTCCTCACAAAAGTTGATATTATGACCAAATTTATATTATGACAAATTATTTCAGATATAAGGATTTTTGTGCAAGAAAGAATACTTCCTAAGCTACAATTTACGGATAGTGGCACATGTGTACAGAGCCCCTTTTTTATAATTATCAAATTATGATAACTAGTCCTCACAAAAGTGTATATAATGACCAAGTTATGACAACTAGTCCTCACTAAAATTGATATTATGACAAATTATTTCAGAAATAAGACTTTTTGTGCAAAAAAGAGGGCTTCCTCAGCTACAATATACGGGTAGTGGCATATGTGTACATAGCCCCCTTTTTTATAATGATGAAATTATGTTAACTAATCTTCTATTGTAATATTTATCAAGCTTGTGGTCGTTTTTTATAATATATTATTTCTTATAATTTTTATTCGATATTTCGTTAACAGCTTGTTAACATCTTCAGGAAATAAAAATTATTAAAATTTTATACATAGAAAAATGGTTTTGAAACATGACATGAAAAATTATTCAAAATATTTGTTTTTCAAATACAATAACATAAATAATTTTTTCAACATTAACAATTTATAGCAAAATACAATTTTTCAACATTAACAATTTATAGTAAAATACAATTATTTTGCCTTTCAACGTTATAATAAAAATCTTATAAGAAAATTATTTTTTATATATGTATAACATGAAAAAACTTATACATAGTATAAATTAGGCGCATATAATTAATTTTTTTTTTTTTTTTTATATATATATATAAAACATAAACGTACATAAAGGAACATAAATATGTATATATACAAATGTACATACTCATATGCATACGTACATACATACATATATACATACGAACACACACATATATATATACACGTACACAGGTACACATACATACACCCATACATACACATACACATATATATATATGTATTTATTTAGTAGTATTTAAAATACTTTTATAATTTCTTGACAATATAAAATAATGTTTGAAATTTTCATAAAAGGGTACAATGTTTAAAGTTTAATTTTACAACGTTATTAATACAAATGTTGTGACATATTGATTTTTACAAATTGTATACATTTACGATTAAAATTTTTAATATTCTCTTCATTTTTGGCATCTTGTGGTAGCAAGTTGTATAAATTTAGGCCCTTGTAAAATAGTGATCGCTGCATAACATTAGTTGACACACGCTGTATCCTAAAGTCTTGTGCGTTTCTCAGGTTATATGGTTGTATTTGTCCAACATATTCTAATTGCTCACATAGGTATATAGGCGCGTTTCCCATCTTCATTTTTTGTATAAAATTTAGCGTGTTAAGTTCTAGTCGTTGTTTTATATTTAGCCAATGCAGTGTATTTAACATAAGTTGGATTGATGTGTATCTATTGCATTTCAAAATTGATCGCATCGCCCTATTTTGTAATTTCTGAAGTCTTGATATTTGTGTTTCAGTACAGCATGTATATAATATTGTGGATCCATATTCAAAATGCGGTTTAATTATGACATTGTAAATATTAATTGCGGTTAACGTAGAGACTTTACCTCGGAGTCTCTTAAAAAACCCGATCTTTTTTCCTATTTTCTTACACATATAGTCAATATGCTCTTTAAATTTTAAGTTCGTGTCTATTATAAAACCGAGATATTTTATACTTTTTACTTTTTCTATTTCTATATTATTAATTCTTATTACCAAGTCACTGTTCATGTTTATTTCCATTAATTTAGTTTTGCTTTCATTTAGTTTCAACTTATTCATTTTTAGCCAATCATTCACTTTTGTTAAATCGTGGTTTAGTCTAAACTGACATTGCTCCTCATTTTCAGCTTCCGTAAATATCAGAGTATCGTCCGCATAAAGGACCATTTCACATTTCTCTAATATATTTGGCATGTCGTTTATATAAATTATGAACAATAACGCGCCCAAAATCGAACCTTGTGGAACACCGAAATCGTTAGCTATTGTATTGGATTTTACATTATTTACTTTTGTTATTTGTTTTCTGTCCGTTAAGTACGTTTTAAACCATTTTAGTTCCGTTCCTCTTACACCATATCTATACAACTTTCGGAGTAGTATTTGTCTATTTATAGTCTCAAAAGCTCTTTTAAAGTCTAAAAATATTGCAATTATTTTATTATTTTTAACTGTATTTTTCCATCTATGTATTACATAATTAACCGCGGTTTCACATGAGTACTTTTTTCGGAACCCCGACTGATATTTAGAAAACAGTTCATTTTGCTCCATATATTTTTCTAATTTTGCCTTAACAATTTTTTCAATTATTTTTTCGCATGTTTTTAATGTATTTATTGGTCGATATTCTTCACATTTTTTTGTTTTATAAACTTTTTCAATTGGAGTCACCATTGTCTCTTTCCATGTCTCTGGGAATACTCCGGTTTCAAACGACTTATTAATTATATAAAGCAGTGCGGGTCCCGTTACATTCCAATTGTCTAATATTATTTTGATTGTCACTTTATTGAAATCTGGTTTATTCTTTAGAGTTTTACATGTGTCTTTAAGCTCTTGCATATTTATTGTACTAAATTTAAATCTAGAATTTATCACCGGAATTTCATTTATGTAATCCATATCATCTATACTATCGCTAATTGACTTAATACTGTTGATAAAGAAATTATTAAATTGATCAGCAATTTGATAGTTATCTTTGTATTCTACTTCGTTAAATATCACAGATTGTATTACAGATTGGTTCTTTTTTAGTATTAGATTTTTAATTTCTTTCCACATTGTTTTTTGATCTTTGGCATTGTTTATTTTGCTTTCAATATACTTATTTTTTTCAAAATTAATTTTAGTTATATAAGTGTTTCTTATCGTTTTGTACCTATTCCATGCTTCATTTGAATTCAATAACTTGGCTATTTGATATTTGATAATTTTTTCCTGTTTGAGCTGTCTTAGCTGTGTATTGAACCACTTATTTATACAACTTTGACCTTGTATTATTTTTTTGTAGGTAAACTTTTGTATTGTTTCTTCGATCATTGCGTCAAAAAAAACTATATTATTATTTATGTGGTAAAACTCATTCAGATTGAAACGCGATGTTAATTCTGTATTAAATGTATTTTTATTATATTTAAAAGTTACTATTTCTTTTTGCTGTACGACTTCTTGTACTCTCATTTCACATGCTATTGTTATATCAAGTGCTTCGTGGTCCGATATTTTATTATTCATATTACAATTCACTGATATCTTATCTTTGTTAGTCACAACGTAGTCTATTATTGTTCTTGTATTTATAGTTATTCTTGTGTAATCATCAACTATTTGTTTTAGTCCATTATCATAAAATATACTTTCCATCTTTTGTTTGTAAAATCCATTACTTGACCAGTCTATGTTGAAATCTCCTACTATTATGATATCACAATTGTATTCACATATATCTTCCACAAAATTTTCAAAGTGCTCACAAAATTCTGCTTCACTATAACTAGGAGATCTATACACCCCTGCTATTATAAAATAGTTATTTCCATATTTCATTGTACATGCATTTAACCAGAACTTTGAATTATTGACTTTTTCTAAAACTTTTTGAACTTTCCATTTTTTCTTATAATAGATTATAATACCGCCAGTTCTTTTTGAATCAGACAATGTCATAATTTCTCCATAACCTTTTATTGATATTTCATGTTCATTTATATCTTCTGTCAAATGAGTTTCCGATAGCACTATAAAATCTGGTTTGTCACTTTCTGCCATAATTTCCACCTGATTAAAGTTATTTATAAGTCCTTGAACATTTGTATATATTCCACGTATACTTTTTAATTGCTAATCGCTTAAACCTATTCGTCTTTTTTTACTGTTCAGTTTATTTTGATAAACCGGACATTCTCTGTTCATGGTAAAATGATTTTCATCTAATCCCATATTAAGTCTTTTATTTATTTTTACGCAGTTAATACATCTCTCAATTTTTTCTCTATCACATTCTTTATGGCTATGATTTCCATGACATTTCAGACATGTTTCATCATTTCGGCAGTCTTTGGCGATATGGTTATACCCATTACATTTATAACATATTATTACATCAGTTCCATCGAACACTCTACATTTTTCCCACCCGACGTTAATTTTTTGCACTGATATTAGTTTATTGTACGATTCATTATCTACGTGTAACTTCGCATTGTAAACAATTTTATTCCGCTTGATCTCATATAATTTCTTAATTTTCATTACTGATTTATTTAATATTGGATTTTGTTTCTTTATTCTTTCGATTAATTCATTTTCCGAATATTTAAATGTAATACCCGTTATTGAAACACACATTTCTATAGGGTTAGGTACCTTAATTTCGTACCCTTCACTCATTTTACTTTGAATTGCTTCTTTTATTTTTTCCCTGTCCTCATTATTATCCGCTTGAATTATTACAGTTCCATTTCTTCTATTTTCTATATTCGATATTTTCAAATTTACCGGGTCCACTTTTTTGTTTAACTCATCTTTAGTTTTTTCAACAGGTTGCTTTTCTTTAGGTTTTATTACCAATGGTACTTTCTTTGTCATATCTGGCATCACTGTTTTTGTTTTTACTGATTCCGCATATGACATTTTGCTTTTTGTTGCTGTTGTTTCTTTTAACGCTTTTTTGATCTCATTGCACATTTTGTTATTACTTTCTTCTATACCATTATACATTTCTTTGTTTTTGTTTTCAAAATCATTAACACAACCATACAATTTTTGAACTTCTTCTACAGTTTTTTCACAGATTTTTTGAGCTCTATCTATTTTTTTAAATCTTTCTTCATACCGTTTTTCAATTGCTTCTAATAGTTGTTTTATTTCTGACTCATTTTGTTTTAATATTACTTTAAATTCGTTTTTATATTCACTTAGATTTTGTTTATTTTTATTTACACCATCTTGAATTTCTTTTAAAACGAGATCCACATTATGGATGTATTGGATGCAATCATCGCAAATAAATCTAACAAAATTTTTTCCTTCTAGAACGCCAATGGAGTACTGATCAAGACCCGAACATTTTGAGGCGTTATGATACACCTTTTTACAAACTCCACTGCAATGAATACCAGTTTCACCTCTTATACTAGTCTTACATTTAGTGCATTCCTCAGGCATATCAATGCATTTATTCTAATTGCACTTAAGTTTCTGTAGTCTGTTATATTATTTAAAAAACTTTTATTGTTCACATACGGTCCTTAGTTTGTTTATTAAATTCTGATCTTCTCCTTAATTTCTAACACAGTTTTATTTAAAATATTAATATTTTTAAGGAGCTCTATGCAAATTTAGCTTTTTACTTGACAGAGTTACCAGTTATATTTACACATATATACACATACATGTACATACACATACACACATACATACATATACATACACATATAGATACACATACATATACATATATACACACATATATATACCTAAAATTATAATAATAATAACAACACCAATAATATAATACAATAAATTATCCCTAGCAAATAATATATAGTTAATATACACAATTAAATTATGTAAATCTGCAATTTTTACTAACTAAATGTCTATAACTCTGTGCTAATTTTTCTGTATCTGTTTTAAAATTTATTCTGTGTGATGATGGTGTGTTTATTATTTCTAACATTTCTAACATTAATCTACGTTTATAGTTATTTTCTGTGTTTAATATTGAAACATTTTCAAAATCTGGAAAATGATATGATTTAGAACAATGGGAAGATAAAGCTGTTTTTTGTGAATTTATATTCCTATATTTTTGATCTGATTTATGACCTGCTATCCTAGTCTTTAATTTATTTTTGGTCGTACCTACATATACTTTATCACAATTCTCTATATCATTACCCTTGCATGGTATTTTATATACTAAATTTGATCTATCCCATTTTTCAATTTTATCTTTAGTTTTACTAAATAGTCTGTTTAATGTATTACACGTTCTATGAGCTATTCTATATTTATCTGTATCATAAATTCTAGATTTTGTTAACCTTTCTGAAATTCCTGGTATGTATGTTAAAGATTTAAATAATTTTTGTTCTGTATTATTATTATTAGTACTTTCTGTTCTTCTATTTCTATATTGTGATATTAATTTATTAATTATGTGATTTGGAAAATTGTTATTTTCTAATATATTTATAACCTTCTTCTTATTGCTATTGTGAAATTGTTTATCACTTATATTTAGAACCCTTTCTATAAAATTCCTAGCTGTGTTTATAATAATATGTCTACTATGTTTTGAATAGTAGTTAATCATCCTTCCCGAAGCTGTAGGTTTCTGGAACCAATCTATTATCAATTTATTACCTTTCCTAATAACTAGAGTATCTAAATAAGAAAGTTTTAAGTCATTTTCTTTTTCAACTGTAAATTTAATGTTGGAATTAAATTGATTTAATGTTGATAACATATTATCTATCTCAGATGTATGAAGGATGCAAAATAAGTCATCTACATATTTTGTCACTATTTTAGGTTTTATATTAAGTTTTTGAATTGATATGTCTAATAATTCCTCCATTACTATATCTGCTATTATTGGAGATGCTGGTGATCCCATAGGAAGACCCCTTTGCTGCATATATATTTTGCTATTATATTGAAAATACCTATTATCTTCTATACAAAACTTTAAAATACGCAAAAATAAACATTTTTCAATCTGTGTATACCTTCTTATCATTTCCCATTTGTTTTCAATTGTATTAATTGCAAAATCAATAGGTACACTTGGGAATAGGGAAACTACATCAAAAGAAATTAAGCTTTCATTATCAGATATATGTTGATTCCTAATTTTATTCACAAATTCTATTGAATTTTTAATATTATATTTAGAATCCTTAGTAATATTTTTTTAAATATTTGTAATATATCTGCATAATTCATATGAGGGTGAATTTATAAAAGAACATATAGGTCTTAATGGAAAATTGTCTTTATGAATTTTTGGTAACCCATATATACGAGGAGCAACTGCAACATTTGTCTTTAGCTTATTCTTATCATTAGAAGTTATAATTTCTTTCTTAAATAATTCTTCAACTATATCATTATTGATTTTTTGGTATTTGGTTGTTGGATCTCTATTAATAAGATGATAATTTGTAATATCTCCTACAATGTTATTGATTCTTAAATCTAAAATTAGGAATCAACATATATCTGATAATGAAAGCTTAATTTCTTTTGATGTAGTTTCCCTATTCCCAAGTGTACCTATTGATTTTGCAATTAATACAATTGAAAACAAATGGGAAATGATAAGAAGGTATACACAGATTGAAAAATGTTTATTTTTGCGTATTTTAAAGTTTTGTATAGAAGATAATAGGTATTTTCAATATAATAGCAAAATATATATGCAGCAAAGGGGTCTTCCTATGGGATCACCAGCATCTCCAATAATAGCAGATATAGTAATGGAGGAATTATTAGACATATCAATTCAAAAACTTAATATAAAACCTAAAATAGTGACAAAATATGTAGATGACTTATTTTGCATCCTTCATACATCTGAGATAGATAATATGTTATCAACATTAAATCAATTTAATTCCAACATTAAATTTACAGTTGAAAAAGAAAATGACTTAAAACTTTCTTATTTAGATACTCTAGTTATTAGGAAAGGTAATAAATTGATAATAGATTGGTTCCAGAAACCTACAGCTTCGGGAAGGATGATTAACTACTATTCAAAACATAGTAGACATATTATTATAAACACAGCTAGGAATTTTATAGAAAGGGTTCTAAATATAAGTGATAAACAATTTCACAATAGCAATAAGAAGAAGGTTATAAATATATTAGAAAATAACAATTTTCCAAATCACATAATTAATAAATTAATATCACAATATAGAAATAGAAGAACAGAAAGTACTAATAATAATAATACAGAACAAAAATTATTTAAATCTTTAACATACATACAAGGAATTTCAGAAAGGTTAACAAAATCTAGAATTTATGATACAGATAAATATAGAATAGCTCATAGAACGTGTAATACATTAAACAGACTATTTAGTAAAACTAAAGATAAAATTGAAAAATGGGATAGATCAAATTTAGTATATAAAATACCATGCAAGGGTAATGATATAGAGAATTGTGATAAAGTATATGTAGGTACGACCAAAAATAAATTAAAGACTAGGATAGCAGGTCATAAATCAGGTCAAAAATATAGGAATATAAATTCACAAAAAACAGCTTTATCTTCCCATTGTTCTAAATCATATCATTTTCCAGATTTTGAAAATGTTTCAATATTAAACACAGAAAATAACTATAAACGTAGATTAATGTTAGAAATGTTAGAAATAATAAACACACCATCATCACACAGAATAAATTTTAAAACAGATACAGAAAAATTAGCACAGAGTTATAGACATTTAGTTAGTAAAAATTGCAGATTTACATAATTTAATTGTGTATATTAACTATATATTATTTGCTAGGGATAATTTATTGTATTATATTATTGGTGTTGTTATTATTATTATAATTTTAGGTATATATATGTGTGTATATATGTATATGTATGTGTATGTGTATCTATATGTGTATGTATATGTATGTATGGATGTATGTGTGTATGTGTATGTACATGTATGTGTATATATATGTATGTATGTGTATATATATATATATATATATATATATATATGTATGTATATATATATATATGTGTATGTGTATGTGTATGTATGGGTGTATGTATGTGTACGTGTGTACGTGTATATATATATGTGTGTGTTCGTATGTATATATGTATGTATGTACGTATGCATATGAGTATGTACATTTGTATATATACATATTTATGTTCCTTTATGTACGTTTATGTTTTATATATATATAAAAAAAAAAAAAAAAAAAAATTAATTATATGCGCCTAATTTATACTATGTATAAGTTTTTTCATGTTATACATATAAAAAAAATAATTTTCTTATAAGATTTTTATTATGATGTTGAAAGGCAAAATAATTGTATTTTACTATAAATTGTTAATGTTGAAAAATTGTATTTTGCTATAAATTGTTAATGTTGAAAAAATTATTTATGTTATTGTATTTGAAAAACAAATATTTTGAATAATTTTTCATGTCATGTTTCAAAACCATTTTTCTATGTATAAAATTTTAATAATTTTTATTTCCTGAAGATGTTAACAAGCTGTTAACGAAATATCGAATAAAAATTATAAGAAATAATATATTATAAAAAACGACCACAAGCTTGATAAATATTACAATAAACTGATAAGGTCAATAAAAATAAATCAACGTTAACTAATCTTCACAAAAGTTGATATAATGACCAAATTATGACAACTAGTCCTCACTAAAATTGATATTATAACAAATTATTTCAGATATAAAACTTTTTGGGCAAGAAAAAGGACGTTCTCAGCTACAATTTACGGATAGTGGCATATGTGTACTCAGCCCCATATTTTTGTAATGACTAAATTATGACAACCGTCACTAAAGTTGATATAATGACCAAATTATAACAACTAGTCCTTACTAACAATTATATTATCACAAATTGTTTCAGATATAAGACTTTTTGTGCAAAAAAAGGACGTTCTTATAACTAGTCCCCACAAAAGTAGTGTCATATGTGTACTCAGCCCAGTTTTTTTATAATGATCAAATTATGATAACTAGTCCTCACAAAAGTTGATATAATGACCAAATTATGACAACTAGTCCTCACTAAAATTGATATTTTGACAAATTATTTCAGACATAAACCTTTTGCGCAGGAAAGAGGGCATCCTTAGCAACAATTTACAGGTAGCGGCATTGTGTACACATGCTGTGTTTCTATAATGATCAATTTATGATAACTAGTCTTCACAAAAGTTGATATAATGACCAAATTATAACAACTAGTCCTAACTAAAATTTATATAATGACATATTATTTCAGATATAAGACTTTTTGCACAATAAAAAGGACGTTCTTAGCTACAATTTACGCGTAGTGTACTCAGCCGCATACTTTTATACTGACCAAATTATGACAACTAATCCTCACTAAAGTTGGTATAATGACTAAATTATGGCAACTAGTCCTCACTTAAGTTGAAATTATTCGAATTCCAAAACTATTTCATATATAAGAGCAAGGAATAGGCCATCTTCAGATATAATTTACAGGTAGGGGCATATGTGTACACAGCTCCGTTTTTTTATAATGATCAAATTATGATAACTAGTCCTCACAAAAGTTGATATAATGACCAAATTATGACAACTAGTTCTCACTAAAATTATATCATGACAAATTATTTCAGAAAAAAGGCTTTTTGTGCAAGAAAGAAGACATACTCAGCTAAAATTTACGGGTAGTGGCATATGTGTACAGAGACCCGTTTTTTATAATGATCAAATTATGATAACTACCCCTCACAAAAGTTGATATAATGACCAAATTAAAACAACTAGTCCTCACTAAAATTGATATGACAAATTGTTTCAGATATAAGAAAAAGGACGTTCGCAGCTGCAATTTACGGGTAGTGTACTCTGGCCCATATTTTTATAATGACCAAATTATGACAACTAATAATCACTAAAGTTGATATAATAACCAAATTACTACAGATTATCTTTACTAAAGTTGATATAATGACCAAATTATGACAACTAGTCTTCACTAAAACTGATAATATTCGAATTCCAAAGTTATTTCAGATATAAGACTTCTTGTGCAAGAAAGAGGGCATCCTCGGCTACAATTAACTTTTTGCTCAGGAAAGAGGGCGTCCTGATCTTCAATTTACAGGTGGTGGCATTTGTGTACACAGCCCCGTGTTTTTATAATGACCAAATTATGACAACTAGTCCTCACTAAAATTTATATTATGACAAATTGTTTCAGATATAAAACTTTTTGTGCAAGAAAAAGGACGTTCTTATAACTAGTCCTCACAAAAGTAGTGGCATATGTGTACTCAGGACAGTTTTTTTATAATGATCAAATTATGATAACTAGTCCTCACAAAAGTTGATATAATGACCAAATTATGACAACTAGTCCTTACTAAAATTTATATTATGACAAAATATTTCAGATATAAGGCGTTTTGTGCAATAAAGAAGACATCCTCAGCTACAATTTACGGGTAGTGGCATATGTGTAGAGAGTCCCAATTTTTATAATGACCAAATTATGATAACTATTCCTCACAATAGTATATATAATGACCAAACTATGAAAACTAGTCCTCACTAAAATTGATATTATGACAAATTGTTTCATATATAAGACTTTTTGTGCAAGAAAAAGGACGGTCTGATAACTAGTCCTCACAAAAGTTCATATAATGACCAAATTATAACAACTAGTCCTTACTAAAATTTATATTGTGACAAATTTTTTCAGATATAAGACTTTTTGTGCAAGAAAAAGGACGTTCTGATAACTAGTCTTCACAAAAATTTTTATATAATGACCAAATTATAACAACTAGTACTTACTAAAATTTATATTATCACAAATTGTTTCAGATATAAGACTTTTTGTGCAAGAAAAAGGACGTTCTTATAACTAGTCTTCACAAAAGTAGTGGCATATGTGTACTCAGCCCAGTTTCTTTATAATGACCAAATTTTGACAACTAGTCTTCACTAAGATTGATATCATTCGAATTCCAAAATTATTTCATACATAAGACTTTTTTCGCAGGAAAGAGGGCGTCCTTAGCTACAATTTACGATAGTGGCATATGCGTACACAGCCCTGTGTTTTTATAATGATCAAATTATGATAACTAGTCCTCACAAAAGTTAATATAATGACCAAATTATGACAACTAGCCCTCACTAAAATTTATATTATGACAAACTGATTCAGATATAAGACTTTTTGTGCAAGAGAAAGGACGTTCTGATAACTAGTCCTCACAAAAGTAGTGGCATATGTGTACTCAGTCCTGTTTTTTTATAATCACCAAATTATGACATTTAGTCCTCACTAAAATTGATATTAATCGAATTCCAAAATTATTTCAGACATAAGACTTTTTGCGCAGGAAAGAGGGCGTCCTTAGCTACAATTTACAGGTATTGGCATGTGTGACAACAAATTATGAATAGTCCTCACAAAAGTTGATACAATGACGTAATTATGAGAACTAGTCCTCACTAAAATATATATTATGACAAATTATTTCAGACATAAACCTTTTGCGCAGGAAAGAGGGCGTCCTTAGCTACAATTTACAGGTAGTGGCAATGTGTACACAGCCCCGTGTTTTTATAATGATCAAATTATGATAACTAGTCCTCACAAAAGTTGATATAATGACCAACTTATGACAACTATTCCTCACTAAAATTGATATTATGACAAATTATTTCAGATATAAGGCTTTTTGTGCAAGAAAGAAAATATCCTCAGCTACAATTTACGGGTAGTGGCATATGTGTACAGAGCCCCTTTTTTATAATGATCAAATTTTGATAGCTAGTCCTCACAAAAATATCTATAATGAAAAAATTATGACAACTAGTCCTCACTAAAATTGATATTATGACAAATTATTTATGACAACTCATCCTCACTAAAGTTGATATAATAACCAAATTAGGACAGTTTATCCTTACCAAAGTTGATATAATGACCAAATTATGACAACTAGTCTTCACTAAAACTGATATCATTCGAATTCCAAAATTATTTCAGATATAAGATTTCTTGTGCAAGAAAGAGGGCTTCCTCAGCTACAATTAACTTTTTGCTCAGGAAAGAGGGCGTCCTTAGCTACAATTTGCAGGTAGTGGCATTTGTGTACACAGCCCCGTGTTTTTATAAAGATCAAATTATGATAACTAGTTCTCACAAAAGTTTATATAATGACCAAATTATCACAACTAGTCCTCACTGAAATTTATATTATGACAAATTTTTTCATATATAAGGCTTTTTGTACTAGAAATAAAACGTCCTCAGCTACAATTTACGGGTAGTATCACATGTGTACACAGCCCCGTTTTTTTATAATGATCAAATTATGATAACTAGTCCTCACAAAAGTTGATATAATGACCAAATTATGACAACAAGTCCTCACTAAAATTTATATTATGACAAATTGTTTCACATATATGACTTTTTGTGCAAGAAAAAGGACGTTCTGATAACTAGTCCTCACAAAAGTTCATATAATGACCAAACTATTACAACAAGTCCTTACTAAAATTGATATGACAATTTGTTTCAGATATAAGAAAAAGGACGTTCTCAGCTACAATTTACGGGTAGTGTACTCAGACCCATATTTTTATAATGACCAAATTATGACAACTTATCTTTACTAAGGATGATATAATAACCAAATTAAGACAGTTTATCCTTACTAAAGTTGATATAATGGGCAAATAATGACAACTAGTCTTCACTACAACTGATAATATTCGAATTCTAAGGATATAAGATTTTTTTGTGCAAGAAAGAGGGCTTCCTAAGCTACAATTTACGGATAGTTGCATATGTGTACTCAGCCCCATTTTTTTGTAATAACCAAATTATGACAACTAATCCTTACTAAAGTTGATATTATGACCAAATTATGACAACTAGTCTTCACTAAAACTGCAAATATTCGAATTCCAAAATAATTTCAGATATAAGACTTCTTGTGCAAGAAAGAGGGCTTCCTCAGCTACAATTAACTTTTTACTTATGAAAGAGGACGTCCTTAGCTACAATTTACAGGCAGTGGCACATGTGTACACAGCTCCGTTTTTTAATAATGATCAAATTATGATAGCTAGTCCTCACAAAAGTGTATATAATGACCAAATTATGACAGCTAGTCCTCACTAAAATTGATATTATGACATTATTTCAGATATAATAATTTTTGTGCAAGAAAGAGGGCTTCCTCAGCTACAATTTACGGGTAGTGTACTCAGCCCCATATTTTTATAATGACCAAATTATGACACCTAATCCTCACTAAAGTTGATATAATAACCAAATTATGACAACTAGTCCTCACTAAAATATAAATTATGACAAATTATTTCAGACTTAAGACTTTTGCGCAGGAAAGAGGGCGTCCTTAGCTACAATTTACAGGTAGTGGGATATGTGTACACAGCCCCGTGTTTTTATAATGATCAAATTATGATAACTAGTCGTCACAAAAGTTGATATAATGATGAAATAATGACAACTAGTCCTCACTAAAATTTATATTATGACAAATTGTTTCAGATATAAGACTTTTTGTGCCAAAAAAAGGACGTTCTGATAACTAGTCCTCACAAAATTAGTGGCATATGTGTACTCAGCCCCGTTTTTTATAATGACCAAATTATGACAACTAGTCCTCCCTAAAATTGATATTATGACAAATTGTTCCAGATATAAAACTTTTTGTGCAAGAAAAAGGACGTTCTCAGCTACAATTTACGGGTAGTGTTCTCACCCCCTAATTTTTATAATGACCAAATTATGACAACTAATCTATTTTGGCAAATTATTTCAGATATAATACTTTTTGTGCAAGAAAGAGGGCTTCCTCAGCTACAATTTACGGATAGTGTACTCAGCCCCATATTTTTATAATGACCAAATTATGACAACTAATCCTCACTAAAGTTGATATAATAACCAAATTAGGACAGTTTATCCTTACTAAAGTTGATATAATGACCAAATTATGACAACTAGTCTTCACTAAAACTGTTAATATTCGAATTCCAAAATAATTTCAGATATAAGACTTCTTGTGCAAGAAAGAGGGCTTCCTCAGCTACAATTAACTTTTAACTTAGGAAAGAGGACGTCCTTAGCTACAATTTACAGGCAGTGGCACATGTGTACACAGCTCCGTTTTGTAATAATGATCAAATTATGCTAACTAGTCCTCACAAAAGTGTATATAATGACCAAATTATGACAACTAGTCCTCACTAAAATTGATATTATGACATATTATTTCAGATGTAATACTTTTTGTGCAAGAAAGGTGGCTTCCTCAGCTACAATTTACGGGTAGTGTACTCAGCCCCATATTTTTATAATGACCAAATTATGACACCTAATCCTCACTAAAGTTGATATAATAACCAAATTATGACAACTAGTCTTCACTAAAACTGATAATATTCGAATTCCAAAATTATTTCAGATATAAGACTTCTTGTGCAAGAAAGAGGGCTTCCTCAGCTACAATTAACTTTTTTCTCAGGAAAGCGGGCGTCCTTAGCTACAATTTAAAGGCAGTGGCATATGTGTACACAGCTCCGTTTTTTAATAATGATCAAATTACGATAACAAGTCCTCACAAAAGTTTATATATTGACCAAATTATGACAACTAGTCCTCACTAAAATTGATATTATGACAAATTATTTCAGATATAAGGCTTTTTATGCCAGAAAGAAGACA
Source organism: Linnaemya tessellans (assembly GCA_951800035.1). NCBI lineage: Eukaryota > Metazoa > Arthropoda > Insecta > Diptera > Tachinidae > Linnaemya > Linnaemya tessellans. The sequence goes on along the minus strand of OX637532.1, from coordinate 96,801,179 downwards.
TCCTCAGCTACAATATACAGGCAGTGGCATATGTGTACGCAGCTCCGTGTTTTAAAAATGATCAAATTACGATAACTAGTCCTCACAAAAGTTTATATAATGACCAAATTATGACAACTAGTCCTCACTAAAATTGATATTATGACAAATTATTTCAGATATAGGGCTTAGGGTAGTGACACATGTGTATAGAGCCTCGTTTTTTATAATGTTCAAATTATGACAACTAGTCCTCACAGAAGTTGATATAATTTACAAATCATCACTAAAGTTCATATAATGACCAAATTATGGCAACTAGTCCTCATTTAAATTGAAATTATTCGAATTTCAAAATTATTTCAGATATGAGACTTCTTGTGCAAGAAAGAGGTCTTCCTCAGCTACAAATAAGTTTTTGCTCGGGAAAGAGGGCGTCCTTACCTACAATTTACAGGTAGTGGCATATGTGTACAAAGCCCGTTTTTTTATAATGATCAAATTATAATACCTAGTCCTCACAAAAGTTGACATAATGACCAAATTATGACAACTAGTCCTCACTAAAATTTATATTATGACAAATTATTTCAGATATAAGGCTTTTTGTGCAAGAAAGAAAACGTCCTCAGCTTCAATTTACGGGTAGTGGCACATGTGTACACAGCCCCGTTTTTTTATAATGATCAAATTATAATAGCTAGTCCTCACAAAAGTTGACATAATGACCAAATTATGACAACTAGTCCTCACTAAAATTGATATTATAACAAATTATTACATATATAAAACTTTTTTGCAAGACACATTACGTTCTCAGCTACAATTTACGGATAGTGGCATATGTGTACTCAGCCCCATTTTTTTATAATAACCAAATAATGACACCTAATCTTCACTAAAGTTGATATAATATCCAAATTAGGACAGTTTATCATTACTAAAGTTGATATAATGACCAAATTATGACAGCTAGTCCTCAATAAAATTGATACTATGACAAATTATTTCAGATATAATACTTTTTGTGCAAGAAAGAGGGCTTCCTCAGCTACAATTTACGGGTAGTGCACTCAGCCCCATATTTTTATAATGACCAAATAATGACACCTAATCCTCACTAAAGTTGATATAATAACCAAATTAGGACAGTTTATCATTACTAAAGTTGATATAATGACCAAATTATGACATCTAGTCTTCACTAAAACTGATAATATTTGAATTCCAAAAATATTTCAGATATAAGACTTCTTATGCAAGAAAGAGGGCTTCCTTAGCTACAATTAACTTTTTTCTCAGGGAAGCGGGCGTCCTTAGCTACAATTTACAGGCAGTGGCATATGTGTACACAGCTCCGTTTTTTAATAATGATCAAATTACGATAACTAATCCTCACAAAAGTTTATATATTGACCAAATTATGACAACTAGTCCTCACTAAAATTGATATTATGACAAATTATTTCAGACATAAGACTTTTGCGCAGGAAAGAGGGCGTCCTTAGCTACAATTTACAGGTAGTGGCATATGTGTACACAGCCTCGTGTTTTTATAATGATCAAATTATGATAACTAGTCTTCACAAAAGTTGATATAATGATGAAATTATGACAACTAGTCCTCACTAAAATTTATATTATGACAAATTGTTTCAGATATAAGACTTTTTGTGCCAGAAAAAGGACGTTCTGATAACTAGTCCTCACAAAATTAGTGGCATATATGTACTCAGCCCCGTTTTTTATAATAACCAAATTATGACAACTATTCCTCACTAAAATTGATATTATGGCAAATTGTTTCAGATATAAAATTTTTTGTGCAAGAAAAAGGACGTTCTCAGCTACAATTTACGGGTAGTGTACTCAGCCCCATATTTTTATAATGACCAAATTATGACAACTAATCTATTTTGAAAAATTATTTCAGATATAATACTTTTTGTGCAAGAAAGAGGTCTTCCTTCCTCAGCTACAATTTACGGATAGTGTACTCAGCCCCATATTTTTATAATGACCAAATTAACTAATCCTCACTAAAGTTGATATAATAACCAAATTAGGACAGTTTATCCTTACTAAAGTTGATGTAATGACCAAATTATGACAACTAGTCTTCACTAAAACTGATAATATTCGAATTCCAAAATTATTTCAGATATAAGACTTCTTGTGCAAAAAAGAGGGCTTCCTCAGCTACAATTAACTTTTTTCTCAGGAAAGCGGGCGTCCTTAGCTACAATTTACAGGCAGTGGCATATGTGTACACAGCTCCGTTTTTTAATAATGATCAAATTACAATAACTAGTCCTCACAAAAGTGTATATAATGACCAAATTATGACAACTAGTCCTCACTAAAATTCATGTTATGACAAATTATTTCAGATATAAGGCTTTTTGTGCAAGAATGAAGACATCCTCAGCTACAATTTACAGGCAGTGGCATATGTGTACACAGCTCCGTTTTTTAATAATGATCAAATTACGATAACTAGTCCTCACAAAAGTTTATATAATGACCAAATTATGACAACTAGTCCTCACTAAAATTGATATTATGACAAATTATTTCAGATATAAGGCTTTTTGTGCAAGAAAAAGGACGTTCTCTGCTACAATTTACGGGTAGTGGCATATGTGTACAGAGCCCATTTTTTGTAATGATCAAATTTTGATAGCTAGTCCTCACAAAATTGTATACAATGAAAAAATTATGACAACTAGTCCTCACTAAAATTGATATTATGACAAATTATTTCAGATATAAGACTGTTTGTGCAAAAAAGAGGGCTTCCTCAGCTACAATTTACGGGTAGTTGCATATGTGTACACAGCCCTTTTTTTATAATGATTAAATTATGATAACTAGTCCTCACAAAAGTTTATACAATGACCAAATTATGACAACTAGTCCTCACTAAAATTGATATTATAACAAATTATTTCAGATATAAAACTTTTTGGGCAAGAAAAAGGACGTTCTCTGCTACAATTTACGGATAGTGGCATATGTGTACTCAGCCCCATATTTTTGTAATGACCTAATTATGACAACCCTCATTAAAGTTGATATAATGACCAAATTATGGCAACTAGTCCTCACTTAAATTGATATTATTCGAATTCTAAAATTATTTCAGATATAAGGAAGAGGGCAACCACAGCTATAATATACAGGTAGTGGCACATGTGTACACAGATCCATTTTTTTATAATGATCAAATTATGACAACTAGTCCTCACAAAAGTTGATATAATAACCAAATTATGAGAACTAGTCCACACTAAAATTGATATTATGACAAATTATTTCAAACATAAGACTGTAATGCGTGTACTCAATCAAAACACATTGTTTAAAGTTTAAAGAAGACTGTTGCCTTCGTCAGTTCTTTATTCTCTTTTATGTTAGTTACTTAACGACTATTTGGCACTTAACGAATATAATCCTTAGATGTAAATTAGGTTAATATATACAGGTTTGTATTCCAAGGTATTATAATTATTACAACTCTTATAATAATTAAAAGGTAGGTAAATGTTCACTACACCTCCCCTTTTTTTATAAAAAAATATTAAATCAAGTAAGGTGATCAGTCTTAATTGCTTTAATATTTTTCAACATTTATCAATATTAAGTTAGTAAATTTTAAAAATAAGAAACATTCGTAAGTAAGTAAGAAAATAGAAAAATATAATGTTTTTGATTTGTTTTTTGAGAAATTGCAATTTCGTTTATATGTATAAAATAGTTGGATAAAGAAAAAAAGTTGTATTTCATATATATATTTTTTTTGTTAATTAAATCATATGTTTTAACATGCTCTTATTCTATTTTTGTGTACTTTTTTGTATTTTTTTGTTATATTATCGTATATAGTTACATTTGTGTTATCAATATTTGTTACATAGTATGGACCCTCGTAAATACTTTCATGCTTGTTATATGGCTCTTTCTGTACTAAAACTGAATCATTAATTTTCAAAGTTATGGGGTTTTGAAAGTTTATCATAGTAGTTTTTGTTTCTTGTCTTGTGTTTGTCAATCAGTTGTCTTGCTAGTATATTTGTTTTTTGTAATCTATACCTAACTTCCTTACTATAGTTATCAATGTTGTACACTGGATCTAGGTTTTTACTTATTTCATTTGGCATGACTGCTTTTTTGCCGAAAACTAGTTCAAAAGGATTAAATTTGTTATCAAAGACTGTATTAGTTGTTGTATTGTGGTAAAATGTAAAATATCTCAAATATGTATCCCAGTCGGACATATTTTCATTTAGGAAAGCTCGAATATATTCATTAAAAACGCGATGATTACGTTCCGCCTAGGATAGGATCACTGTGGTATATTTGCATTAGCTTTTGCTTCTTTTCGTCCTCAAATATCATCTCAATTGGATCCGTGAAAATAATTTCTAAAGTTTTTAAAATTTTGGTACCGTGTTCTTTTAATTCTTGTATCGTATAAATTGTAAAAAATGAATCATTCTTTGGCCTTTCTGCTTTGTAAATTTTATGATTGTTGACTATACTCTGAAGTCTCGAAAGAAAATAATCTAGATTAATTGTTTCGTTAACAAACTCAAATTCAACAGTAAGCAGTTTTTTAAATTTTCTGAAAAGGTTAATGCACAATATTTTGTCGTTATCATTAGTACGAATTATTTTTGTTCTTATTTTTGGAATATTTTTGTCAAAATCATGGGAAAATTTGTCACAAATTTTTAATTCGAAATCATTTTGTTTTTCAATAGGTTGTTTTAAATTAATTTTCTCTTTTTTTGACATCGCACGAGTTATAGCAAAAATTTGGTCACTTGAATCTTTTAATTCACTGATTGAGACTCTCGACAGAGCATCGGCCCCAACGTTTTCCTTACCTTTAATATATTCAACAGTGAAATTATATTCAGAAAGCTCTAGACGTATTCGTGTTAGCTTTGAAGAAGGGTCTTTAATATTAAAAAGATAGACTAGAGGTCTGTGGTCTGACCTTACCGTAAACTTAGTTCCAAAGACGTATGGTCGAAATTGTTTTATCGCAAAATAAATAGCTAAAAGTTCAAGTTCTATTATTGGTTTCTTCTGTTCTGATTTTGAAAAAATTTTCGAAGCGAAATATATTGGTAAGTCATTACCGTTAAAATTTTGGCTGAGAATTGCTCCACATCCAAGCTTAGATGCGTCTACCGTAACCACAAATGGTTTAGAAAAATCTGGGTATTGTAAAATTTTTGGTGATAAAAGAGCAGATTTTAGACTTTGGAAAGAATTTTGACATTTTTCGTTCCAATCGAATTGGGTACTTTTCCTTGTCATTTGGTTTAATGGTGCTGCTAAAATTGCAAAATTTGGGATAAACCTTCTGTAATAATTGGCGAACGCCACAAACCGCCTGATTGAATCTTTATCAGTCGGAAGCGGATAATCTTTAATAGCTTTAATTTTATTATCGTCTGGTAACAGACCGTTTGCTGTACATTTATGACCTAAAAATGTAACTTCAGGTCTAAAAAAATCGCATTTATATGGGTTTATTTTCAAATTATATTTCCTCAAAATATCAAAAACGTCTTTTAGATTACTTAAGTGATGTTGTTTACTACAACCAGTAATAATTATGTCATCGACATATAAAAAAGCTTTATTAGGTGCAAGACCAGAAAAAGCTATTGCCATCATTCGTGAGAAAGAGTTAGGTAAGACTTTCCATCGAAATGAACCGTTGTCAGTGCTAAAAGCGGTGATATCACGCGAGTCTTTATGCAAAGGAATTTGGTGAAAACCAGAAAATAGATCTATAATTGTAAAATATTTTGCTCTACCTAAATTATCTAATATATCGTCGATACGTGGCAAAGGGAATTTATAGGCTATAAGTTTTTTGTTTACTGCACGATAATCAACGCACATGCGATACTTACCTCCCGTACTCTTTTTGGGAACCAAAATTAAAGGACTATTAAAATTTGAACTACTAGGTTCAATCAAATCATTATCTAGTAGCTTTTTTACTTGTTTGTTAATTTCCTCCCTTTGACTGTAAGGAAGTCTGTAATTTTTGACATAAACTAGGGAGAAATCGGTTAATCTTAATTTTTGTTCATAAAAATTATTGATAGTCATTTTATCACTATCTAAAGAGAAAATATCCGCATATTGCTCGCAAATTGGCATTAGAATAGTTTTAGTATCTTCAGGTATTTGGTGTTTTAGTATATTTATTAACTGGTTTTTACGATCATCATCTATTTGATTCTTATTTAATGAATATACATAACAGTTTCTAAGTTTTCTGCTTTGATTTTATCATTTCTGATACATTTAAATTCATCGGTGGTGTTAAGTATTCTTAAAACAGGGTTGGAAGAGTCTATGATTCCTTTACTTAAAAAAACGCCTTGCGAAATTTCTTGAGAGTTGATAAACATTGGTTCAGTTATGTTTTGTAAATTGAAAATACGAAACACTTCACTTCTAGGTGGTATTATACATGTATGATCGCCTGATCCATGGAAAATTGGTATTTTTGATATTGTGTTTTTTAAATTAACAGTTATCGTAAAATCTTCATAATCAATTTTGCAGCTATTGTTTTTAAGAAAATCCTTTCCTAAGATTCCATTTGCTGGAATATTAAAATCGTCATTTACTACATGAAAGACTTGTGGTATTAATTGATCTGAAATTATCAAATTTGAGAAAATTGTGCCTAAAGTAAAAATAGGGTTCTTAGTTATACCGGTAATGGTAATTATTTGGTTGTCATTGAAAACCGAATCGGAGTTTAAGCAAGAGATTTTTATTAAAGATATATCAGCTTGGGTGTCAACAAGATATGTACAAGGTTGATTTGTGTCAATACAATCTAATTTTATAAAATCGGCATAACTGAGATTTAATGTATAAACAGATTTTTGAAAATTTGGTTTTACTGATTCGCTTCCACTACTTGGTTCTACTGATCCTTTTCTACTACCCTCAACGACAGTTGAGGGACTTCCTCGTTTAAAGTCCTAACATATGATCTAGCATTTCTATTGTTACCACTGTAATTTGATTGGTTTCTATTGTTTCCTCTATAATTTGAATTATTATTATTATTGTTTCCATTATGATTATTTTGGTTGTGTTGATTTCTGTTGTTATAAAATGTGTGGCTATTTTCTCTGGGGTAATAGCTTCCCCGAAAATTTCCGTACCCACGATGTGAAGTACCACGGAAGTTATTTCGAAAATGAAAATGTTACTTTGATAAAAATTTTTATTTCTATTTTTGTGATGATTTTGTAGTGCTAAAACCTGATGTTCTTTTGTTTCATTCGTCTGCTCGACTATCAATTTTGCTATAACCTCTATCGGATCCGCAAAAACTGATGAAGCTAAAATAGATTTTACCAAATCAGATCTTGCATTTAGACGACATACCGATACTGTCTGCTCAATCGCCATTTCGTGAGCTTTGCTCTTTGTTATACCTTCGATAGTTAAGGATCGTTTTAATGCATCTGCCAAATCTTCAGACTGTTTCGCAAATTCTGTCAAATTGTTGTTTCTAACCGTCAGTGCAGCAATTTTGCCTGCTATTATTTTAGAATTATCTGGTTTAAGTTTTTCTTTCAGTGCATTTTTTATGTCTTCTACAGTATTAACATTTTCCGGTAGCGCTTCACGAGCTTTGCCCTCCAATTTTGACTTCAAAAATGTAACAAATGTGTTTTTGAGATTTTCGTCCGTAAGATCTTCTATTAAACCAATTTTATCTAAGAACGATTCTAAAGCTAGTGGGTTTCCGTCATAATTTTCCCTAATGATATTGGCACACATGCCAATGTAGGACCTTTTTTGTTCAGTGGATGCCATGTTAGTTTCTGGATTGTTTTTAATAATAATACGACCTTGAGCTGTCCTATTGTTGGCTTCTTTTTCTCTTATTATAATATCTTGATCAATTTCTTCAATATGAACCTTAAAACCTTCTTCAGTTTTCACAGCCCCTAAATCCGAATCAGAATCTGACAATATTTCCTCGTTAACTAGTTCCAATATGTCAATATCATGAGGTACCTTAATTTTGCAGTCTAGTTTACCAAAACATCTAACCAGAAGTTCTCTACAATGCCAAATTTTCTTAAAAACATCTTCTCTAACAGTGGATGGTAGGTCATGTATATGTAAAGTTGTATATGATAAAATTTCGTTGTAACCATTGCTTAATAAATGTATATATCCTTTTCTTTTTAATTCTTTTGTTGATAATGGACGATTTTGTAAAATTCTCTTTTTAATGTTATAAAATTTCTCAACAATTTCTTTAAATTTATCTTTGTTAAATGTTGCCATAAATTATAGTGCTGTATTTTAAAAATAGCTTTGTTCGAATGCCTAATATTTTGAAATTTTTACAATTTTTGAATTGAAAATCGTTCGAACAAATCAAAAAAAATTCAAAAATAGTGAAAAATTTAAGAGAATTTATTTGCAAATTTTTCTAGTTTTTGCTTTTTAAATTTTTTCCAGCAAAAGTAGTAAAATGAAAATTGAGTAAAAATAATAATAATATGTGTAATTTGTATTTATGTAAATAATTTATGTGAATAAGTAGAATAGTTTTAGGATTATTAGTAAATAAAAATTTAGATATAAGAAACAAACTTTAAATAAGTTTTAAGTGCGTAAGCAGATATATAAATACAAAATATTAGTTTTAAGTATATAATATAGACATATTTTTATGTAAATAATACGTAGCTGTTAAATAGTATGTAAATGTGTACATAAGTCTCGTTGATTTTGTTGATGTATGTTGTTGTTGTTTTTTCTTCTTTCTTTTTTTTTGCGAAAATAATGACCGTTATAATTTTTGGTATTCGCTATATTTTCTTGTTCTTTGATTTGTATTTTGTTGTTTTGACTTGTTTGCTGTGATTTAATGAAACTTTTGGTACAGTCACGTTTTAGTTTATATATAATTTTAGAAAAAAAATTTTCTTCGTTTTGTCAAATTCTTCGATTTCCATTTGTTTCTTTATCAAGTTTTTGCTCTTTTGTAATGTTTTTGTTGCATTTGTTTTATTGCTTTCTCTCACCTGTAGCTTGCATGATTTTTATTTGCTTTATGTAGGTATTTTCTTATACATATTTTTGTCTTTTTACAGCTTCTTTCTTAACTTTTTTTTTTTTTAGTTATTTTAAATAAATTATTCCGCTTTTGTTTCTTTAAATTTTAATACTTGTTTTATTTAAACTTTTTATAAATTTTTTTTTTAAACTTTTGTCTTTTGCACTTTGCATTAAATCATATACCTATTTGTTGATGTGTTATAATTTTCAGTTTCCTTTTTTTTTTGTTTTCTTCCGTTATTTTCTCGCTTTTATTTATATTTATTCTTAGTAGCATTTTTTTTAACTTTTATATGTATTTCTTGAAAATTTTTGTTAATTATGTACACGACTTACTCGCATTTAAAACTTGTCGTATTTAGTTTAGACATATTGTTGGTGTATGTATGTATATACTCGTAGTTTTTTTTCAAGCAATTTTATTAAATTTTCATTTGTTCCTTCCGAATAGCACTCTTTATACGCCACTGCACATAAGTAGGTTTCTTCGGTAAAGGCTAGTCTTTTTTTCTTATGTATAACTGTTGCGCTAGCAACGGTTCTTAATTCCGTTATGACCATGCTACTGCTGAAGAAAAATCCGTTAACCACTTTATGTAGAGCACTTCCAAAAATATATTTTTCTATATTTTAATTTTGTATATTTTTAAGTTTGTTATTGGATATTTTTAAGCAGATTAGTTTCAATAAGTTTAATTTTAATATGTTTTCGGGCTTCACTTTTTTTTTGTATGTTAACTAGTTTTACTTATGCTGTTTTTCTTTTTGTTGTTGTAATTTAAAATTTTTAATTGCTTGACTATAATTGAATTTGAGTTATACACATTTGTACCAGATTTTATTTTTGTTTTCTTTTCCACTGTCACTAGAAGCATTATATCAAAAATGCATGTTATTAAAATTGTATTCGTTTATTATAAATCTGTTACTATTGCATTAGCATAGAATCGCGACTAATGCAATAGAAAGCCTTGGTTTGTAGAGCGAGGCTTTAAAACTCGGCAGACGAGCAAATGATGCCCTTTATTTGAGTTCAGTGAAAAGAAGAATGAATTCTTGTGTCCAAACTGAGACTAACTTTTATTTACAAATGTTCTAACTTATATACTAATTTACAAATTATCTAAAAATTATCTGACACATCTTGCATTTCATTCATACATCCAAAATGCCCAATGTAACATGGTGTTCAACTTTTTGTTCATGTTACAAAATGCATTTACTGATCGACTGACCAATCAGCACAGTCATTAATTTTAAACAAATTACATTTCTCCTATTTAAGGTATTTAAAATAAAATAAAAAGAAATAAAAAGAAATTTGATTTTCCATTGTTACCCCTTAAGTACGGTCAAGTACCTAAAGCAATAAACTATAAGTGGAGCAAGTGAAAATACTCATGTTTCACCTCGCTGTAGGTATTTTGGTATACGTATGAAGTGCAAGCATTTGTTTACCACATGTGTCATAATGTTTATGTGTCATTGATATGGTCGTTACAATTAATATTTTCTGTTATTTTTCTTACAAAAATATTGTGTGATGCTTTTGTGGAAATGAAAAATAAGTGTACACCACACCCTTACCCTTAAGATAAAATTTATGAGATTTTGAATAAATTTAAATCTGAATACAAATTAATAGTTTTAAAATTTTTTGTATATGGTTAATGCATTTTTAGTAAGTATTATAAATAAGAATATATACTTATATCTACCTTATTTCATGATTTTTTTTTTTGTATAATTTTAATGAGTTATTATGGAATATTCGTTCTTTATTATTTATTTCTAGTATTGAATTACAATTTTGTCTTTCTAGTATTCTATATGGACCAATGTAGGGACTCTGATTTTTCTTTCTACTTTCTAGTTTTACTAATACTAAGTCTCCTACATCAAATAAACTTTTTATAATTTTCTTATCATATTCTAATTTTGATTTTTCTTTTGCCATATTTATTAAATTTTTTGCGTTATCTAATGCTCTCTTAATTCTAGTCCTAAGTTCATTAGCATAATTTTCCAAATCATAAACTTTAGTGTTAGTGCATAATGCGTCTGTGGGCAGAGTTGGTAATTTACCAAAAATCAACTGGTATGGAGAATAATTGCTATTTACATGAGGTGTGGTATTATACGCAAATGTATAATAAGGTATCCACTTGTCCCATTCTAAATCCTCAACAAAATTTAACATATATTCATTTAATACTCTGTGATTTCTTTCTAGTGTTCCTATAGACTGATGGTGATATGGTGCTGAGAATTTCTGGTCTATATTTAATAGTTTGCATACTTCATTCATTAATTCATTTTTGAATTCAGTGCCTCTATCTGATTTTAATACTTTAAAGCAACCATATTTTAAAATAAACTGTTCTACTAGAGTTTTAGCTATGTTTTTCGCTTCTTTTGTTTCCATAGGGTATGCTACAACATACTTTGTTAATTCGCATTGCATTGTCAATATATATCTATAATTATTAGAAATTCTTAATGGTCCTACTGTATCTATTTCTATTATTTCAAAACTAGTATTTGGGGTTTTGGTGATATTCATTTCCTCTCTAATATGTTTTGTTTGCTTATTTCTTAAACATTTATCGCAATTTACAACGTAATCTCTTACCATTTTTCTCATATTTTTCCAAACATATCTTTGTTTGAGTCTTAGTACAGTCTTTCGAATGCCTAAGTGTCCTGATAATGGTGAGTTGTGGAATTCTTCAATTAATTTGTTTTGTAATTTCTTATTTTTAATGTACTGCAAAGGATTATACAAGATGATATTCAAGTTAATGTTTTTATATTTTTTAGATTTTGTCAATCTTTGGTATACCTCATCATAAATTCTTTTCATATATTCTACTGATATCAGTTTGAAAATTTCATCGTCGCTAGCTAATGCGAGATCTTTAATATTCTGCTTATGCATATAGATTATCAGCTTCTCTAGAAACAAAACGTATTTTGCAAGATCATCACTAATATTCATATGATAGCTATTATTTATACAGTCAATGGTACCATTTAATTTATCATCATTGATAATTTTAAATTTCAATTTGTGCACATTTTTAATATCCTGTAGTGAAGTACATTCCCATATGTTTGTATATTTTTGTTGTTGGGATATGTTTTTCTCATCTGTGTTGTTTTCAGTTGTTTTGCCCTTTGCGTTCATTCCACGCGTAATTGCTAAAATTTTTGTTGGTTTGGAATAATCGTCTTCTATTGGAATCATGTTTTTTAGCATATCAGAATCTATCTTAATTCTAGATAATGCATCAGCATTTGTATTTATTTTTCCTTTTTTGTATATAATTTCAAAGTCATAATCTGATAAATCAATCCGTACTCTAGTTAATTTAGAAGAGGGGTTTTTATGAGTAAAAAGTGAAACAAGAGGTCTGTGGTCAGTTACTACTATAAATCTTCTACCATATAAATATGGTCTAAAGTATTCAATGCCCCAATGTATAGCAAGTAATTCTTTTTCTATCACAGGTTTATTAATTTCGTGTTTATTCAAAGTTCTGCTAGCATAGGTTATTGGCAAATCTGTTCCTATTTCTCCCTGTGATAAGATTGCACCTAAAGCATAATTTGAAGCATCTGTTGTTAGAATGAAAGGTTTTTCAAAATCCGGATATTGTAATATTGGTGAACTAATTAATTTTTGTCTTAATATGTTAAAAGTTTGTTGACATTCATCTGTCCATTCAAATGTTTTTCCTTTCTTTGTTTGATCATTCAGACATTTTGTTAATGTAGCGAAATTTTTTATAAAACGTCTATAGTAATTACAGAAAGCTACAAATCGTTTTACCTCGTTAGCATCTTTCGGTATTGGATAATTTTGTATTGCCTTGTGTTTTGCTGGGTCTGTTTTGACACCTTCTTTTGTTATTAGATGACCTAAATAAACAACTTCCGACTTTAAAAATACACATTTTTTTGCGTTCAATTTTAAATTGTATTTTGATAAACGTTCAAATACCTGTCTCAGATTGTCATTGTGATGTTTCAAACTACATCCAAAAATTATGATGTCGTCCACATATAAAAATGCATTACTATCGAGACCTGAAAGTGCTATAGTTAGCATACGTTGGAAACTATTTGATGAAATTTTAAGACCAAAAGGTAGTCGTTTAAACTGATAGTGACCGTTTGATGTGGAAAATGCAGTTGGTTTTCTTGATTCTTTATCTAAGCTAATCTGATGAAACGAGCTTGTCATATCCAGAGTTGAAAAATATTTTGCTCTTCCCAATTTATCTAATACATCTTCAATTCTTGTAAGTGGAAATTTATCATTAACTATTTTCTTATTTAATTGTCTAAAATCTACTACAAGTCGCCATTTCTCTTTGTCTCCATTGCTTTTCTTTGGTACAACAAGTAATGGTGAGTTGTAAGGACTGGTTGAATGTTCAATAATATCGTCATCAAATAATTTTTGAACTTGTTGATCGATTTCTTCTATTTGAGTTTGTGGAAGTCTATAGTTTTTGATGTAAACTGGTGTTTTATCGGTTAAATTAAGATGTTGTGTATAAAAGTTATTTGCTGTTAAAACGTCGCCTTCTAAGTGAAATATGTCTTGATAGTCTTTAAAAATGTTTATCAATTCATCCGTTGCTTTACTGTCAGTATTGTCAATTTTTAACGTTTGTAATAATTTGCTAAATCTGTTTTTATTGTTTTGGGATTTAGTGAGAAAAACGTATTTATGTAATGGTTCAATTTCAAAATTAACATTTTTTAATATTACATCTTCATCTGTTGTATTCAGAAATTTAACATGAGTAATGCCTGTTCCTGGAACCATTGTATTCCCTATAAAGATTCCTGACTCTAATTCTTTACTTAAAATAATACTATCTTCCGTTAGATTTAATTGTACTGGACATATTAATTCAGATCGTTTCTCTATTTTAATGTAGTAATCTCTATTTATTGTAGATTTCATGGGAATTGTAATTTCTGTTTCTTGTAGAGTTAATGAAATCGTGAATGTTTCATAATCAATTTTGCATAAAAATGTTGTGAAAAAGTCTCTTCCTAAGATTCCGTCCGTTGGTATTGGAAAATTATCGTCGACTATGTGGAAATTGTGTTTTGATTGGTTATCATATAATTTAAAATTTAATTCTGTGATTCCAATAGATCTTATCTTTTCGTTTGTTATACCAGAAAATGAACATGATTGTGTCTTATCAATAAAAAGGTCTTCATTTAATTTTCCTAATTTACATAATGAAATATCAGCCCCTGTATCTATTAAAAATGTTAAGCTAGTTTTTGTTCCTATGTCTAATTCTATATAATTAGTAGTGTTTTTAGAAATAGAAAAAATTTTATTTAATTCTGCTCCGGAGGATGAATGATTAAATTTTGATTGTTCATCTCCGGGCCTTCGGTGTTTTCCTGAACTATATGTACGCTATTTCCATTGTTATTTCGGTTTCGTCTACCATTATTATTGTTGTTTTGTCTATAGTTGTAATGGTTATTATCATTCCAGGTATTATTATTATAATTTCTATTATTATTATTTCTATGATTATTATTATTTCTATGAATATTATTATTATTATTTCTGTTATTGTTATAATTCGAATTTCTATTATTCTGATTCGAAATATTGTTTCTGTTATAATTATTATTTCTAAAGTTATTATTTTTATTATTGTTTTTATTATTCCGCTTATTTGAATTGTTTCCATTATAAAAATATAATACTTGATTTTCATTACTAGAAAAGTCTTTTTCTAGTTCTATTGCAAGTTGTACAGCTTCATTCAAGTCCTTTGGCTTAGAAGCAAAAATTGTTGGCTTAATATCTGCATTAAGACCATTTTTGAATATATTCAATGCATAAGTATTATTAAGAGAAATAATTGTGTTTTTCTGTATAACATTGCATTGCGGTATTTCGTGTATTTGCAGTTCATTCAGTTCAGCAATCATTTCTAAAAGCTTCTCGTTATATGTTTGTATTTTCATGTTCTTTTGCATGAATCTACTCAAAGTTAGTTGTATTTGAGCTATAGTTTTTGTAGACTTATATCTTGATTGAAGTGAATTTTTAAGGTTATTGAAATCACTAATTTCTGTAGCACTTATAGCAGTTCTAACGCTTGGTGTTAATTTCACATTAATAACAAAATCTATGAGTTGTATTTTCGCGTCAGTTGTTAAAGAATTGTAAATTATTTCAACTATTTTCAAAAATGATATTAAATCTTGGGTGCTGTTGGCTGAAGTAGTAGAACACGAGACTATGAAACGGAGGGTCGTGAGTTCGAGCCCGCGCTGAGTCATGAAATATTGTGTTGAATTCTTCTGAACAGCATTACTGCGTGGTTGTGTTAGTTGTTGCCAGCCTGTCTTCAGTGATGAAGGCATAGTACTGATCACTGGACAATTACTGGCAGCGACTGACCCAATCATGTACTAAAAGCAGAGTAACAGCACCCACCTTCGTCGGCCCTGTAGCAAAAATTAGCCGGCGAAGTAAAAGGTTGAAATAGCTACAAAAACAACTGTCTATCTTCTCATCTTTCCTAATCTGTCCCCTCAATACTATCTCCTCGTTTTCAGTTCCGGCGCAATGCATTGCATATATAGGGGTCATCCCCTGAGTGCTGGTCCAAGATAAAAAAAAAAAAAAAAAAAAAAAAATCTTTGAAATTTCCAGAAAATTCTGGTATACTTTTCAATGATAGTTCTAAATTGAATGATGCCATTTTAACTGTGGAATTTGAACTTGAACTTGAATTTTCAGGAGTTAAGTTTGAGTTTTCAGTAGATACGTTTGAATTTTCAGCCTCTCTTTCTGAATCTGACATACTTTGAGTTGATTCTGTATCTAATCTTTCTAATTTTTGCTTTAACAGTGTCTTTGCTTTTTCGAAATCTTCGAAAAGTTTATGAAAATCTTCGTCCATTTAAAAAGAAAAATTCCAGATATGTTGGCCAAGGATCGCCATATAGTAAGTTTGGTATTCGTTTATTATAAATCTGTTACTATTGCATTAGCATAGAATCGCGACTAATGCAATAGAAAGCCTTGGTTTGTAGAGCGAGGCTTTAAAAATCGGCAGACGAGCAAATGATGCCCTTTATTTGAGTTCAGTGAAAAGAAGAATGAATTCTTGTGTCCAAACTGAGACTAACTTTTATTTACAAATGTTCTAACTTATATACTAATTTACAAATTATCTAAAAATTATCTGACACATCTTGCATTTCATTCATACATCCAAAATGCCCAATGTAACATGGTGTTCAACTTTTTGTTCATGTTACAAAATGCATTTACTGATCGACTGACCAATCAGCACAGTCATTAATTTTAAACAAATTACATTTCTCCTATTTAAGGTATTTAAAATAAAATAAAAAGAAATAAAAAGAAATTTGATTTTCCATTGTTACCCCTTAAGTACGGTCAAGTACCTAAAGCAATAAACTATAAGTGGAGCAAGTGAAAATACTCATGTTTCACCTCGCTGTAGGTATTTTGGTATACGTATGAAGTGCAAGCATTTGTTTACCACATGTGTCATAATGTTTATGTGTCATTGATATGGTCGTTACAATTAATATTTTCTGTTATTTTTCTTACAAAAATATTGTGTGATGCTTTTGTGGAAATGAAAAATAAGTGTACACCACACTTTAAATGGAATTCAATTCGCACAACCATACATTTACAAAATTTTAATTTTGTATGTATATTGAATTCCGATGTCACGGTCGCCATGTAATGCGTGTACTCAATCAAAACACATTGTTTAAAGTTTAAAGAAGACTGTTGCCTTCGTCAGTTCTTTATTCTCTTTTATGTTAGTTACTTAACGACTATTTGGCACTTAACGAATATAATCCTTAGATGTAAATTAGGTTAATATATACAGGTTTGTATTCAAAGGTATTATAATTATTACAACTCTTATAATAATTAAAAGGTAAGTAAATGTTCACTACAAGACTTTTGCGCAGGAAAGAGGGCATCCTTAGCTACAATTTAGGTAGTGGCAATGTGTACACAGCCCCGTGTTTTTATAATGATCAATTGATGATAACTAGTCCTCCCAAAAGTTGATATAATGACCAAATTATAACAACTAGTTATTTCAGACATAAGACTTTGCGCAGGAAAGAGGGCGTCCTTAGCTACAATTTACAGGCAGTAGCACATGTGTACACAGATCCGTTTTTTTATAATAATCAAATTATGATAACTAGTCCTCACAAAAGTTGATATTATGACAAAATTATCACAACTAGTCCTCACTAAAATTTATTTTATGACAAATTATTTCAGATATAAGGCTTTTTGTGCAATAAAGAAGACGTACTCAGCTACAATTTACGGGTAGTGACATATGTGTAGAGAGCCCCAATTCTTATAGTGACCAAATTATGATAACTATTCCTCACAATAGTTGAAGTAATGACCAAATCATCACTTAAGTTCATATAATGACCAAATTATGACAACTAGTCCTCACTAAAATTAAATATTATTCAAATTCCAAAATTATTTCAGACATAAGACTTTTTGCTCAGGAAAGAGGGAGAGAGGTAGTGGCATATGTGTACACAGCCCCGTGTTTTTATAATGATCAAATTACAATAACTAGTCCTCACAAAAGTGTATATAATGACCAAATTATGACAACTAGTCCTCACTAAAATTCATATTATGACAAATTATTTCAGATATAAGGCTTTTTGTGCAAGAAAGAAAACGTCCTCAGCTACAATTTACGGGTAGTGGCATATGTGTACTCAGCCCCATTTTTTATAATAACCAAATTATGACAACTAAACTTTACTAAAGTTGATATAATGACCAAATTATGACAACTAGTCTTCACTAAAACTGATAATATTCGAATTCCAAATTTATTTCAGATATAAGACTTCTTATGCAAGAAAGAGGGCTTCCTCAGTTACAATTAACTTTTTTCTCAGGAAAGCGGGCGTCCTTAGCTACAATTTACAGGCAATGGCATATGTGTACACAGCTCCGTTTTTTAATAATAATCAAATTACGATAACTAGTCCTCACAAAAGTTTATATAATGACCAAATTATGACAACTAGTCCTCATTAAAATTTATATTATGACAAATTATTTCAGATATAAGGCTTTTTGTGCAAGAAAGAAGACATCCTCAGCTACAATTTACGTCTAGTGGCATATGTGTACAGAGCCCCTTTTTTTATAATGATCAAATTATGATAACTAATCCTCACTAAAGTTGATATAATGACCAAATTACGACAACTAGTCCTCACTAAAATTTGTATTATGACAAATTATTTCAGATATAAGGCTTTTTGTGCAAGAAAGAGGGCTTCCTCAGCTACAATTTACGGATAGTGGCATATGTGTACACAGCCCCGTTTTTATAATGATCAAATTATGACAACTAGTCCTCAAAAAAGTTGATATAATGATGAAATTATGACAACTAGTCCTCACTAAAATTTATATTATGACAAATTGTTTCAGATATAAGACTTTTTGTGCCAGAAAAAGGACGTTCTGATAACTAGTCCTCACAAAATTAGTGGCATAAGTGTACTCAACATCGTTTTTTATAATGACCAAAGTATGACAACTAGTCCTCACTAACATTGATATTATGACAAATTGTTTCAGATATAAAATTTTTTGTGCAAAAAAAGGACGTTCTCCGCTACAATTTACGGGTAGTGTACTCAGCCCCATATTTTTATAATGACCAACCTATGACAACTAATCTATTTTGACAAATTATTTCAGATATAATACTTTTTGTGCAAGAAAGAGGGCTTTCTCAGCTACAATTTACGGATAGTGTGCTCAGCCCCATATTTTTATAATGACCAAATTATGACAACTAATCCTCACTAAAGTTGATATAATAACCAAATTAGGACTGGTTATCCTTACTAAAGTTGATATAATGACCAAATTATGACAACTAGTCTTCACTAAAACTGCTAATATTCGAATTCCAAAATAATTTCAGATATAAGACTTCTTGTGCAAGAAAGAGGGCTTCCTCAGCTACAATTAACTTTTTACTTAGGAAAGAGGACGTCCTTAGCTACAATATATAGGCAGTGGCACATGTGTACACAGCTTCGTTTTTTTATAATGATCAAATTAAGATAACTAGTCCTCACAAAAGTGTATATAATGACCAAATTATGACAGCTAGTCCTCACTAAAATTGATATTATGAAGTATTATATCAGATATAAGGCTTTTTGTGCAAGAAAGAATACGTCCTCACCAACAATTTGCGGGTAGTGGCACATGTGTACAGAGCCCCGTTTTTTATAATGTCCAAATTATGACAACCAGTCCTCACAAAAGTTGATATAATGACGTAATTATGAGAACTAGTCCTCACTAAAACATATATTATGACAAATTATTTCAGTCATAAACCTTTTGCGCAGGAAAGAGGGCGTCCTTAGCTACAATTTACAGGTAGAGACAATGTGTACACAGCCCCGTGTTTTTATAATGATAAAATTTTGACAACTAGTCCTCACAATAGTTTATATAATGACCAAATTATGACAACTATTCCTCACTAAAATTGATATTATGACAAATTATTTCAGATATAAGGCTTTTTGTGCAAGAAAGAAAATATCCTCAGCTACAATTTACGGGTAGTGGCATATGTGTACAGAGCCCATTTTATATAATGATCAAATTTTGATAGCTAGTCCTCACAAAAGTGTATATAATGAAAAAATTATGACACCTATTCCTCACTAAAATTGATATTATGACAAATTATTTCAGAAATAAGACTGTTTGTGCAAGAAAGAGGGCTTCCTCAGCTACTATTTACGGGTAGTGGCATATGTGTACACAGCCCCTTTTTTTATAATGATTAAATTATGATAACAAGTCCTTACAAATGTTGATACAATGACCAAATTATGACAACTAGTGCTCATTAAAATTGATATTATAACAAATTCTTTCAGATATAAAAATTTTTGGGCAAGAAAAAAGACGTTCTCAGCTACAATTTGCGGATAGTGGCATATGTGTACTCAGCCCCATATTTTTGTAATGACCTAATTATGACAACCCTCACTAAAGTTGATATAATGACCAAATTATGGCAACTAGTCCTCACTTAAATTGAAATTATTCGACTTCTAAAATTATTTCAGACATAAGACTTTGCGCAGGAAAGAGGGCGTCCTTAGCTACAATTTACAGGCAGTAGCACATGTGTACACAGATCCGTTTTTTTATAATGATCAAATTATGATAACTAGTACTCACAAAAGTTGTTATTATGAAAAAATTATCACAACTAGTCCTCACTAAAATTTATATTATGACAAAATATTTCAGATATAAGGCTTTTTGTGCAAAAAAGAAGACGTCCTCAGCTACAATTTACGGGTAGTGGCATATGTGTAGAGAGCCCCAATTTTTATAGTGACCAAATTATGATAACTATTCCTCACAATAGCTGATGTAATGACCAAATCATCACTTAAGTTCATATAATGACCAAATTATGACAACTAGTCCTCACTAAAATTAAATATTATTCAAATTCCAAAATTATTTCAGACATAAGACTTTTTGCTCAGGAAAGAGGGAGAGAGGTAGTGGCATATGTGTACACAGCCCCGTGTTTTTATAATGATCAAATTATGATAACTAGTCCTCACAAAAGTTGATATAATGACCAAATTATCACAACTAGTCCTCACTAAAATTTATATTATGACAAATTATTTCATATATAAGGATTTTTGTGCAAGAAAGAATACGTCCTCAGCTACAACTTACGGGTAGTGGCACATGTGTACAGAGCCCCATTTTTTATAATGTCCAAATTATGAAAACTAGTCCTCACAAAATTTGATATACAGGACAAATCATCACTAAAGTTCATATAATGACCAAACTATGGCAACTAGTTCTCATTTAAATTGAAGTTATTTCAGATATGTGACATCTTGTGCAAGGAAGAGGTCTTTTAGGTTAGAGGGCCGTTGTCCCTGGCGGGACAATCCACTTGGGTCCGTCGATATCGGTCCCTTTGTGATGAAGAAAGAGGTCTTCCTCAGCTACAATTAACTATTTGTTTAGGAAAGAGGGCGTCCTTAGCTACAATTTACAGGTGGTGTCATATGTGTACACAGCCCCGTGTTTTTATAATGATCAAATTATGATAACTAGTCCTCACATGGGTTAATATAATGACCATATTATGACAACTAGTCCTCACTAAAATTGATATTATGACAAATTTTTTCAGATATAAGGCTTTTTGCGAAAGAAAGAAATCGTCCTCAGCTACAATTAACGGGTAGTGGCACATGTGTACACAGCCCCGTTTTTTTGTAATGATCAAATAATAATAACTAGTCCTCACAAAAATTTACATAATGACCAAATTATGACAGCTAGTCCTCACTAAAATTGATATTATAACAAATTATTACAAATATAAAACTTTTTTGCAAGAAAAATGACGTTCTCAGCTACAATAGTGGCATAGATAGTGGCATATGTGTACTCAGCCCCATATTTTTGTAATGACCAAATTATGACAACTGATGCTCACAAAAGTTGACATAATGACCAAATTCTGACAACTAGTCCTCACTAAAATTGATATTATGACAAATTATTTCAGATATAATACTTTTTGTGCAAGAAAGGTGGCTTCCTCAGCTACAATTTACGGGTAGTGTACTCAGCCCCATATTTTTATAATGACCAAATTATGATACCTAATCCTCACTAAAGTTGATATAATAACCAAATTAGGATAGTTTATCATTACTAAAGTTGATATAATGACAAAATTATGACAACTAGTCTTCACTAAAACTGATAATATTCGAATTCCAAATTTATTTCAGATATAAGACTTCTTATGCAAGAAAGAGTGCTTCCTCAGCTACAATTAACTTTTTACTTAGGAAAGAGGACGTCCTTAGCTACAATTTACAGGCAGTGGCACATGTGTACACAGCTCCGTTTTTTAATAATAATCAAATTCCGATAACTAGTCCTCACAAAAGTTTATATAATGACCAAATTATGACAACTAGTCCTCACTAAAATTGATATTATGAAAAATTATTTCAGATATAAGGCTTTTTGTGCAAGAAAGAAGACATCCTCTGCTACAAGTTACGTGTAGTGGCATATGTGTACAGATCCCCTTTTTTATAATGATCAAATTATGATTACTAATCCTCACTAAAGTTGATATAATGACCAAATTATGAATACTAGCCCTCACTAAAATTTATATTATGACAAATTATTTCAGATATAAGGCTTTTTGTGCAAGAAAGAAAACGTCCTCAGCTACAATTTACGGTTAGTGGCATATGTGTACTCAGCCCCATTTTTTTATAACAAACAAATTATGACAACTAATCCTCACTAAAATTTATATTATGACAAATTATTTCAGATATAAGTCTTTTTGTGCAAGAAAGAAGACATCCTCTGCTACAATTTACGTGTAGTGGCATATGTGTACAGATCCCCTTTTTTATAATGATCAAATTATGATTACTAATCCTCACTAAAGTTGATATAATGACCAAATTATGAATACCAGCCCTCACTAAAATTTATATTATGACAAATTATTTCAGATATAAGGCTTTTTGTGCAAGAAAGAGGGCTTCCTCAGCTACAATTTACGGGTAGTGGCATATGTGTACACAGCCCCGTTTTTTATAATGATCAAATTATGACAACTAGTCCTCACGAATGTTGATATAATGACCAAATTATGAGAACTAGTCCTCACTAAAACTGATATTATGACAATGTAACGACACGTTTTCCGCTGGGTGCTAGGATAGGCTCAGCGGAGTCCAGGGGTCGTTGATTTTGTAGTTAAATAAAACACCTTCGTTTCTTCAATGGATTTCCAATGTTTATTGATACTAAATATTTCTTAAAGTTTCCTTACATCTATGTATACTTAAATATGGGGATGGAACAGCGAGGAGTCCCCAAATGGTCCAGCGACGGTGTTGGTGGAGGTCAGTGGCTGGACGACCGATGCCACTGTTCTCAGCCTACACGAGCCGCCTCAAGGATCGAAGATCGCAACGGGAGAGCCCTGAATACAATCCTCGCCTCCCTGACCTTTACTGGACAGCAAGTGCAGGATCGAAAATTGCAACGGGTTATTCAGCCGGGTGAGCCCTCACTCAATAACCACTTCCTGCCATGAGAACAAATAGTTATGTAGCCGGGCGATCCCTCACTCAATAACTAATTCTTCCCAGTAGTTGGAAAAGACTCCAATGTCTATAGCTACTTTATACTACAAGATGTTTATCAAGTACGGGAGAGCCCTCTACCTAATAAACTAGCTCTTGTCGCATCGAAAGCTGCCAGCCAACTGCCTGTTGTCTAACAATTGCTCGCCTTTTATACTATTCGTGGCGTGCACACAGAAATACACACAACAACATGCATGTACACAAAACAGTGAATATTTCCAGTTCTGTTGTTAACTGCTGGAGTACGCATGTCTGTGAGCAATACTCTCAGAGAGGCTGCCAGCTTTAAATGCTTTTAACCTGATTGTGCAGGTATACAAAAAATTCGCATTCGTCTTATTTATTTTAGAGTAAATGAATATAAAAAAATACACGACCAATCTCCATGCGCGTGTGTACATGTGTAAATATATAAAAGAAACTGTACTCCGAACATGAGAATGAAAAGAAATAATTCCTTTACAATTAACTTAGATACTATTCTTTACATAGGCCGTACAGTTATATTATTTGTTCAAAAACAAATTAAAGAAATGACATGCTTATTCCATATAGGCATAATAATTACAATAAACTTAAATACTATTCTTTACATAGGCCGTACAGTTATATCATTTGTTCAAAAACAAATGAAAGCAAGAAATGAAATGCTTATTTCATATGGGCATAATATAATACTATGACTATTATATAGATATATATATATAGGCATAAAAAAAACCAAATACAGAAAAATTGAAATCCTTCAAAACGAATTTATTCTTGTTGCGGCAAAAACGAGCCGGTCGACTTTTGTCGTCACAACAAATTATTTCAGACATAAGACTTTTGCGCAGCAAAGAGGGCGTCCTTAGCTACAATTTACAGGTAGTGGCATATGTGTACACAGCCCCGTCTTTTTATAATGATCAAATTATGATAACTAGTCTTCACAAAAGTTGATATAATAATGAAATTATGACAACTAGTACTCACTAAAATTTATATTATGACAAATTGTTTCAGATATAAAACTTTTTGTGCAAGAAAAAGGACGTTCTCAGGTACAATTTACGGGTGGTGTACTCAGCCCTATATAAAAATGACCAAATTATGACAACTAATCTATTTTGACAAATTATTTCAGATATAATACTTCTTGTGCAAGAAAGAGGGCTTCCTCAGCTACAATTAACTTTTTACTTAGGAAAGAGGACGTCCTTAGCTACAATTTACAGGCAGTGGCACATGTGTACACAGCTCCGTTTTTTTATTATGATCAAATTAAGATAACAAGTCCTCACAAAAGTTTATATAATGACCAAATTATGACAACTATTCCTCACTAAAATTGATATTATGACAAATTATAAACATATATTATGACAAATTATTTCAGATATAAGGCTTTTTGTGCAAGAAAGAAGACATCCTCAGCTACAATTTACGGGTAGTGTGTACACAGCTCCATTTTTTAATAATGATCAAATTACGATAACTAGTCCTCAAAAAAGTTTATATAATGACCAAATTATGACAACTATTCCTCACTAAAATTGGTATTATGACAAATTATTTCAGATATAAGGCTTATTGTGCAAGAAAGAAAATATCCTCAGCTACAATTTACGGGTAGTGGCATATGTGTACAGAGCCCCTTTTATATAATGATCAAATTTTGATAGCCAGTCCTCACAAAAGTGTATATAATGAAAAAATTATGACAACTAGTCCTCACTAAAATTGATATTATGACAAATTATTTCAGAAATAAGACTGTTTGTGCAAGAAAGAGGGCTTCCTCAGCTACTATTTACGGGTAGTGGCATATGTGTACACAGCCCCTTTTTTTATAATGATTAAATTATGATAACAAGTCCTCACAAAAGTTAATACAATGACCAAATTCTGACAACTAGTCCTCACTAAAATTGATATTATAACAAATTCTTTCAGATATAAAACTTTTTGGGCAAGAAAAGGACAAGATTTTTTTATAATGATCAAATTATGACAGCTAGTCCTCACGAAAGTTGATATAATAACCAACGTAGATGTTTAGTCCAACAACGGACTTAACATCTACGAGACGGACGAGGATGACATCACCATGGTCTCCTCTGATACCAAGGACAGACAATCGGTGGGGGCGGACAGGAAGGTATCAGAGGCACAGGTGATGGAAGGAGCGGAGAAAAGACCGGACGAACGCAAAAAGCTGGCAGGCTACAAGCGTTCTCTCCGGTTTTTAAGGTCGTTGGAATCTCGAGATCCAACTTCCTTGACTCCCCGGGAGAAGGCTTTGCGGCGCAAGCATGCCTACCATGTTCGGAAGTATGAGGAGTCTCGGAATACTTCTGTCATGGAGGCAAGGCCAGAGACGGGGACGAACGTGGCCAGAAACCAGGGTAGGAAAGCGATCTCGGCATCAGCCGGGCCCTTAACTAAACCTGGACCGAGCACGATCACCGACTCGGAGAAATTGGACGATGGCCCTTCTACATCGAAAGGGGTGTCGTCCAAGTCAAAGAGAGGTGATGACCTACGCGGTAAAGCGAAAACCGCCGGCAAGGAGTCCTCAAGGCAAGCTCCATTCTCCTCTAAACGAGGTCACGGGGCTGGCAAAGGGGACCCTGCAGGGGGTTCTAGTGGCAAACGGCAAAGGTCGGGTGAGACGCAGATGCCTGAGGGCAAGCGGTTGAAACCATCAACTAGCTTGACATCAGCACCTGAGCTACAGGTAGCCATTATTGATCGTAGTCAGCCGGGGGGCAAAATGACAAATGATCAATGGCTGCTTCTGGAAGAACGAATTCTGCGCAGACTAGTGGACGCGCTCGCCACTTGTGACGATGACTCGTTCACTGCGTTTGATGGGGCAAAGTGGTCCAGAGGCGTCAAAATTATTGGTTGCGGTAATGAGAAGGCTCTCGGTTTTCTCAAAAACAGCATCCAAGAAGCTGGCGAGCTCTGGCCAGGAGCCAAAATTGAAATCGTGCCCTTGGACCAAGTTCCTTTTCAGGTGACGGTGCGCGTGTGGATTCCTCCTCCTATTCTGGAGGATGAGGCCACACTTACACTCATTAAGCGCCAGAATAAGGACCTTGGTACTGAGAACTGGACGATTGAACGTGGACGTGCCAGGGACAAGGGGGATGGCAAAGATCTCTGGATCAAAATTGATTCAGAATCCCTCCATCTCCTGCGCCCCAAAAAGGGCGTTATCAAATATGGGCTGAATCAGCTTAGGCTGATTCTGCCTACAAAGAAGGACTCACAAAATGGCGACTCCGAGCGGCATAAAGGTGGTGCAGATTAACTTGCATCACTCCGAGGCAGCATCGGACGAGCTGTTACGCTTTATGGAGAGGGAGTGCATATCCGTGGCCTTGATCCAAGAGCCTTGGTTAGTTGGAAATAAGGTTCGGGGCCTTCGGTCACGTTTGTTTACTCTACTCTCTCCTACCACGGAAGGTAAGATTAGAAGCTGTATTCTGATTAGGAAAAACATCAATATTTTTCTTTTATCCCATTACAGCTCTGGCGATCTAACGGTAGCTGCGCTTGAACGCAAGGATCTCCCGATGGTGATCCTGGCATCGGCGTATCTACCGTATGAGGTGGATGACCCTCCTCCGAGTGCGGTGCGCACACTCATTGACTGGTGCGGGACACGTGGACATGACCTTGTACTGGGCGGTGATGTAAATGCGCATCACACACTCTGGGGTAGCACGGATATAAATAAACGAGGTGAGGATTTATTACAATTTCTCTTGTCAACCAATCTTAGGATTTGCAACAAGGGCAATAGGCCAACGTTTTTCAATAGGATCAGGCAACAGGTCATTGATTTAACTTTGGTTAGTGATAGGGACTCTATTAGAATATCTGACTGGAGGGTGAGCCTTGAGTGCTCATTCTCTGATCATAACAGAATCACTTTTACGATCGATCTTCTTCCGAGTGGGGGCAAGCCTTACAGGAACCCTAGGCAAACGGATTGGGGAAGTTTCAGAAAGCTCGTGGATGCCCTACCACCTCCAGTAGCGGAGCAGGTGGGCAGCATCCAGGAGCTGGAGGACTCTTCAGTCCTTTTGTCAAGGACACTGAGGGACGCCTATCACGCATCTTGTCGGGAGCGGCAACCGTCAACGAAAGTCCATCAGAAGTGGTGGAATCCGAGACTCAAGCAGCTCAGGACAGACTGCCGAAGACTTTTTAATAAGGCGAAGCGCGACAGAAATCCCCTAGACTGGGATAACTATCGTAGGAGTTTCAACGCCTTCAAGAGCGAAACCAGGAAGGCAAAGAGGGAATCGTGGAAGCGTTTCTGTGGTGACTTGGAGAGCACATCTGAGGCTTCCCGCCTAAGAAAACTACTCTCTAAGGAGCCTGGCACGCCGGGATCCCTTATGAGGCCTGACGGAACTTTTACTGAAAGCAGCGAGGATACCCTGGAGCTACTAATGGAAACTCACTTTCCGGATTGCGAGGACGGGGCGGACGTACGTGGTACTGTCGTCCCCGTGCAAACAGCTATCCTAGGGAGTGATTTGGTGGACTCCATTGTGCAGTCAGCCAGGGTAAGATGGGCAGTGGCATCTTTTAAGCCCTTTAAGTCAGCGGGGCCAGATGGTATTTTCCCAGCGCTGATGCAGCATGCCATGGAGGCGATTTTACCATGGCTGCTAACCATTTTTAGGGGAAGTCTCGTTTACGGGTACATTCCTATGGAGTGGAGGGAGGTTACTGTGGTATTTATTCCAAAAGCGGGTAGGATAAACCACGGTACCGCTAAAGATTACAGACCAATCAGTCTGTCATCTTTTCTATTGAAAACACTGGAGAGACTGGTTGATTTGTACGTCAGGGAACTTCTCTCGCCAGAGAATTTCTGCGGTGCACAGCATGCCTACCAGAAGGGTAGGTCGGTGGAGACGGCGCTGCATGATGTTGTCGGCACTATAGAAGATTCCCTTGACAAGAAGGATTTTGTTATGGCATCCTTCCTAGACATAGAGGGCGCTTTTAACAATCTGAACATATCCTCGATAACTGGGGCGCTCAGAGAGATCGGTGCGGACCAGTTAATTACGGACTGGGCAGGGAACATGCTTAGGAGCAGATCCATAGTATCCAGTTTGGGCATGAGTACGAGGAGGAAGGCTGTAACAAGGGGCACTCCGCAGGGGGGAGTTCTGTCTCCGCTCCTATGGAACC
The DNA here is from genome assembly GCA_951800035.1 of Linnaemya tessellans. Classification (NCBI taxonomy): domain Eukaryota; kingdom Metazoa; phylum Arthropoda; class Insecta; order Diptera; family Tachinidae; genus Linnaemya; species Linnaemya tessellans. Next base: position 96,772,547 of record OX637532.1, on the reverse strand, counting down.
TTGTCCTGAACAGCATCCTTTTCAGGTTGAACGCAGTTGGCACCAAGGTAGTTGCTTATGCTGATGACGTTGTGCTCCTTATAAGGGGTAAATATTTGCCTACGATAAGTGAACTCATGGAATCGGCGCTGAACGAACTACTGGACTGGGCCAAGGGGAACGGTCTAGGCATAAACCCTTCGAAGACTGTACTGGTACTTTTTACCAAGAGATATAAGATCCCGGCTTTTAGGCCACCATGCCTTGGTGGCATGAGCTTGGGACTCTCGAGGGAAGCGAAGTACCTCGGCATTATTCTAGACTCTAAACTATCGTGGAGACGAAATGTGGAGGATAGAACGAGGAGGGCTCTATTTGCGTTTTACGCCTGCAAGAGAGTTTCAGGGAGGAGATGGGGGTTGAAACCGTACATCCTTCACTGGACGTATACGGCGGTGATCAGACCCATTCTTACTTATGGATCACTTGTTTGGTGGAGGGCTGTGGACAAGAGTACATATCTCTCTATACTGGGCAAGGTACAGAGGCTAGCATGTCTTGCTGTGACTGGCGCAATGAGGTCGGCCCCTCAGGCCAGTCTAGAGACAATGCTTGATTTGGCTCCCCTTGATATATACATCAAGTACATATCTGCCAGATCTGCCCTCAGGCTCATGGAGTCGGGCAGTTTCAGGCATGATCGTACGGGACATGGCATTATCCTACAAAAGGTAGGAGGGCAGGTCCTGGGGGACGGACTGATTATATGACTCCGGTCATGTGCTTCGACAAATCCTTCTCAGTCGCATTCCCGGAGAGGAAGGACTGGAAGGAAAACTCTGCGACTCGTAGTAATGCAACTTTGGTTTTTACGGACGGCTCGAAGATGGACACTGGCACTGGTTCGGGGGTATTTTCCGAGGGTCTCGGCCTTTCGGTATCGCTCAGGCTACCCGATACCTCGACAGTTTTCCAAGCAGAGATTTATGCCATTACCGAGGCAGCATTAAGGATTGATGGGCTCAATTTGGAGGCAAGAACTATTGACATCTGTGTAGATAGTCTGGCAGCAATTAGAGCCCTGGGTTCGGAGATTATAAAGTCGAGATGTGTACTGGCATGCATTCAATCTCTGGCCAGACTTAGGGGGCATGATGTCAATGTGGTTTGGGTTCCAGGGCATGAAGGCATTCAGGGGAATGAGATGGCGGACGAATGCGCGAGAGCGGGTTCGGCCTTGGATGAAGCAGTATCGCGTAGGGACATTGACATTCCCTCAGTTGAGCTGCTGGGCAGATTTCAGAGGTGGGCAAGGAGGGAGGTGACAAACAGGTGGTCAAGTATTACTACCTGTAGGGTCTCCAAAACTCTATGGCCCTCGCTTAGCAGAGCTAGGACTAGGCAACTTCTGTTTTTTGGGAAACAGCCGCTGGCACTCCTGGTAGGGGTCTTGATGGGGCACTGTGCAATTGGGCACATGTCGGAGCGTTTGGGCTTTCCCCATGATGGCCGCTGCAGGAGCTGCTTCGATGATGAGGAGGAGGAGTCAGTACAGCATTTCCTTTGTGACTGTCCGGCCCTGCAGGAGCGTAGGCTTAGACATCAAGGCTCTCGTTTCCTGCGGGATCTTGACTGCCTCAGGGATGCACCGCTGGCTGCCCTGGCGGGCTTTGTGAGAAGTTCTGGATGGTTCTCAGGAACCACCACTTCGTCTTGAGAAGAGTGTGTAGGGTATAGTCCTCTTGGGCATCACAATGGGCCTTTTGATGGCCTCCGAGTGTTTTTCTCGCTTACTGCGGGCAGCCCTTTTAACCTAACCTAACCTAACTTAACCAACTTATAAGAACTAGTCCTCACTAAAATTGATATTATGACAAATTATTACAAACATAAGACTTTTGCGCAGGAAAGAGGGAGAGAGGTAGTGGCATAGTCCTCACAAAAATTTACATAATGACCAAATTATGACAGCTAGTCCTCACTAAAATTGATATTATAACAAATTATTACAAATATAAAACTTTTTTGCAAGAAAAATGACGTTCTCAGCTGCAATAGTGGCATAGATAGTGGCATATGTGTACTCAGCCCCATATTTTTGTAATGACCAAATTATGACAACTGATGCTCACAAAAGTTGACATAATGACCAAATTATGACAACTAGTCCTCACTAAAATTGATATTATGTCAAATTATTTCAGATATAAGTCTTTTTGTGCAAGAAAGAAGACATCCTCTGCTACAATTTACGTGTAGTGGCATATGTGTACAGATCCCCTTTTTTATAATGATCAAATTATGATTACTAATCCTCACTAAAGTTGATATAATGACCAAATTATGAATACTAGCCCTCACTAAAATTTATATTATGACAAATTATTTCAGATATAAGGCTTTTTGTGCAAGAAAGAAAACGTCCTCAGCTACAATTTACGGGTAGTGGCATATGTGTACTCAGCCCCATTTTTTTATAACAAACAAATTATGACAACTAATCCTCACTAAAATTTATATTATGTCAAATTATTTCAGATATAAGTCTTTTTGTGCAAGAAAGAAGACATCCTCTGCTACAATTTACGTGTAGTGGCATATGTGTACAGATCCCCTTTTTTATAATGATCAAATTATGACAACTAGTCCTCACGAATGTTGATATAATGACCAAATTATGAGAACTAGTCCTCACTGAAACTGATATTATGACAATGTAACGACACGTTTTCCGCTGGGTGCTAGGATAGGCTCAGCGGAGTCCAGGGGTCGTTGATTTTGTAGTTAAAGAAAACACCTTCGTTTCTTCAATGGATTTCCAATGTTTATTGATACTAAATATTTCTTAAAGTATCCTTACATCTATGTATACTTAAATATGGGGATGGAACAGCGAGGAGTCCCTAAATGGTCCAGCGACGGTGTTGGTGGAGGTCAGTGGCTGGACGACCGATGCCACTGTTCTCAGCCTACACGAGCCGCCTCAAGGATCGAAGATCGCAACGGGAGAGCCCTGAATACAATCCTCGCCTCCCTGACCTTTACTGGACAGCAAGTGCAGGATCGAAAATTGCAACGGGTTATTCAGCCGGGTGAGCCCTCACTCAATAACCACTTCCTGCCTTGAGAACAAATAGTTATGTAGCCGGGCGATCCCTCACTCAATAACTAATTCTTCCCAGTAGTTGGAAAATAGTCCTATGTCTATAGCTACTTTATACTACAAGATGTTTATCAAGTACGGGAGAGCCCTCTACCTAATAAACTAGCTCTTGTCGCATCGAAAGCTGCCAGCCAACTGCCTGTTGTCTAACAATTGCTCGCCTTTTATACTATTCGTGGCGTGCACACAGAAATACACACAACAACATGCATGTACACAAAACAGTGAATATTTCCAGTTCTGTTGTTAACTGCTGGAGTGCGCATGTCTGTGAGCAATACTCTCAGAGAGGCTGCCAGCTTTAAATGCTTTTAACCTGATTGTGCAGGTATACAAAAAATTCGCATTCGTCTTATTTATTTTAGAGTAAATGAATATAAAAAAATACACGACCAATCTCCATGCGCGTGTGTACATGTGTAAATATATAAAAGAAACTGTACTCCGAACATGAGAATGAAAAGAAATAATTCCTTTACAATTAACTTAGATACTATTCTTTACATAGGCCGTACAGTTATATTATTTGTTCAAAAACAAATTAAAGAAATGACATGCTTATTCCATATAGGCATAATAATTACAATAAACTTAAATACTATTCTTTACATAGGCCGTACAGTTATATCATTTGTTCAAAAACAAATGAAAGCAAGAAATGAAATGCTTATTTCATATGGGCATAATATAATACTATGACTATTATATAGATATATATATAGGCATAAAAAAAACCAAATACAGAAAAATTGAAATCCTTCAAAACGAATTTATTCTTGTTGCGGCAAAAACGAGCCGGTCGACTTTTGTCGTCACACTGCCCCTCTCCCCAGGGAGATCTAAGGCCAACGCCAGATGATCTGGACAACTCCGTTTCGGTAGATGTTTACGCGGTAAGCTTGTACTTGAATCATCTCGAAAAATTTCGTGCAGGATGGTAGGTGCCCTTGTTGGACCGCACATTGGATTCGCTGCTGCAACTGCTCAGGTGTTTGCTGCATGCTGATCACCCTTGGACTAGTAGGCCATGGTGGCGTGCGCGCCGGTGATGAGGGACCGGTGGGGCGCGTTGGCGTGGTACATTTCGGGGCGGACCCGTTGGTGGAGTCCAGTGCTGCGTCTGTACAGGCTGACCGTGACATTCCCTCATCGCGGGTATGGTTTGGTGGTAGACATGGGTGACATACTGTCGGGCGATACGGCATTCGGTTTCGGCGGGGTGTGCTGCGAGGTTTTTCTTGTTGCTGTTAAGTTTTGTTATGGCTCTCTTCTCTGATCCATATAGGTAAAAGTCAAAGAGACCAAATTAACAGAGATATTAGTGCTCTAAGGTATAATATGGTTTCAGATCCTTTATATGCGCAGTCCGCTCTTCGGAGCTTTCAACTCTACGAATCTTCGCTATAACGGGGGACACGAATCCCTTTATGACATATGGACCACCGTACTTAGGTGCTAGCTTGGCCGCAAAATTTTCCGTTGCTTTGGACAGCGGATGTAGGCGGAGTAGTACCTGTTCACCGGTGCTAGGCTTCCATTCGCGACGACGTAAATTGTAATGCCGTTGCTGCTTTCGGGAGGCCTGGTTCAGGTTAGATCGTACAATTTTGAATATTTCGTCTAATTCTTTTGCCCTTTCCCTCGGAAGCACTGGCCGTGCTCCTGTGCCTACTGTTACCTCGTCGTATAGGGTCTTTGGCAGCCGTGGTTCTCTCCCTTGTGTAAGGTATGCGGGTGAGTATCCGGTAGATTCTGAAATGCTTGTGTTGATGGCCAGCATAATCTCAGGCAAATTTTCGTCCCACGAAGTGTGCTGTGCCCCCGCATATTGTGCCATTATGGTCTTGAGCGTGCGGTTGATGCGCTCAGTTGGATTTTCTTGGGGTGTGTAGGGGGCAGTAAACTGTTGCCGTACACCCATTTCTTCTAGGAATTTCTTAAAGATACTTGCTGTAAATTGTGCACCGTTGTCGGTGATTATGGCCTTTGGTATCCCATATCTGGCGATTATTCTTTCGCGAAATGCCTTCACTACCCCTGTGGCGGTAGCTTTCCTCATGGGTACCAGTTCGCTCCATTTAGAGAAACTATCAAAGAAAACAAGTAGCATCGTGTTACTATGGCGTGTTCTGGGTAGGGGTCCCACAAAATCGGCACACAGGAATGCCCAGGGCTCGTCGGGTATGCGCGTGAGCATCTTTCCCGCCGGCATGCGTTGAGATATTTTAAAATTCTGACACGTCTCGCACTGCTGGACATAACGGGTAATCTCACGGGTCATTCCCGGCCAGTAATATCGGTTGCATATTCGGTGAATGGCTTTCCTCACACCCAGATGGCCCCCTGCTGGCTGATCGTGGTTTTCTTGCAGGACTTGGAGTCTCAGCGGAGTGGAGACACACAGTTTCCATGGCGTGCTGCCTTCCTCATTCATTTGTCGGGGGAGATGGCGATAGAGTTGCCCGTGGACAACAGCGTAGTCCGGAAAATTTTCAGGATGTTCTTGGACATCCATGATACGCTTCTCCAGCCACCTACACGAACCTATTTCAGTGTGCACATAATTCAATTTGCTTACCTCTTCATTTATGATCGCCTGCATGGCGGGATTGAGTTGTGCATAGCGCAATTTTATAGGACGATCGTCTTTCATGACGATCTGATGCTTATTAGACACGCCCTGTATTCGCTGAAATTTCGGGCGTTCTTCGCTAAGAAAGCGGGCTGTTTTCTGTTTACGGCTGCGGCTCAATTCGCTGCGTACTGCGTACATTGGTTCACTTTGGGGTTCTCTTACCTTGTCACTTGTTTCCTCCTGTCCCTCTGGCTTCCCCTTCTGCTCTAATCTTACGACAAGGCCGGCACAAACTAGGGTGGTGTTAACCTTCCGGAGAAAGTCGAGGCCTAATATGATGTGCTCGGTGGCCTCGTCCATGATGAGGAAGTGTGTGTTATTGGTAATGGATTCGCGCTTCCGCTTAGGCTTATTCAACTGCGCAGGCGGGGTTGGTGGTTCCATAAGCATACGGTGATGTTCTCCGCGGTGGGTGTGTGTGTTTTGGGGGATACTTTCGAGTTCTGTGGCCAAATATATGAGTTCGTCTAGATTCGTGAAGTCTTTACGCCGGATATACCATTGGTAGTCCGATTGCGAATTTCGGAAAATGCGTTCCAACTTTTGCTCGGGAGTAAGGTCTTAGTGGCGCATCAGATTTTGAAGGGCGAGCACGTAATCCTTAAATGCTTCTGGGTCCTCTTCCGGATTTCGTCGTCTAGTTTTTCGAAAAATCGTGGAGGGAGGAAAAATGTCAAAAAATCTGCCTTGAATAGTGACCACTGGGTCCATTGTTTGTTGTTGTTTCTAAACCAGCACAGAGCCTTCTCCCGGAAGAATTCCGACATCACTTTTAGCACATCTTCGAGAGTTACCGCATACAGTTTTGACAGCTCCTCCACCCGTTCTACAAAGCCTAATGGGTCATTTCCACCATCATATTTTAATCCCCACTTGCGAACTATCTCAATGATTAAAATGGAAGTTTCCGTTGTCATTCTGGGCATCTCAGAGAGGATTTCATTTTTCATCGGCGATGTGGGTACACTGACGGTTAATCTTGTGGGCACTGCTAGACTATCACCTTGGCTTGTTGATGCAATGCAATGTTTTCGTGCTTCGACTGTATCTCTAGTAATTTCTGGAATCTCACCTCCTCGTGCTCGGACAGTACAAACTTGGCAAACCTTTTTCGCAGTTCTTCTACGGTTCCACTGGTAATCTGTTCGAATTCAGCTAAATACGATACAATATCATCTTTCTTCAAGGAATAGACCCAAGAAGTTCTTAAGGGCTTTTCTTTGGTGAAGTTGTCACTCGGCATTCTTGATGATTATCTCGTCGCCAAAAATGTCACTGGGGTTTTTTTTGTTATTTTTATTATTATTATTTTTTTTTTTTTTGTAATGAACAAATTTGTCCCAATTAAAAATGGCAGACAGAAGTGTCCCTGCTCGGGCGCCAATGTAACGACACGTTTTCCGCTGGGTGCTAGGATAGGCTCAGCGGAGTCCAGGGGTCGTTGATTTTGTAGTTAAAGAAAACACCTTCGCTTCTTCAATGGATTTCCAATGTTTATTGATACTAAATATTTCTTAAAGTAGCCTTACATCTATGTATACTTAAATATGGGGATGGAACAGCGAGGAGTCACCAAATGGTCCAGCGACGGTGTTGGTGGAGGTCAGTGGCTGGACGACCGATGCCACTGTTCTCAGCCTACACGAGCCGCCTCAAGGATCGAAGATCGCAACGGGAGAGCCCTGAATACAATCCTCGCCTCCCTGACCTTTACTGGACAGCAAGTGCAGGATCGAAAATTGCAACGGGAGAGCCCTGACTACAATCCTCGTTTCCCCACTCTGACTGGAAAGCAAGAGTAAGTAGTTATTCAGCCGGGTGAGCCCTCACTCAATAACCACTCCCTGCCTTGAGAACAAATAGTTATGTAGCCGGGCGATCCCTCACTCAATAACTAATTCTTCCCAGTAGTTGGAAAAGACTCCTATGTCTATAGCTACTTTATACTACAAGATGTTTATCAAGTACGGGAGAGCCCTCTACCTAATAAACTAGCTCTTGTCGCATCGAAAGCTGCTCGCCTTTTATACTATTCGTGGCGTGCACACAGAAATACACACAACAACATGCATGTACACAAAACAGTGAATATTTCCAGTTCTGTTGTTAACTGCTGGAGTGCGCATGTCTGTGAGCAATACTCTCAGAGAGGCTGCCAGCTTTAAATGCTTTTAACCTGATTGTGCAGGTATACAAAAAATTCGCATTCGTCTTATTTATTTTAGAGTAAATGAATATAAAAAAATACACGACCAATCTCCATGCGCGTGTGTACATGTGTAAATATATAAAAGAAACTGTACTCCGAACATGAGAATGAAAAGAAATAATTCCTTTACAATTAACTTAGATACTATTCTTTACATAGGCCGTACAGTTATATTATTTGTTCAAAAACAAATTAAAGAAATGACATGCTTATTCCATATAGGCATAATAATTACAATAAACTTAAATACTATTCTTTACATAGGCCGTACAGTTATATCATTTGTTCAAAAACAAATGAAAGCAAGAAATGAAATGCTTATTTCATATGGGCATAATATAATACTATGACTATTATATAGATATATATATATAGGCATAAAAAAAACCAAATACAGAAAAATTGAAATCCTTCAAAACGAATTTATTCTTGTTGCGGCAAAAACGAGCCGGTCGACTTTTGTCGTCACAACAAATTATTTCAGACATAAGACTTTTGCGCAGCAAAGAGGGCGTCCTTAGCTACAATTTACAGGTAGTGGCATATGTGTACACAGCCCCGTCTTTTTATAATGATCAAATTATGATAACTAGTCTTCACAAAAGTTGATATAATAATGAAATTATGACAACTAGTACTCACTAAAATTGATATTATGACAAATTATAAACATATATTATGACAAATTATTTCAGATATAAGGCTTTTTGTGCAAGAAAGAAAATATCCTCAGCTACAATTTACGGGTAGTGTGTACACAGCTCCATTTTTTAATAATGATCAAATTACGATAACTAGTCCTCAAAAAAGTTTATATAAAGACCAAATTATGACAACTATTCCTCACTAAAATTGGTATTATGACAAATTATTTCAGATATAAGGCTTATTGTGCAAGAAAGAAAATATCCTCAGCTACAATTTACGGGTAGTGGCATATGTGTACAGAGCCCCTTTTATATAATGATCAAATTTTGATAGCCAGTCCTCACAAAAGTGTATATAATGAAAAAATTATGACAACTAGTCCTCACTAAAATTGATATTATGACAAATTATTTCAGAAATAAGACTGTTTGTGCAAGAAAGAGGCCTTCCTCAGCTACTATTTACGGGTAGTGGCATATGTGTACACAGCCCCTTTTTTTATAATGATTAAATTATGATAACAAGTCCTCACAAAAGTTAATACAATGACCAAATTCTGACAACTAGTCCTCACTAAAATTGATATTATAACAAATTCTTTAAGATATAAAACTTTTTGGGCAAAAAAAAGGACGTTCTCAGCTACAATTTACGGATAGTGGCATATGTGTACTCAGCCCCATATTTTTGTAATGACAAAATTATGACAACCCTCACTAAAGTTGATATAATGACCAAATTATGGCAACTAGTCCTCACTTAAATTGAAATTATTCGAATTCTAAAATTATTTCAGATATAAGAGTTTTTGTGCAAGAAAGAGGGCAACCTCAGCCATAATTTACAGGTAGTGGCACATGTGTACACAGATCCATTTTTTTATAATGATCAAATTATGACAGCTAGTCCTCACAAAAGTTGATATAATAACCAACTTATAAGAACTAGTCCTCACTAAAATTGATATTATGACAAATTATTACAAACATAAGACTTTTGCGCAGGAAAGAGGGAGAGAGGTAGTGGCATATGTGTACACAGCCCCGTGTTTTTATAATGATCAAATTATGATAACTAGTCCTCGCAAAAGTTGATATAATGACCAAATTATCACAACTAGTCCTCACTAAAATTTATATTATGACAAATTATTTCTTATATAAGGCTTTTTGTGCAAGAGAGAATACGTCCTCAGCTACAATTGACGGGTAGTGGCACATGTGTACAGAGCCCCATTTTTTATGATGTCCAACTTATGACAACTAGTCCTCACAAAAGTTGATATAATGGACAAATCATCACTAAAGTTCATATAATGACCAAATTATGGCAACTAGTCTTCACTAAAATTGATATTATCACAAGTTATTTCAGATATAAGGCTTTTTGAGCAAGAAAGAAGACATCCTGAGCTACAATTTACAGGCAGTGGCATATGTGTACACAGCTCCGTTTTTTAATAATGATCAAATTACGATAACTAGTCCTCACAAAAGTTTATATAATGACCAAATTATGACAACTAGTCCTCACTAAAATTGATATTATGACAAATTATTTCAGATATAAGGCTTTTTGTGCAAGAAATAAGACATACTCAGCTACAATTTACGTGTGGTGGCTTATGTGTACAGAGCCCCTTTTTTTATAATGATCAAATTATGATAACTAGATCTCACCTAAGTTGATATAATGACCAAATTATGACAACTAGTCCTCACTAAAATATATATTATGACAAATTATTTAAGATATAAAGCTTTTTGTGCAAGAAAGAGGGCTTCCTCAGCTACAATTTACGGGTAGTGTACTCAGCCCCATATTTTTATAATGACCAAATTATGACACCTAATCCTCACTTAAGTTGTTATAATAACCAAATTAGGACAGTTTGTCCTTACTAAAGTTGATATAATGACCAAATTATGACAACTAGTCTTCACTAAAACTGATTATATTCGCATTCCAAAATTATTTCAGATATAAGACTTCTTGTGCAAGAAAGAGGGCTTCCTCAGCTACAATTAACTTTTTTCTCAGGAAAGCGGGCGTCCTTAGCTACAATTTACAGGCAGTGCCATATGTGTACACAGCTCCGTTTTTTAATATTGATCAAACTACGATAACTAGTGTTCACAAAAGTTTATATATTGACCAAATTATGACAACTAGTCCTCACTAAAATTGATATTATGACAAATTATTTCAGATATAGGGCTTAGGGTAGTGACACATGTGTATAGAGCCTCGTTTTTTATAATGTTCAAATTATGACAACTAGTCCTCACAGAAGTTGATATAATTTACAAATCATCACTAAAGTTCATATAATGACCAAATTATGGCAACTAGTCTTCACTAAAATTGATATTATCACAAGTTATTTCAGATATAAGGCTTTTTGAGCAAGAAAGAAGACATCCTCAGCTACAATTTACAGGCAGTGGCATATGTGTATACAGCCCCGTTTTTTAATAATGATCAAATTACGATAACTAGTCCTCGCAAAAGTTTATATAATGACCAAATTATGACAACTAGTCCTCACTAAAATTTATATTATGACAAATTATTTCAGATATAAGGCTTTTTGTGCAAGAAATAAGACATACTCAGCTACAATTTACGAGTGGTGGCATATGTGTACAGAGCCCCTTTTTTTATAATGATCAAATTATGATTTGGTCATTATGATATAATGACCAAATTATGACAACTAGTCCTCACTAAAATATATATTATGACAAATTATTTCAGATATAAGGCTTTTTGTGCAAGAAAGAAGACATCCTCAGCTACAATTTACAGGCAGTGGCATATGTGTACACAGCTCCGTTTTTTAGTAATGATCAAATTACGATAACTAGTGTTCACAAAAGTTTATATATTGACCAAATTATGACAACTAGTCCTCACTAAAATTGATATTATCACAAGTTATTTTAGATATAAGGCTTTTTGAGCAAGAAAGAAGACATCCTCAGCTACAATTTACAGGCAGTGGCATTTGTGTACACAGCTCCGTTTTTTATAATGATCAAATTATGATTACTAATCCTCACCAAAGTTGATATAATGACCAAATTATGAATACTAGTCCTCACTAAAATTTATATTATGACAAATTATTTCAGATATAAGGCTTTTTGTGCAAGAAAGAGGGCTTCCTCAGCTACAATTTACGGGTAGTGGCATATGTGTACACAGCCCCGTTTTTTATAATGATCAAATTATGACAACTAGTCCTCACGAAAGTTGATATAATGACCAAATTATGAGAACTAGTCCTCACTAAAACTGATATTATGACAAATTATTTCAGACATAAGACTTTTGCGCAGCAAAGAGGGCGTCCTTAGCTACAATTTACAGGTAGTGGCATATGTGTACACAGCCCCGTGTTTTTATAATGATCAAATTATGATAACTAGTCTTCACAAAAGTTGATATAATGATGAAATTATGACAACTAGTCCTCACTAAAATTTATATTATGACAAATTGTTTCAGATATAAAACTTTTTGTGCAAGAAAAAGGACGTTCTCAGGTACAATTTACGGCTAGTGTACTCAGCCCTATATAAATATGACCAAATTATGACAACTAATCTATTTTGACAAATTATTTCAGATATAATACTTTTTGTGCAAGAAAGAGGGCTTTCTCAGCTACAATTTACGGATAGTGAACTCAGTCCCATATTTTTATAATGACCAAATTATGACAACTAATCCTCACTAAAGTTGATATAATAACCAAATTAGGACAGTTTATCCTTACTAAAGTTGATATAATGACCAAATTATGACAACTAGTCGTCACTAAAACTGCTAATATTCGAATTCCAAAATAATTTCAGATATAAGACTTCTTGTGCAAGAAAGAGGGCTTCCTCAGCTACAATTTACAGGTAGTGGCATATGTGTACACAGCCCCGTTTTTTATAATGATCAAATTATGACAACTAGTCAGTAGTTAATAACTGTATGTGCGAGAACAATTAAAATACTCAAATTTCAGCAATTAAATTTTAAAATTTTTAAATTTTAATTGCCAAATTTGTGTTAATGGGTTTTTTTGTAATTTGATACTTTAATGTGTGTGTGTGTATTTTCCCACGGTTAAATAGGAATGTTCACATTGTTGTTGTTAAATTTTTTATGATGTTGGGGTAGGCGTGGGAATTTTTGTCTGTCCATATGAGACCTTGGGAGTTTGTGTCTGTCCGTATGAGACCGTGGGAATTTCTGTCCGTCCATATGTGGGGGGGGGTAGTTTGGTGGAGGGGTGCTGTAGTAACCAAAATGAGTTTGTATAAGTGAGCGTGAGACCGTGGGAATTTTTGTCCGTCCATATGAGAGCTTGGGAGTTTGTGTCTGTCCATATGTGACCTTGGGAATACATGTCCGTCGGTATGTGAGCGTGGGAATTTCTGTCTGTCCATATGTGAGCGTAGGAATTCTGTCTCTACATGGGTGCTATGGCCTAATAGAAAATAATAAATTTTTAGTATCTGACACAACATTTTTTAGGAAGTACAATATCTCAAAAGTGTTGTATAAATGGATGGCCCTAATATTTGTGGTTCGTTTCTTCTTGCTGGAGTGAGATTTCTTCTTTTATTTTTTAGCTTGTTTTTAATTGTGGTGTGTGTTTACTTAAGATATTTTTAATTTTGGTGTGTGTTTACTTAAGATATTTTGTCCAGCAATTCAGTTATTTCTTTTTTGTGTGCAATGCTTGAGTGTAGGGGAATAATTTGATTATTCTGATCTTGAAGACGTTGTGAAAAAAATTACTATTGCATAAATATTGAATTTGATATTTTGTTTATTTTATACATGACGATCATCGATGGATTTTATTTGGGGATCTGGATGGTGGTGCGATTTCTGTATTTTGTTGCTATGTTTAAGTGTGTGTGTGTGTGTTTTTTTGTGTTCTGAGTGGCGATTGGAATGTCTGCCTGTCAGACAGGGGGTGTGTGTGTGTGTGACGATTGGTGAGTCTGTGTGACAGTCCGCTTTTTTGTTGCTTTCCTGGATTTAGCGCAAGTGGGTCAGTATGAAATGAAATAAATTTGTAGATATTTATGTACGCATATACATACAAACAAATAATAAGCGTTTATTCGTTGTGCCCAAATATTCCCTTGACCATTTGAATGAATGAACCATTGTGTTTATTTGTTTGTGTGTTCTCTGAAATAAATATGTATATAGGTGTTTATTTGAAATAAAAGACATTTATTTTAATTTTTATAAGCATTTATTTAAAAGTTTGTTAACATTTTCATTTTTAAGTAAAATTGCATTCCTTAAGGCACAAACACCATAGTCGTGATAGCTACAATAGAAATATGTTGAATGGTTAGTTTCCATTTGTTTAAAATTAATGCAGCCAATGTCTTCAATGTTATAAACTGTTTGATGAATCATTTTTTCTAGCCATTTTTTCTTCTCTCCCCCCTTAACATATATTTGTGAATTTCTTATATTGGATTTTAAAAACTTGCAAACGCTTTGAAATGAGACTGATCCATCATTCCAGTTAATATGATGATAGTTTTTTGTTAACCAAACTGCTTCTCTCTGTTTTTTGACCGATAAACATGCGAAATCAAAAGGAGGTTTTATGATGAAATTGAGGCATTCGTTGTTGCTGAAAACTACAGCTAGTTCTTTTGCGATGAAGTCATTTGAATTATTTTTGAAACCTTGCAAGTCTACAAAAACAATATCACCATCCATGTTATTTAATTTATAAGACCTTCCGGACTTGACCTTTTATTGGTATGTATTCTATTACGCGGTCATGAATAAGAACGCAGTAAGCTTTTTATAATGATCAAATTATGACAGCTAGTCCTCACAAAAGTTGATATAATAACCAACTTATAAGAACTAGTCCTCACTAAAATTGATATTATGACAAGTTATTACAAACATAAGACTTTTGCGCAGGAAAGAGGGAGAGAGGTAGTGGCATATGTGTACACAGCCCCGTGTTTTTATAATGATCAAATTATGATAACTAGTCCTCGCAAAAGTTGATATAATGACCAAATTATCACAACTAGTCCTCACTAAAATTTATATTATGACAAATTATTTCTTATATAAGGCTTTTTGTGCAAGAGAGAATACGTCCTCAGCTACAATTGACGGGTAGTGGCACATGTGTACAGAGCCCCATTTTTTATGATGTCCAACTTATGACAACTAGTCCTCACAAAAGTTGATATAATGGACAAATCATCACTAAAGTTCATATAATGACCAAATTATGGCAACTAATCTTCACTAAAATTAATTTTATCACAAGTTATTTCAGATATAAGGCTTTTTGAGCAAGAAAGAAGACATCCTGAGCTACAATTTACAGGCAGTGGCATATGTGTACACAGCTCCGTTTTTTAATAATGATCAAATTACGATAACTAGTCCTCACAAAAGTTTATATAATGACCAAATTATGACAACTAGTCCTCACTAAAATTGATATTATGACAAATTATTTCAGATATAAGGCTTTTTGTGCAAGAAATAAGACATACTCAGCTACAATTTACGTGTGGTGGCTTATGTGTACAGAGCCCCTTTTTTTATAATGATCAAATTATGATAACTAGATCTCACCTAAGTTGATATAATGACCAAATTATGACAACTAGTCCTCACTAAAATATATATTATGACAAATTATTTAAGATATAAAGCTTTTTGTGCAAGAAAGAGGGCTTCCTCAGCTACAATTTACGGGTAGTGTACTCAGCCCCATATTTTTATAATGACCAAATTATGACACCTAATCCTCACTTAAGTTGTTATAATAACCAAATTAGGACAGTTTGTCCTTACTAAAGTTGATATAATGACCAAATTATGACAACTAGTCTTCACTAAAACTGATTATATTCGCATTCCAAAATTATTTCAGATATAAGACTTCTTGTGCAAGAAAGAGGGCTTCCTCAGCTACAATTAACTTTTTTCTCAGGAAAGCGGGCGTCCTTAGCTACAATTTACAGGCAGTGCCATATGTGTACACAGCTCCGTTTTTTAATATTGATCAAACTACGATAACTAGTGTTCACAAAAGTTTATATATTGACCAAATTATGACAACTAGTCCTCACTAAAATTGATATTATCACAAGTTATTTTAGATATAAGGCTTTTTGAGCAAGAAAGAAGACATCCTCAGCTACAATTTACAGGCAGTGGCATTTGTGTACACAGCTCCGTTTTTTATAATGATCAAATTATGATTACTAATCCTCACCAAAGTTGATATAATGACCAAATTATGAATACTAGTCCTCACTAAAATTTATATTATGACAAATTATTTCAGATATAAGGCTTTTTGTGCAAGAAAGAGGGCTTCCTCAGCTACAATTTACGGGTAGTGGCATATGTGTACACAGCCCCGTTTTTTATAATGATCAAATTATGACAACTAGTCCTCACGAAAGTTGATATAATGACCAAATTATGAGAACTAGTCCTCACTAAAACTGATATTATGACAAATTATTTCAGACATAAGACTTTTGCGCAGCAAAGAGGGCGTCCTTAGCTACAATTTACAGGTAGTGGCATATGTGTACACAGCCCCGTGTTTTTATAATGATCAAATTATGATAACTAGTCTTCACAAAAGTTGATATAATGATGAAATTATGACAACTAGTCCTCACTAAAATTTATATTATGACAAATTGTTTCAGATATAAAACTTTTTGTGCAAGAAAAAGGACGTTCTCAGGTACAATTTACGGCTAGTGTACTCAGCCCTATATAAATATGACCAAATTATGACAACTAATCTATTTTGACAAATTATTTCAGATATAATACTTTTTGTGCAAGAAAGAGGGCTTTCTCAGCTACAATTTACGGATAGTGAACTCAGTCCCATATTTTTATAATGACCAAATTATGACAACTAATCCTCACTAAAGTTGATATAATAACCAAATTAGGACAGTTTATCCTTACTAAAGTTGATATAATGACCAAATTATGACAACTAGTCGTCACTAAAACTGCTAATATTCGAATTCCAAAATAATTTCAGATATAAGACTTCTTGTGCAAGAAAGAGGGCTTCCTCAGCTACAATTTACAGGTAGTGGCATATGTGTACACAGCCCCGTTTTTTATAATGATCAAATTATGACAACTAGTCAGTAGTTAATAACTGTATGTGCGAGAACAATTAAAATACTCAAATTTCAGCAATTAAATTTTAAAATTTTTAAATTTTAATTGCCAAATTTGTGTTAATGGGTTTTTTTGTAATTTGATACTTTAATGTGTGTGTGTGTATTTTCCCACGGTTAAATAGGGATGTTCACATTGTTGTTGTTAAATTTTTTATGATGTTGGGGTAGGCGTGGGAATTTTTGTCTGTCCATATGAGACCTTGGGAGTTTGTGTCTGTCCGTATGAGACCGTGGGAATTTCTGTCCGTCCATATGTGGGGGGGGGTAGTTTGGTGGAGGGGTGCTGTAGTAACCAAAATGAGTTTGTATAAGTGAGCGTGAGACCGTGGGAATTTTTGTCCGTCCATATGAGAGCTTGGGAGTTTGTGTCTGTCCATATGTGACCTTGGGAATACATGTCCGTCGGTATGTGAGCGTGGGAATTTCTGTCTGTCCATATGTGAGCGTAGGAATTCTGTCTCTACATGGGTGCTATGGCCTAATAGAAAATAATAAATTTTTAGTATCTGACACAACATTTTTTAGGAAGTACAATATCTCAAAAGTGTTGTATAAATGGATGGCCCTAATGTTTGTGGTTCGTTTCTTCTTGCTGGAGTGAGATTTCTTCTTTTATTTTTTAGCTTGTTTTTAATTGTGGTGTGTGTTTACTTAAGATATTTTTAATTTTGGTGTGTGTTTACTTAAGATATTTTGTCCAGCAATTCAGTTATTTCTTTTTTGTGTGCAATGCTTGAGTGTAGGGGAATAATTTGATTATTCTGATCTTGAAGACGTTGTGAAAAAAATTACTATTGCATAAATATTGAATTTGATATTTTGTTTATTTTATACATGACGATCATCGATGGATTTTATTTGGGGATCTGGATGGTGGTGCGATTTCTGTATTTTGTTGCTATGTTTAAGTGTGTGTGTGTGTGTTTTTTTGTGTTCTGAGTGGCGATTGGAATGTCTGCCTGTCAGACAGGGGGTGTGTGTGTGTGTGACGATTGGTGAGTCTGTGTGACAGTCCGCTTTTTTGTTGCTTTCCTGGATTTAGCGCAAGTGGGTCAGTATAAAATGAAATAAATTTGTAGATATTTATGTACGCATATACATACAAACAAATAATAAGCGTTTATTCGTTGTGCCCAAATATTCCCTTGACCATTTGAATGAATGAACCATTGTGTTTATTTGTTTGTGTGTTCTCTGAAATAAATATGTATATAGGTGTTTATTTGAAATAAAAGACATTTATTTTAATTTTTATAAGCATTTATTTAAAAGTTTGTTAACATTTTCATTTTTAAGTAAAATTGCATTCCTTAAGGCACAAACACCATAGTCGTGATAGCTACAATAGAAATATGTTGAATGGTTAGTTTCCATTTGTTTAAAATTAATGCAGCCAATGTCTTCAATGTTATAAACTGTTTGATGAATCATTTTTTCTAGCCATTTTTTCTTCTCTCCCCCCTTAACATATATTTGTGAATTTCTTATATTGGATTTTAAAAACTTGCAAACGCTTTGAAATGAGACTGATCCATCATTCCAGTTAATATGATGATAGTTTTTTGTTAACCAAACTGCTTCTCTCTGTTTTTTGACCGATAAACATGCGAAATCAAAAGGAGGTTTTATGATGAAATTGAGGCATTCGTTGTTGCTGAAAACTACAGCTAGTTCTTTTGCGATGAAGTCATTTGAATTATTTTTGAAACCTTGCAAGTCTACAAAAACAATATCACCATCCATGTTATTTAATTTATAAGACCTTCCGGACTTGACCTTTTATTGGTATGTATTCTATTACGCGGTCATGAATAAGAACGCAGTAAGCTGATGTCGTTGCTGGAATATTTGTTGCTGTTTCAAATTCAATTTTTATATCAATCGGTCCGGTATTGACTGATTCGTTCTGATAGCTTACATCTACTACAATAATTGGAGCGTCGTCTTTAAACTCCTGGGCAGTTAATAATGGTTGAGGCTCATTCATATAGTAGCTTTGTTGAAATCTTACATACATATCATATAGAATTGCATACCGTTCATTTTTAAATTTTATGTTAAGATCATCATATGGGTAAGAGGTTGAATTTAAATGTACTTTCAAATTAGTGAGGTCACAGTGAGCAAATTTGTTACCTCGTTGAAATGCGATCAATACAAAACGTGGTCGCTCTTTACTTGCAGCTAATTTAACATTCCAAATATGACTTGTTCCTGTATTCAATTGTGGATTCATATGACAATCCCAGCTACGAAATGCCATCGGTATAGAAGCACCATTGTTAATAATTTTAATCATATTCAACTTGCTCTGATCAGATAATTGTACGTGTGGAATTCTCCAGGAGATGAGTGAAATTGTAAGTTTCGATTTTTCAGTAGAAACGCTCGAGTGTACAAGAGCTTCATCATTTTTATTGCGCAAGAGTATCAATTCATGCTTTCCATTAAGTATAACTTTGTTGTAGTCTTCAGCAAACCCCAAAAGCATTTTTAGTGGTACATAAAAATTAAAATATCCATTCTTAAGATTCAAATCATCAGTTTTATGCCATCCACCATTTTGCATTACAACGCTTTGAGTTGGTGATAGAGATACCAAATTTTTTATTGTGGTTGTTGTTCCTAAATACCTTGTATGATCGATTTCAATACCATTAAGCTCATAGCGGATTTCATCAAATAGATGTGCAACAAAGTTGTTTTTCAATTTAAAATTTTCTGAAAATTTTCCAGTTTTTTCATCTACAACGAAACCTTCCACATATATATAGCTCTCACTAGGTAACACGTACAAATCTTGATTTTGTATTGAGATTCGAATCTCATCATTATTATTGTACGATTGTAGATATGGTATGTAGGTATGATAGTCTTTTTTTATTATATTTTCGTCAGACAATGGCTTATCCAATACGTTTATTATTGAGCTCATTTTGTTTTCAGTTTGAAATTCAAAGACTTGAGAAAACTTTTGTTTGTTGTTGTAAGTGACCTTTGACGAGCAGATCTTTTCAATTGTGGTTTAGGTTGTAATATCTGTGGATGAGACGTGGCTGCCGTATTTTGTGATATACTTGTATTGTATATTATCATTACTTAGTTGGTCTTAAATGTATTCGTATTGTAATTTCCTCTCCTCTGAAATTAATTAAATCACCGTTCTGATCAACCACGCGCAGTGATAGAGAACTTATCTCTTTGGTGTTTACAGGTAAATAGATGAGATTCCGTGGAATCTCATCTATTTTATAGCCTGCAGGTACATTAATCGGAAACTCATGAAGTGTGTGTGATTTTGAATTGTTCATATATGTGTTAGTAGCGATACTACTTTCAATTCGCAAGAGATTTACTTTAAAAATATTAACTGGAAGATCTGAGTAATGATCATCGGTCGGTGTTAGGATTTTACTATTGAATCCTAAAAGATTCCCAATTGTATTTTCTTTATTAAAATATATCGGGTCTTTAGAACTATTTATTTTAACTTGCATCGTATTGTTGTTAGCTTCTATAAAAATATGCTCTCCAGGACTAAGTCGTTTGTATTGCTCTTCTATGTAGTCAACTATATCTTTCAATTCATAAGATCCAATTGGTATTTCAATTACATATTCCCCTATATGAAACATATTGTTATAGGAGTCTACATTTGGAATACTGTTGTATGAATGAAAATCAGTTAGCGCACACTCATATGAGTCGTTTAAGTCAATGGGAGGAAAATAATTAGCATATAGCGCTGATGAGTTAGAGCTCAGAGTAAGTGTTATTGACATTATAACAGCCTGTTCACAAATAAATAAAGTTTAATACACACCATGGTTTATAAGAATAATTTGCATATATATTTCATAATCTTATTTTAAAATTAACATTAGTTATTAAAAATATTGATGTTATTGTCGTTGTTATCATTGCGGATGACGATTTATTTCGTTTTCCATCTATAGTATTTCATCTTTGCTTATCCAGGAATTGTGTTGATTAGAAAATCCCAACCATTTAACTAATGCTTTGTCCCCTTTCAGTCGAATCACCTTTTCAACTAGATATGTATTTGGAAATCTAGTTCTTGACAGTTCTTCCGTATAGAAGCCACCTTTAATAGGATTTCCAAGATAATCTTCTAATATGTATGTTGTAGGATATGTATTCTGAACTCTTTGGATTGTGAAAATTTCTGTTGTCCAATTCGGAGTATAGCCTTTCTCAAAAATATGTTTATATTTGCTAATACGTACATGGTCTCCTGCATTAAATTTTGACATTTTGTACATCTTTAAATGACTGTATACTGTATTTAGAAGTTGTTTTTCATTTTTTGAGTTGACTTTAATCGGTGGTATTTTAATGGTGCGATGAACTTTTCTATTGTATGCATTAAGTAAATCTTTGTATATATCAAGCCAGTTGTAGGAACCATTAAAACTAAACTCTTTCCACATCATTCCTTTTAATGTTCTATTGAATCGTTCTACTATTGATGCTTTCATGATGCTATACGTTGAGTAGTGATTGATGTTGTATTTATCCATCAATTGATTAAAGTGTTTGTTGAAGAATTCTTTACCATCATCTGTTTGTAAGTTTTTTGGCACACGCCCCAACTGAAAAATAGTCTCCATTGCCTGCGTTGTGTCAACAGCTGTTTTTCTTCTCAGAGGTACTGCCCAAGCATATTTGGAGAATGTGTCAATTACAGTTAGCAAAAATCTATAATTTTTATTGTATGTAGAATAGTTCCCCATTTCAACTAAATCCGCTTGCCAAAGATCGTCTATTCCTTTCATAACAACTCTACGACGTCCAAACATTTTTCGAGCTTGCTTATGGAGCTCGTTCACTAAATTTCTTTTTGTATCCATGTCTAAGCTTTAAGAAGTCTTTGGGGTGTGTTGTGATCTATCTGATGCGCTTTCACCAATTGACACAAACATGTAATTTTCAAATCTATACATTTTCTCATTTAATCTTTCAATTTCTTCTTCGAAGGATGCTCTGATCTTGGAAATGCTTTCTTGCAATCTTCCAACTGTAATATTATTTCATGTTGTTGCATTTCGATTTGATTTTTTAGAGTATTGTGCATTTTGTTGTTATCTTCTTTAAATTCTTTTATAATTTTGTGTTCTACTTCTTCCATTTGAGTTTGCAAAAACAATTTATTGATAGCATCGTTTTCCTCCAAAGCTTTTGCAACATTTTTGATTCTTTTGTTTTGGACATCAATGTTGTTGTTCGCATCCAAAAAGAGCCCCAACAATTTAGGTGCATTTTTCAATGAAATTATACTGCTAGTGTCGTTTAGATAATGTCCGAATTTATCAACAGACATAATTTATATTTAAAATGTGTATGCGTTTATATAGTTTATACTATTATATTAGCTTCACGTAGTTCTTCAATAATTGAGACAATCTCGTTGTTGTGATTAGTATGACCTGCAGATTGTGATGCAAGCAGTAGTCTAAGTCGATCTACCAACTCGTTTGGATCATCCCAGTATATATAGTTTGATTTATGAGGATTTACCTGCATCAATCCCTTACCTACATAAGTAGCCTTTGTTAATTCCGATGAGCTCTTATGATTTTTCTCTTTAAAAAGTTTTCCAATAATATGTTTGTACTTGTACCCTCTAGTCCCCTTGATTTGACCATCGGACTTATAATCTCTTCTGTGTGCATTGGTAGTAAGTAATATTTTTTTATAGATTTCAAGCTCGAATTTATCATAGTTTTTTGGTGTTTTATGAAACATCAAAGAAAACAGTCCTGGGGTGAGAGCCCATATTTGACCACCAACTTGTATTTTATCTTGATTTAACTCGATGTTGCTACTACCAAATTTCCATTCGTTATTATAATCTCTATGTGGACCATAGTTAGTATCTAGTTCATTTCTCGATTGCAATAGTGATAAGTCAGGATAACTCTCGTCATGATTAGAATGTTGTGAATAAAAGTCGTCTTCATCAAAATCACTGTTACTTTTACTATTAGACTGTTTAAACATTGATTCTTCAATTAGTTTCTTAGGGGTACTTGTTTCCAACTTCATTGTTGAGTTCTGAGAATGAAAACTGGCACTGTCCTCATATTCAGTTTTCTTATCATTCTTTTCTTTTTTATTCGGTATATCAATATATTTAGAGCTATTTATAAATTCTTTTAAAGGTTCTGTTATGGGCTTGAATGTATCACTTAATTGCTGATGTGTATCTATTTCACCAGTTTTTATACTACGAAGCTTTTTCTTTAATATATTTCTTGTTGTCACCAAGTCTTTTAGAATTTTTTCATTCATTTTAGCTTTTCAGCTATCAGATCAGCTTATCAAGTATCAGATCAGGTTATCAGATCAGGTATCAGATCAGTTTATCAGGTATCAGATCAGCTTATCAGGTGTCAGATCAGGTATCAGATCAGCTTATCAGGTGTCAGATCAGGTATCAGATCAGCTTATCAGGTGTCAGATCAGGTTATCAGATCAGATATTAGATGAGTTTATCAGGTTATCAGATCAGGTATCAGATCAGTTTATCAGATGAGGTTATCAGATCAGCTTGTTAGGTATCTGATCAGATTATTATGTATCAGATCAAGTTTTTGCTTAGATGACCAGTTATAACAATCACATGTATAAAGTTTAAAGCCAGATTATGTACTAAGCAATACCCTTGATGAACAGTAATTTATATTACGATGAAGTAATCAAATGATTTTCTATAGCGACCATTGTTTAGTTCATTATCTTTACTTATCATCAAAAATCCATATTTATCCTTCCAACATTCTTGACATATATACTGAAACTTTTCAAATTTCATGTCGCTGGCAACATGATCATCGTATACATGTCTCATATTTTTCGCATCTTGTTTAAACATTATAATTAAATTGGCATTATCTCTTATTAAATGTTTTGGAATTCTTGTGTAGGTTTGACACAAGTAAAATGAATCCACATTCTTATGACGCCCCATACAAAAATATGCACGTATATTGTTTTGGTTTTCACATGCAACATCATCGAAAATCATAATTGAATTGCTTTTAGCTTCGCTAGGAGGAACAACGGACTCATTGTCTGCGAATGTGTAGTATCCCATTCCTTTAATTGGCGAAATTAAATTCTTTAGGTATTCATATTTAGGTTGATACAGAGATTTTGAGTACAAATAGATATTTTCAAACTTGAGACCATTAGGACTTTCTAGCAAACTGATCATTACATTAGTTTTTCCACAATTGGAGGGACCAACTATTAATGCTCGTATAGAATTTGGTAGCAAGGAACTATGTCTTATTTTTGTACTGTCATTTGAAGATACATCCACATTACGAACTAAAATATTTTTGTGTTGTTTTACTAAGCGCATTTCAATAACTACTTGTAAAATTCACAAAACAATATCTTTTATTATAGAATAAAATAATATGGTTACGTTTTATAAAAAAACATTCAGTCATAAGAAAACTATCGTTGGAGAAGGTTTACTAAATAAAACAATAAATTCTCTACCTTTTGAATTACATCTTCCTGGATATCAGTACTGTGGACCTGGCACAAGATTACAAAAGCGTTTAGATAGAGGAGATAAAGGAATTAATTTATTGGATGCTGCTTGCAAAAATCACGATATAGCTTACTCCAAAAACAAAGAATTAAACAGTAGACACCAAGCTGATAAAATTCTTGAAAATAAAGCTTGGGAAAGAGTTCTTTCAAACAATAGCAGTCTTGAAGAAAAAACATTTGCATATATGGTGTCCAATGCAATGAAAGCAAAAACTAAATTTGGTATGGGTATGGAGAAGAAGAGCAGAAATAGGCAAAGACTATCGTTACGAACTCATTTAAATGATAAAAAGCTGTTCAATAGTTCAATTAGAGCAGCAACAAAAACATTACGGGAAGAAAAACCACAAGACATTAACTCGGCCATTAAAATCGCTCGTAAAGTTATCAACAGATCACTTAAGGGGAAAAAGGCAACCGTTGTAATACCACGCATAATCAATGTTCCAAAAATTGGTGGATTTTTACCGCTAATTCCAATTCTAACTGCTCTAGGTGCACTTGGTAGTCTAACAACTGGAGGTGCCGCTATAGCTAAGGCTGTAAATGCAACAAAGGACGCAAAAAAACAACTTGAGGAAGCCACCAGACACAATAAGGCAATGGAGTCTATTGCTGTGGGAGAAGGACTGTACCTTAAACCATATAAAAAGGGTTATGGACTTGTTTCTAAAGATCATTCAAAAAACTATTAGAAATGCTACCCAACAGACCATTATCAGAATTTGATCTAAGAAAATTTTCAAGAAATATTCCACACTTTAGAGGAGTTTATATGTTGGATTCTCTACCAAAACGGCCAAGGGCAGTAGAATGTGGAATAATTAATTTAGATTTATCAGCAGGTACTCATTGGGTAGCATACTATAGAAACAAGGATGAAAAACAATATTTCGACAGCTTTGGAAATTTACAACCTCCTTTAGAATTAATAAAATATCTAGGTAGAAATATTGAATACAACTACAATCAATATCAAAACTTTAATACATTTAATTGTGGTCATTTATGTTTAAAATTTCTTTATGAAGC
The DNA here is from genome assembly GCA_951800035.1 of Linnaemya tessellans. Lineage (NCBI taxonomy): Eukaryota > Metazoa > Arthropoda > Insecta > Diptera > Tachinidae > Linnaemya > Linnaemya tessellans. The sequence goes on along the minus strand of OX637532.1, from coordinate 96,747,063 downwards.
AACTAAAGAGTTGAAATAAAACACAAGCATATATTTGTATATTTTAAAAAATTCTTTTTGTTGTTTTATTGTATTAGTTACAAAATATACATAACATTTTTTTTTTTTATTTTTACTGCCAAACAGGGTACTGGGAGTTTGGTATCAAAAACTCGTGCATCTCGCTATCTAAGATCAGGTTTCGCTCTCCTTTTCTTTGTAGTCGATATTTATCATTCGAAAGATCTTCTAATTCTACATTGGTTAATGCATTATATCGGTTCGGGAGAAACATTATATGGTTTTCCAGCTCAAGTTGAATTGTTTCTCCGTACTTTGTTGTTACCCGCTTTGCACGTAGGATGTTGTATTTGATTGAATCATCTAGATCCTTTATATGTATTAAGGTTTTTGTATTGCACGAATTAAATTTTTTCACCAGATCCATTGCGGTAGAAATTTTTCACAACTTATAGCTTTGAACTTTTATTGCAAACTAATCTCGATTTTAGCTTTCTAGACTGTAAGAAGCCTAACAGAAAATCGTTATACAATGATTTTTTTGTTTTATTTTGACAAAAGACAAAGTGAGGAGAAATGAAATCTATATAAGTATTTAAAACTAAGTAGTTGAAAAAAGATAGAGAGATGATACAAATATGTATACATTTTTTTGAGTCGTTCACACAAAATTTTAAATTATTTTTCGGATTAAAAACGATCAGGCTTCGTTTTTTAAATTTCATAACATGCACCTTCGTACTGGTTCGTTGAAATGATCAATTATAGTTGCAAAGTAACAGTAAAACGGAACGCAAGTAAATTTTGCTAATAAAAAGGTTAAATTTAAAATAAAAAACATGAGTCAAATAAGAGACAAGATTGTGCAATTCCTAATCAACTTTGAAGGATGTCAACTACATGAACACCGGGATATGATGAAATATTTCCTAGACATGTTGGATCAAAACGAAGAAATGGGTATAATGGAAGATGAAGACAAGGACGATGGCCATTTCAAATCCTGTCCTTGGAGCCATCCGGATTGTGTGGAGGGACCAGACACCTGCCGGTGTTCGGTATATTATCTAAGAAAAATGGCAATTAGCCATTTAATTAATTCATATTATGGATTATTTCATTAAAAGTAAATAATCAGAATAAAACAAAATCTTTAATGTTTTTTAATATATAATATATTTGTAAAATTCTGGTTTTTTCTCACTCTCTCTTAACAATAAAACAATTTTTAACTTAAAAATAAAACATGTTTTCTTTTATTACTAGATTTAACTACTTTATTATTAGCTAAAAAATTAGTTGCAGTTATTCCATTGCTTCTTCCTTTTCTAATCTTGAAATTTCCCACAATAGCATATCAAGTTCGTAATCGGGATTGGTTTCTTCGATTCGAAAATGATACCATGCATACGTACTTTTATCATCACTTCTTATTTTTCTTTTATCATCTGCATAATTTAATACTACTTTATTTATTTGATTTGAGTAAATTTGATGAATTTTTGATTTAAATGTTAGCATATCATCATACACAGTCGACTTATGGAATAAGCAATTTCTATATGAAGCTATACTATAATTATTAAGAATGCAGTTCTTTACTCCTTTCGATTTTTTAATATCACTTTGATATTGCACACTAAAAGAGTACATTTTTGATCGCAATCCTACAAATTCCTTCATTACCTTTCCACAATTCTCATCCTTCATCATACCCAACACCTTTTTGTTTACCAGAGGAAATCCATATACATTGTCTTTTGGGTAATCTGAAGTATCAAACTTATGGTCGACGTCAGTTTTTATGTCAGCATAGAAATCTTCAGTTTGTACTGTGTAAATGAAAGAGTCTGTGTCCATATAGTTTAATGATAGGTTTGTCTTGAATTTGGGTTGCATGTACCCATAATGGAAATCATACATTTTCCATTTGGAAAGCTCTAATACACAAAATCCTAAATATATGGGTTTATTGTAATAGGTTTTCACTCTTTTCATTTCAATCGCTACCATATCCTCAGAAAATATTGACAAACTATGAAAATTAGGTTTACATATCCAATCTTGAGCTCCTAAATGATTACAGTTTGTCCTATTCCAGTTAGTAACTATTCGTACATCTTTTCTCTTTTCCACATTCTCCATAGTTTTACCATATACTGCATTATTTAACAATTTAAAGAAATTTTTTTCAAAAACATTTTTGGCAGTAGCCCTATGTTTGGTATTCAAGTCTATATAACTTTTCAACCAGGTTGATTGCTTATAGGTGAGAATTCGATGTACTTTCTTTAGAACTAGACCATACTGCAAACATTGTTTAAGAGCTCTATAATGTATGACATATGTTTGTTTTGTAGAAAAATCTGCTAGTAATTTAATGTGCTTTGTTTGCAAAATTTTTTTATTTTCTGGACAGAAAGGAAGGTCATTGTGAGAGTCATGCAAATGAGAAGGATAGTCTAAAGTAACTTCATAGACATATCCATCGCTTGAACTATCCTCTATGGTTGTCGGATCTAGATTTAGCTCTTCAGTTGACATCCATTTGAATCCACCATAAGGTAGATACTCAGACATTGCCCAACCGTAAAGGTTATTTGCGTCTAAGTACACAATAAATTCTGAGGGCTTCTCTCTATCATAATCAGCTAAATATTTATTGTTAGCTTTTGAATAACGATTACTACATTGTACAAGCCCACCACGTATTCCTTTCTTGAAGAAATTGTACATATCAATATCCGTCAAAAGCTCTAATTCTATATTTGTATGCTTCAACATAGCATCCCACGATAGTCCTGGTGCAGTGTAATACTGACATGGATCTAAGTGGTAGATGTTCTTGCAAACCTTTCTAAAACTTTCAAATATATCTGCAAGTAAGAGCACATCCGTTTTTAAATATACTTCCATGTAATCTTGTAAGGTTTTGCAGCTGAAAGCATTCCAAACTTCTTTTGCATGATCATAGTCTTCAATCGAGCACTCCTTATTATTGAGCTGGTTGAAGAAATCTTCCCTTGCTGGAAGTTCACCAACATTCCATTTTTCAAAAGAATTGAAAATCATAGGGAAAAACGCCTTTTCTTCTCACAAGATCAAACTCTGTTTTGGTTTTGAATTGTTTTTTAATAATGTTAAAGTCTTGCTCTGAAAGATTATTGGCTAAAGATTCTAAACTATCTGACATAAAACGAATTGTATCTAAAAATCTAATTTCAAGGTTGTAGTTGTCGGTCATTTTTGAAAATGAAGACAGTGATATATATAATTCTTTGTTGAGCGGAAGGACTTTTATATTGTCGGATTTTTTACCCAACTCTTTAACAAAAAGGTGCGAGTCATAGGAAGAATAATTGTGGAAATAAACTGGTATAAATTTAGGAACTTGAAATTTTAAATTGCAAATCTTATGAGCTGCGCCTCTAAATTTACCACTTATGTGACAGTGATCTCGCACTCTATCATTGCCTAGATGTTTGTGACAAATATGACAATTTATTGCATTTTGTAAATTAAAAATTTCGAAAGGAGATAGAGCATCCATTTTCCTTTTGTTTGCTAGATATTCATTATAAATATCTTCACAATCTTCAATCAAATTTTCTACAAACTTTTCTGCTGCATCCCTACCCGTATATAATTTAAATTTATCTAAACTATCATTATGCTTACATTTAATATAATAACTATAAGCACATGGTATGTGCTTCTTAATATAATTACTTTTATCACTTACTCTAATACTAACCTCCTGCAGTATGCATTCAAAGTCTGCATACACAACAAATGGTACATCCATTTGTCGTTGCTGGTCTTTAAACTGCAACACTGCTTTTTCCTCAGAGGGTAGCTCCGCAACAATTTTCCCACATTCTTCTTTATGTTGTTCTAACGTCCTCTCATTGTGGGTATATTGGAGGCAGCTGTTACAAAACAGAAGTTTTCTGCAGTGCTTGGTAGTCTGGGATTTTAAAAGTCTGTGGAAAGAAAAAAGTTATAAGAATATATATTAATATATTTACGTAAATAAATGTATATGTATATTTCTTTACTTACTTTGATATATTTGTTATAAGAATATAATGCTGATATCCTCCAGCATTTTCTAATAATAACAAATTTATATGTGTTGATTTTTCATTTTTGGTGTTATAGAATGGTCCAATAATTTCATTCCTTTCATCGTTGTATCCGAACACATTGACGCTGATATTAGGATTACTTTCTTCAAATATCCTAACACTCTTTAATGCCAACGGAAACTTTAAATTTTTAAAATCAAGCTCATTTCCGTTTTGCATGTATGTATATGATGTCAGCGCTGATGTCTGCAATGTTGTATGAGCTGCAACGTTGTGGTGTTTTAATAACAGAGGTATCCAGTGCAGATATTATAGCCCATTTAAAGCAGTAAATGTCCTTGTTTTCAACATTTATGCAGGCAGCTCTACTTTTTAATTTCTCCGGCGTACTTATCCAGTTCGATCCTCTCACCAAAGATGACTTATTTATGGCGATTTCGAGGCGAACAATTCTAATTAATGTCCATCCTGAATCCCGTTCTTGGAATTCAGACATTTTGTTGTGGATTTCTTGAAATTGCTTTGCCATAACTTCCTCAACATCATCTCCAATGCATAGAAGATCCATCTTTGCCCGGTGGGAAATAGTACAAAAAAAGGACTATCATACCTACATACCATATCTACAATCGTACAATAATAATGATGAGATTCGAATCTCAATACAAAATCAAGATTTGTACGTGTTACCTAGTGAGAGCTATATATATGTGGAAGGTTTCGTTGTAGATGAAAAAACTGGAAAATTTTCAGAAAATTTTAAATTGAAAAACAACTTTGTTGCACATCTATTTGATGAAATCCGCTATGAGCTTAATGGTATTGAAATCGATCATACAAGGTATTTAGGAACAACAACCACAATAAAAAATTTGGTATCTCTATCACCAACTCAAAGCGTTGTAATGCAAAATGGTGGATGGCATAAAACTGATGATTTGAATCTTAAGAATGGATATTTTAATTTTTATGTACCACTAAAAATGCTTTTGGGGTTTGCTGAAGACTACAACAAAGTTATACTTAATGGAAAGCATGAATTGATACTCTTGCGCAATAAAAATGATGAAGCTCTTGTACACTCGAGCGTTTCTACTGAAAAATCGAAACTTACAATTTCACTCATCTCCTGGAGAATTCCACACGTACAATTATCTGATCAGAGCAAGCTGAATATGATTAAAATTATTAACAATGGTGCTTCTATACCGATGGCATTTCGTAGCTGGGATTGTCATATGAATCCACAATTGAATACAGGAACAAGTCATATTTGGAATGTTAAATTAGCTGCAAGTAAAGAGCGACCACGTTTTGTATTGATCGCATTTCAACGAGGTAACAAATTTGCTCACTGTGACCTCACTAATTTGAAAGTACATTTAAATTCAACCTCTTACCCATATGATGATCTTAACATAAAATTTAAAAATGAACGGTATGCAATTCTATATGATATGTATGTAAGATTTCAACAAAGCTACTATATGAATGAGCCTCAACCATTATTAACTGCCCAGGAGTTTAAAGACGACGCTCCAATTATTGTAGTAGATGTAAGCTATCAGAACGAATCAGTCAATACCGGACCGATTGATATAAAAATTGAATTTGAAACAGCAACAAATATTCCAGCAACGACATCAGCTTACTGCGTTCTTATTCATGACCGCGTAATAGAATACATACCAATAAAAGGTCAAGTCCGGAAGGTCTTATAAATTAAATAACATGGATGGTGATATTGTTTTTGTAGACTTGCAAGGTTTCAAAAATAATTCAAATGACTTCATCGCAAAAGAACTAGCTGTAGTTTTCAGCAACAACGAATGCCTCAATTTCATCATAAAACCTCCTTTTGATTTCGCATGTTTATCGGTCAAAAAACAGAGAGAAGCAGTTTGGTTAACAAAAAACTATCATCATATTAACTGGAATGATGGATCAGTCTCATTTCAAAGCGTTTGCAAGTTTTTAAAATCCAATATAAGAAATTCACAAATATATGTTAAGGGGGGAGAGAAGAAAAAATGGCTAGAAAAAATGATTCATCAAACAGTTTATAACATTGAAGACATTGGCTGCATTAATTTTAAACAAATGGAAACTAACCATTCAACATATTTCTATTGTAGCTATCACGACTATGGTGTTTGTGCCTTAAGGAATGCAATTTTACTTAAAAATGAAAATGTTAACAAACTTTTAAATAAATGCTTATAAAAATTAAAATAAATGTCTTTTATTTCAAATAAACACCTATATACATATTTATTTCAGAGAACACACAAACAAATAAACACAATGGTTCATTCATTCAAATGGTCAAGGGAATATTTGGGCACAACGAATAAACGCTTATTATTTGTTTGTATGTATATGCGTACATAAATATCTACAAATTTATTTCATTTCATACTGACCCACTTGCGCTAAATCCAGGAAAGCAACAAAAAAGCGGACTGTCACACAGACTCACCAATCGTCACACACACACACACCCCCTGTCTGACAGGCAGACATTCCAATCGCCACTCAGAACACAAAAAAACACACACACACACTTAAACATAGCAACAAAATACAGAAATCGCACCACCATCCAGATCCCCAAATAAAATCCATCGATGATCGTCATGTATAAAATAAACAAAATATCAAATTCAATATTTATGCAATAGTAATTTTTTTCACAACGTCTTCAAGATCAGAATAATCAAATTATTCCCCCACACTCAAGCATTGCACACAAAAAAGAAATAACTGAATTGCTGGACAAAATATCTTAAGTAAACACACACCAAAATTAAAAATATCTTAAGTAAACACACACCACAATTAAAAACAAGCTAAAAAATAAAAGAAGAAATCTCACTCCAGCAAGAAGAAACGAACCACAAACATTAGGGCCATCCATTTATACAACACTTTTGAGATATTGTACTTCCTAAAAAATGTTTTGTCAGATACTAAAAATTTATTATTTTCTATTAGGCCATAGCACCCATGTAGAGACAGAATTCCTACGCTCACATATGGACAGACAGAAATTCCCACGCTCACATACCGACGGACATGTATTCCCAAGGTCACATATGGACAGACACAAACTCCCAAGCTCTCATATGGACAGACAAAAATTCCCACGGTCTCACGCTCACTTATACAAACTCATTTTGGTTACTACAGCACCCCTCCACCAAACTACCCCCCCCACATATGGACGGACAGAAATTCCCACGGTCTCATACGGACAGACACAAACTCCCAAGGTCTCATATGGACAGACAAAAATTCCCACGCCTACCCCAACATCATAAAAAATTTAACAACAACAATGTGAACATCCCTATTTAACCGTGGGAAAATACACACACACACATTAAAGTATCAAATTACAAAAAAACCCATTAACACAAATTTGGCAATTAAAATTTAAAAATTTTAAAATTTAATTGCTGAAATTTGAGTATTTTAATTGTTCTCGCACATACAGTTATTAACTACTCTAGTCCTCACGAAAGTTGATATAATGACCAAATTATGAGAACTAGTCCTCACTAAAATTGATATTATGACAAATTATAAACATATATTATGAAATATTATTTCAGATATAAGGCTTTTTGTGCAAGAAAGAAAATATCCTCAGCTACAATTTACGGGTAGTGTGTACACAGCTCCATTTTTTAATAATGATCAAATTACGATAACTAGTCCTCACAAAAGTTTATATAATGACCAAATTATGACAACTATTCCTCACTAAAATTGGTATTATGACAAATTATTTCAGATATAAGGCTTATTGTGCAAGAAAGAAAATATCCTCAGCTACAATTTACGGGTAGTGGCATATGTGTACAGAGCCCCTTTTATATATTGATCAAATTTTGATAGCTAGTCCTCACAAAAGTGTATATAATGAAAAAATTATGACAACTAGTCCTCACTAAAATTGATATTATGACAAATTATTTCAGAAATAAGACTGTTTGTGCAAGAAAGAGGGCTTTCTCAGCTACAATTTACGGATAGTGGCATATGTGTACTAAGCCCCATATTTTTGTAATGACAAAATTATGACAACCTTCACTAAAGTTGATATAATGACCAAATTATGGCAACTAGTCCTCACTTAAATTGAAATTATTCGAATTCTAAAATTATTTCAGATATAAGAGTTTTTGTGCAAGAAAGAGGGCAACCTCAGCTATAATTTACAGGTAGTGGCACATGTGTACACAGATCCATTTTTTTATAATGATCAAATTATGACAACTAGTCCTCACAAAAGTTGATATAATAACCAACTTATAAGAACTAGTCCTTACTAAAATTGATATTATGACAAATTATTACAAACATAAGACTTTTGCGCAGGAAAGAGGGAGAGAGGTAGTGGCACATGTGTACACAGCCCCGTGTTTTTATAATGATCAAATTATGATAACTAGTCCTGACAAAAGTTGATATAATGACCAAATTATCACAACTAGTCCTCACTAAAATTTATATTATGACAAATTATTTCTTATACAAGGCTTTTTGTGCAAGAGAGAATACGTCCTCAGCTACAATTGACGGGTAGTGGCACATGTGTACAGAGCCCCATTTTTTATGATGTCCAAATTATGACAACTAGTCCTCACAAAAACTGATATAATGGACAAATCATCACTAAAGTTCATATAATGACCAAATTATGGCAACTAGTCCTCACTAAAATTGATATTATCACAAGTTATTTTAGATATAAGGCTTTTTGAGCAAGAAAGAAGACATCCTCAGCTACAATTTACAGGCAGTGGCATATGTGTACACAGCTCCGTTTTTTAATAATGATCAAATTACGATAACTAGTCCTCACAAAAGTTTATATAATGACCAAATTATGACAACTAGTCCTTACAAAAATTGATATTATGACAAATTATTTCAGATATAAGGCTTTTTGTGCAAGAAATAAGACATACTCAGCTACAATTTACGTGTGGTGGCATATGTGTACAGAGACCCTTTTTTTATAATGATCAAATTATGATAACTAGACCTCATTTAAGTTGACATAATGACCAAACTATGACAACTAGTCCTCGCTAAAATATATATTATGACAAATTATTTCAGATATAAGGCTTTTTGTGCAAGAAAGAGAGCTTCCTCAGCTACAATTAACTTTTTACTTAGGAAAGAGGACGTCCTTAGCTACAATTTACAGGCAGTGGCACATGTGTACACAGCTCGGTTTTTTTATAATGATCAAATTACGATAACTAGTCCTCACAAAAGTTGATATAATGACCAAATTATGAGAACTAGTCCTTACTAAAATTGATATTATGACAAATTATTTCAGACATAAGACTTTTGCGCAGGAAAGAGGGCGTCCTTAGCTACAATATACAGGTAGTGGCATATGAGTACACAGCCCCGTGTTTTTATAATGATCAAATTATAATAACTAGTCTTTACAAAAGTTTATATTATGATGAAATTATGACAACTAGTCCTCAGTAAAATTTATATTATGACAAATTGTTTCAGATTTAAGACTTTTTGTGCCAGAAAAAGGACGTTCTGGTAACTAGTCCCCACAAAATTAGTGGCATATGTGTACTCAGCCCCGTTTTTTATAATGACCAAATTATGACAACTAGTCCTCATAAAATTGATATTATGACAAATTGTTTCAGATACAAGAAAAAGGACCTTCTGATAACTAGTCCTCACAAAAGTAGTGGCATATGTGTATACAGCCCCGTTTTTTACAATGATCAAATTATGACATGTAGTCCTCACAAAAGTTGATATAATGACCAAATTATGAGAACTAGTCCTCACTAAAATTGATATTATGACACATTATTTCAGACATAAGACTTTTGCGCAGGAAAGAGGGCGTCCTTAGCTACAATTTACAGGTAGTGGCATATGAGTACACAGCCCCGTGTTTTTATAATGATCAAATTATGATAACTAGTCCTCACTAAAATTGATATTATGACAAATTGTTTCAGATATAAAACTTTTTGTGCAAGAAAAAGGACGTTCTCAGCTACAATTTACGGGTAGTGTACTCAGGCCCATATTTTTATAATGACCAAATTATGACGACTAATCTATTTTGACAAATTATTTCAGATATAATACTTTTTGTGCAAGAAAGAGGGCTTCTTCAGCTACAATTTACGGATAGTGTACTCAGCCCCATATTTTTATAATGACCAAATTATGACAACTAATCCTCACTAAATTTGATATAATAACCAAATTAGGACAGTTTATCCTTACTAAAGTTGATATTATGACCAAATTATGACAAGTAGTCCTCACTAAAATTGGTATTATGACAAATTGTTTCAGATATAAAACTTTTTGTGCAAGAAAAAGGACGTTCTCAGCTACAATTTACGGGTAGTGTACTCATGCCCATATTTTTATAATGACCAAATTATGACGACTAATCTATTTTGACAAATTATTTCAGATATAATACTTCTTGTGCAAGAAAGAGGGCTCCCTCAGCTACAATTAACTTTTTACTTAGGAAAGAGGACGTCCTTAGCTACAATTTACAGGCAGTGGCACATGTGTACACAGCTCCGTTTTTTTATAATGATCAAATTACGATAACTAGTCCTCACAAAAGTTGATATAATGACCAAATTATGAGAACTAGTCCTCACTAAAATTGATATTATGACAAATTATTTCAGACATAAGACTTTTGCGCTAGAAAGAGGGCGTCCTTAGCTACAATTTACAGGTAGTGGCATATGTGTACACAGCCCCGTGTTTTTATAATGATCAAATGATGATAACTAGTCTTTACAAAAGTTGATATAATGATGAAATTATGACAACTAGTCCTCAGTAAAATTTATATTATGACAAATTGTTTCAGATATAAGACTTTTTGTGCCAGAAAAAGGACGTTCTGGTAACTAGTCCTCACAAAATTAGTGGCATATGTGTACTCAGCCCCGTTTTTTATAATGACCAAATTATGACAACTAGTCCTCACTAAAATTGATATTATGACAAATTGTTTCAGATACAAGAAAAAGGACCTTCTGATAACCAGTCCTCACAAAAGTAGTGGCATATGTGTACTCAGCCCCGTTTTTTATAATGACCAAATTATGACAACTAGTCCTCACTAAAATTGATATTAGTCGAATTTCAAAATTAGTTCAGACATAAGACGTTTTGCACAGAAAAGAGGGCGTCCTTAGATACAATTTACACGTAGTGGCATATGTGTACACAGCCCCGTGTTTTTGTAATGATCAAATTACGATAACTAGAAAAGGTTAGGTTAGGTTGAAAAAGAGGGGCATAAAAATCCAAATCCATCCTGGATTACATTTAGGCCTCATAGGCCTGTTGTGCGCTCTATAATAAGGAGTTCCCATTCCCCTGTAGGGAGCTTCCACCGATACCATGGAAAACCTCTGAGTTTGATTACGTCAAGAACCTAGTTTCTTCAATGTACTTCATTAAGTCTTTCCAATTAGAGCCCCTAAGATTTTCCATCTTCTGTATAATCTCTTGATTGAATGTTTGTCTTCTAACTTGGCTAAAAGCTAGACAGTAGCACAAGTAGTTCTCCAGTGTCTCGTCCTTTTCCTGTCCAACGATACCCATTCGTGCCAGGTGAGTCCTTAACTCTGTATGTCCTCTTATTAAATAAACTAACCTCTTTATTGCTGTCCTACTCAATGTTAGGAATTCCTTTGTCCTCCTACCATCTGGGTCCCCCCATAGAATTCTAGTCACCCTACATACGGTAGAGTGCTGCCAATTTCTTGTATGCAATTCTATAGCCCATCGCTTTAGTTCGTTCTTAAAAACCTGAAATGGCTTCGGACTATCTAGTGTGATGTTCGCCATTAATGCTCCCATCTTTGCTAGCCTATCTGCCTCAACATTCCCAGGTATCCCCTGATGTCCTGGAATCCATATTATCTCTATGCCCTCACATTGCGTGTATGAGTTAATCTCATACATGCAATGTGGTACACACCGAGATTGAACCACATGATTCCTCAGGGCCTCGATGACCTTCCTACTATCCGTGAATATACGAATCGGTAGTCTGTTATCGATTTCCTTCAACCATTTTATCCCTTCCGTAATAGCCACGATCTCACTCTGAAATACCGTGCTATGATCCGGCAGGCGGAAGTATTTGCTAAAGTTACGACCCATGTCACAGAAACCTCCACCCGATCGGTCACCAATCCTCGACCCGTCCGTGTATAGGTTAGTTATGGGGTTCATTGTACCTGCATCCTCCCACTCTATACCTTCCGATATTATGGTGGTGCAGTGTGATTGTACATATCTAACAGGGATTCTATCGCACGTGACCGTGCGAGCGTTGTTCCCGGGTAAGACGTGTACTATACTCTGGTGTTTGGTTGTGTGTTCCATTGTCAGCCACTCACACATTACCATCAATCTCGTAGCAGCCAGAGCTGCTTCGTATATAACCTGTATATCAATTGACAGTATTGATAGAATATTTTCCATTGCCTTAGTGTATGTGGTTCTTATCGCGCCACAGATGCTGATACAGCACTGTCTTTGTATCCTTTGAAGATGTTTGATATTCACCTTCCTCTCCAAGGACGTCCACCATACTAACGAGGCGTACGTCACAATTGGTCTCACCACAGTCGTATAGAGCCAGTGTGTCATCTTTGGGGTCATTCCCCATTTGGACCCGATTGCCCTTCTGCAATAGGTCCAGACTCTTTGGGTCTTGATCACCCTACTTTCTATATGGTCCTTCCAGGATAACCTCCAGTCGAGTATCACTCCTAGATATTTGACCTTTTTATTAATCTTTATCGTCCTATCTCGGAAAACCGGTGATTCCAAATGTGCAATCTTCCATTTCCTTGTAAACATACAAATTTCTGTCTTCTCTGGGTTGACATTGAGACCCCTTTGTGTAGCCCAGTTATAAGCTAAATTCAGGGCCTCTATTGCCCTTTCGCAAAGAACCCTAGGATTGTTTCCCCTTATCAGTATCGCTACATCGTCGGGAGCAAATCCTTCCTGGGATAATGTCTTCAGTAGGGTATTTATGGTTACCACCCACAGCAAGGGGACAGTATTCCCCCCTGTGGCGTTCCGCAACACATATTCCCCCCTACCCTTGTGTCGTTAACCTCGCAACTTATCTTCCTATTCCTTAGCATATGACTGATTCATCCAGCCAATCTTTGGTCCAAGTCAAAGTTGCCCAGCGAGTCAATAATGCTCGAGGTCCATACATTATTGAAAGCCCCCTCTATATCGATAAATACATACCCAAATCGAAGGTTCTCTCTATATGATATACAACCTCTTGTAGGGCCGTCTCAACAGACCTGTCCTTAATATAAGCGTGTTGTTTAAATTTCAGTATATCGTGCGGTATCCTTTCCTTCAACATTGTATCCACAATTCATTCCAATGTCTTCAGTAAGAATGAAGTTAGGCTAATCGGTCTGTAAGCCCTCGGATCCGCATAGCTTGCCCTGCCCGGTTTTGGAATGAAGACAACTCTAGCCTCCCTCCATGCCAGGGGTGTATATGCATTTTTAAGACAGATTGTGAAGATATTAGCCAACCTGTCCTCTATCAGGTCCATACTTCTCTGAAGAAGAGCCGGGAAAATGCCATCAGGCCCTGCTGCTTTATAGGGCGAAAAGCTCTTCACCGCTCTACATACCATTCGAGTATCTATTGTTATCCTTGGATTGTCCATATTTCTCCGGGGGTGTACCGCTTCCGGACGGTTCTCCTGCACCGTACGGAAGTGTGCCTCCATAAGAAATCCTAATAACTCCTCCATCGGCTCTGCCCTCCTGCCCTCCGAGTCAACAAGTGTCTCAGGTTGAGTGTGGGTTTTTGACAGAAGTTTCTTTATTTTGCAAGCCTCACTAACGCTGTCTACCTGTTCGCAGAAAAACTTCCAGGATTCGCGTTTGGCATCCCTTATTATTTTATTGTAAACGTTAAGTTTACCTTTATATTCTTCCCAGTATATATCGAGTCCCTTCCTACGGGCCCTATTAAAGAGCCTTCTGGTTTCTCTTCTGAGATTTATAAGTTGACCCGTCATCCAGGGTTTTTCTTTGGGTTTCGCCTATTTCTGAGTGGACAACTGTCCTCAAAGGATTCCCTAATATCAGTACTTAGTCTATCTATCTCTGAATCTATGCGCCCTACAGTATCTACTTGTGGTGGATAGTTCTCGAGTTTGTTTTGTAAACTAGACCTAAATCTTGACCAGTCCGTCTTGGCCCTAATCCTAAATGTTATGGGGTTAGGATCAGGATGGTCTAAAGTCATGAAAATATAGCGATGATCCGAGAAGGAATGCATTTCCGACACGTGCCAATTGGTTATTTCATCAATTAAGTTTTCTGAGCATATAGTGATGATATAGTAATTCTGTTAATGAAATTTGGTTCATTCCAAGTATTTACTGTGAAGAGGTTATTTGCCACTAAATATTCAAATAACGCATCACCTCTATTGTTGCAATTAGTGCTACCCCAAGAGAGATGATGCGAGTTGGCATCACAGCCTATTAAGATATTCCTACCTTTACTCCTGGCGGATGATATAATGCTCCTCAAATCCGACGTTGGTGGAGGTGTCGGGGTATCCGAGGGTAGATACACTGAAGCCATCAGCATGTTTCGACTGCCATATACTAAAGTTGTGGCGTCTGATGTTGATAATTCTGGGGAAAAAAGAAAGTTTAGGCCCTTATGGCATAGTATGCACGCCCTGGGTCTAGCCCCGGTCTTTGCATAAAAAAGTTGATAATTGCAGTCGTTCAAGCCAGAAACTTTGTTCTTAATTGTCCATGGTTCCTGTATGAACACTACGTGTATCTTACATTTAGTTATTTGCTCCATCAGGGCTTGAGTCGCTGTTTTACTCCGATGGAGGTTTATCTGCAGCAGCAGATAAAGACGGCTTGTGATGGGGCCTCTTGAGATACACTAATCTCCGATTCCCCTTTTTCTTTAGGCTCCGCCGTATCCTTTTTGGCTTTCTCAGTCGGGCCTACTGACTAGCCAATGGGAGTCTTCCCGACTTTGATATATATGGCCGAGGTTGCAAATAAGGTTTTCCCTTTTCGTTCTTCCAGGTAAGCCATGGACGCTTTGTCCAGACCCACCACGATCAAGGTGCCCTCCTCTGCCTCCTCACGGTGGAAGATTTCCCACTTGCTCGCATCGAGGCCTTTGTTCTGCTTGGTAATTATATTTGTTATGGCCTCGGTTTTCAGACTTCCACCCCATCCTTTTATATAAAATGATGCCTTTGTTAGGGCTGGGATTTCCATCTTCTTCACAAGCGAGAGTCTTCCACCTTCCCATGGTGCCTTAATGTTGTTTATTTGGTTTCGTAGTATCTCCACACGAGATTCAGACTCCAGTTGGAGATACATTACGTCCCGAACAAAATTGCTGCTTTCAATATGAATTTGTGGAGCATCCTCATTAGCTGACAATATGTACTCCACAATACATTCGTTTATGGCACTTTCCACCTCCTTGTGGTAGGGCACTGGGATTTTGCCTGATAGGCTGCTGAAATCTATGACAGCATAGCTCAGCTCTTCTGCCAGTTTACTGCGCGCCACTTTGGAATACGTGGGCAGCTCCATAGCCCTCCTTTCGTCCGGTTTTCTCTTCAGTGATTTAGAAGCTTTCGGAGCTCCTTCAACCACTGAAGATTTCCCCGACGCCATCGCCTGTTTGGAGGTACTAGCGCCCGGTGTGGTCCCTACTCCCTTTGAGCCCTCCGAAGAGTTCTCTTTAAGAAGTTTGGACCCATCGCCCGCTACACCCCCTCCCTGCGGGGAGCGTTTTAGTTTAAATTTCTTACGGTGGCCAGCAGCGTTCTGCTCATCCGGCGAGCGAATTCTCTTGCCCTTCTCCGTGGAGATGGGTGTAGATGCTTCACCTTCCTTTAAAGCATCCTGCTGATTCCTCCGTTTCAATTTTGCTGCTTTCCGCCGTTGTGCGCCTGAAAGATTCCTCCTTTTCGTGGTGAGTTTGGGTATGCCAGCACTTACTTCCTCGACCATCCTATCTACTTCGAAAGACTCTATATTTTTTGGATGGGAAGAATCGGAGACCTCGCCCGTCTTTTGTAACTGGGGATGGTTCGTCATCACCCTTGGCACCGATTCTGCCTCTCCTAGGCTTCTTGTAGCTTTAGCAACAGCGGAGGCCAAGTTGCCCACCCCCGAAGTTGTTTTCTTACAGTCACTTGCTCGGGGCCTGTTTGCTCACCACCAATAGCCGCCGGTACGGAGTTATTTAAGCTCTGCACCGTAACTTTCATATTTTATGAGTTTTCTTCCATAGTAGTTTTTATTCGGGTACCACCCTAGCTTGGTTTTGGTTGGTCCGCGAAGGATTACGTGAACCCCTTAGGTCCGGGGTAGTGCGGACGATCTACATACCTGGTGTGCTGAAATCCTGTTCACTGATGTGTCCAGTTCCTCAGCCCATACCGAGACGCTAATCGCCCACTCTACTCCAAACCCCCCCCCCCCTATCCACCACCTGGGGACGTGTCCGATGGGAGAAAATCCAAGCAAACGTCTCCACGCGGATATTATATAACTAGTCCTCACAAAAGTTAATATAATGACCAACTTATCACAACAAGTCCTCACTAAAATTTATATTATGAAAAACTATTTCAGATATAAGGCTTTTTGTGCAAGAAAGAAAACGTCCTCAGCCACAATTTACGGGTAGTGGCACATGTGTACAGATAACCAAATTATGTGTAACATAATAACCAAATTATGACTGTTTATCCTTACTAAATTTGATATAATGACCAAATTATGACAACTAGTCTTCCCTAAAACTGATAATATTCGAATTCCAAAATTATTTCAGATATAAGACTTTTTGTGAAAGAAAGAGGGCTTCCTCACCTACAATTTACGGGTAGTGGCATATGTGTACTAAGCCTCATATTTTTGTAATGACCAAATTATGACAACTGATGCTCACTAAAGTTGATATAATGACCAAATTATGGCAACTAGTCCTCACTTAACTTGAAATTATTCGAATTGTGCAAGAAAGAGGGCATTCTCAGCTATAATTTACAGGTAGTGGCACATGTGTATACATATCCGTTTTATTATAATGATCAAATTATGATAACTAGTCTTCACAAAAGTTTATATAATGACCAAATTATGACAACTAGTCCTCACTAAAATTTATATTATGACAAATTGTTTCAGATATAAGACTTTTTGTGCCAGAAAAAGGACGTTCTGAAAACTAGTCCTCACAAAAATAGTGGCATATGTGTACTCAGCCCCGTTTTTTATAATGATTAAATTATGACAACTAGTCCTCACTAAAATTGATATTATGACAAATTGTTTCAGATATAAAACTTTTTGTGCAAGAAAAAGGACGTTCTCAGGTACAATTTACGGGTAGTGTACTCAGCCTTATATAAAAATGACCAAATTATGACAACTAATCTATTTTGACAAATTATTTCAGATATAATACTTTTTGTGCAAGAAAGAGGGCTTCCTCAGCTACAATTTACGGATAGTGAACTCAGCCCCATATTTTTATAGTGACCAAATTATTGCTAATATATATTACTAAACCTCACTAAAGTTGATATAATAACCAAATTAGGACAGTTAATCCTTACTAAAGTTGATATAATGACCAAATTATGACAACTAGTCCTCACTAAAATATATATTATGACAAATTATTTCAGATATAAGGCTTTTTGTGCAAGAAAGAGGGCTTCCTCAGCTACAATTTACAGGTAATGGCATATGCGTACATAGCCCCGTGTTTTTATAATGATCAAATTATGATAACTAGTCTTCACAAAAGTTGATATAATGATGAAATTATGACAACTAGTCCTCACTAAAATTTATATTATGCCAATTGTTTCAGATATAAGACTTTTTGTGCCAGAAAAAGGACGTTCTGATAACTAGTCCTCACAAAATTAGTGGCATATGTGTACTCAGCCCCGATTTTTATAATGACCAAATTATGACAACTAGTCCTCACTAAAATTGATATTATGACAAATTGTTTCAGATATAAAACTTTTTGTGCAAGAAAAAGAACGTTCTCAGCTACAATTTACGGGTAGTGTACTCAGGCCCATATTTTTATAATGACCAAATTATGACAACTAATCCTCACTAAAGTTGATATAATAACCAAATTATGACAGTTTATTCTTACTAAAGTTGATATAATGACCAAATTATGACAACTAGTCCTCACTAAAACTAATAATATTCGAATTCCAAAATTATTTCAGATATAAGATTTTTTGTGCAAGAAAGAGGGCTTCCTAAGCTACAATTTACGGGTAGTGGCATATGTGTACACAGCCCCGTTTTTTATAATGACCAAATTATGATAACTAGTCCTCACAAAAGTTGATATAATGGCCAAATTATGACAACTTGTCCTCACTAAAATTGATATTATAACAAATGATTTCAGATATAAAACTTTTTGTGCAAGAAAAAGGACGTTCTGATAACTAGTCCTCATAAAAGTAGTGGCATATATGTACTCAGCCCCGTTTTTTATAATGACCAAATTATGACAACTAGTCCTCACTAAAATTGATATTAGTCGAATTTCAAAATTATTTCAGACAAGACGTTTTGCACAGAAAAGAGGGCGTCCTTAGCAACAATTTACACGTAGTGGCATATGTGTACACAGCCCCGTGTTTTTATAATGATCAAAATATGATAACTAGTCCTCACAAAAGTTGATATAATGACCAAATTATCACAACAAGTCCTCACTAAAAAGTATATTGTGACAAATTGTTTTAGATATAAGCCTTCTTGTGCAAGAAAAAGGACGTTCTGATAACTAGTCCTCACAAAAAATCATATAATGATCAATTTATGGCAACTAGTCCTCACTAAAACTGATAATATTCGAATTCCAAAATTATTTCAGATATAAGGCTTTTTGTGCAAGAAAGAATTCGTCCTCAGCTACAATTTACGGGTAGTGGCACATGTGTACAGAGCCCCGTTTTTTATAATGACCAAATCATGACAACTAATCCTCACAAAAGTAGATATAATGACCAAATTATGAGAATTAGTTCTCACTAAAACTGATATTATGACAAATTATTTCAGACATAAGACTTTTGCGCAGGAAATAGGGCGTCCGTAGCTACAATTTACAGGAAGTGGCGTATGTGTACACAGCCCCGTATTTTTATAATGATCAAATTATGATAACTAGTTTTCACAAAAGTTGATATTGTGATGAAATTATGACAACTAGTCCTCACTAAAATTTATATTATGACAAATTGTTTCAGATATAAAACTTTTTCTGCAAGAAAAAGGACGTTCTGATAACTAGTCCTCACAAAATTAGTGGCATATGTGTACTCAGCCTCGTTTTTTATAATGACCAAATTATGACAACAAGTCCTCACTAAAATTGATATTATGACAAATTGTTTCAGATATAAAACTTTTTGTGCAAGAAAAAGGACGTTCTCGGCTACAATTTATGGGTAGTTCACTCAGCCCCATATTTTTATAATGACCAACTTATGACATTTAGTCCTCACTACAACTGATAATAATCGAATTCCAAAATTATTTCAGATATAAGACTTTTTGAGCAAGAAAGAGGGCTTCCTCAGCTATAATTTCTGGTAGTGGCATTAGTGTACACAGCCCTGATTTTTTTATAATGATCAAATAATGATAACTAGTCTCCACAAAAGTTGGTATAATGACCAAATTATGACAACTAGTCCTCACTAAAATATATATTATAATAAATTATTTCTAGTCTCCACAAAAGTTGGTATAATGACTTAAGACAACTAGTCCTCACTAAAATATATATTATAACAAACTATTTCAGATATAAGACTTATGCGCAGGAAAGAGGGCTTCCTCAGCTACAATTTATGGGTAGTGGCATATGTGTACACAGCCCCGTTTTTTTATAATGACCAAATAATGATAACTAGTCTCCATAAAAGTTGGTATAATGATCACATTATGACCACTAGTCCTCACTAAAATATATATTATAATAAATTATTTCAGATATAAAACTTTTTGGGCAAGAAAAAGTACGTTCTCAGCTACAATAGTGGCATAGATAGTGGCATATGTGTACTCAGCCCCATATTTTTGTAATGACCAAATTATGACAACTGATGCTCACTAAAATTGATATAATGACCAAATTATGACAACTAGTCCTCACAAAAGTTGATATAATGACCAAATTATCACAACTTGTCCTCACTAAAATAACTTTATGGCAACTAGTCCTCACTAAAACTGATAATATTTGAATTCCAAAATTATTTCAGATATAAGGCTTTTTGTGCAAGAAAGAAAACGTCCTCAGCTACAATTTACGGAAAGTGGCACATGTGTACAGAGCCCCGTTTTTTATAATGTCCAAATTATGATAACTAGTCCTCACAAAAGTTTATATAATGACCAAATTATGACAACTAGTCCTCACTAAAATTTATATTATGACAAATTATTTCAGATATAAGACTTTTTGGGAAAGAAAAAGGACGTTATCAGCTACAATTTACGGATAGTGGCATATGTATACTCAGCCCCATATATTTGTAATGACCAAATTATGACAACTGATCCTCACTAAAGTTGATATAATGACCAAATTATGGCAACTGGTTCTCACTTACACTGAAATTATTCGAATTCCAAAATTATTTCATATATAAGAGTTTTTGTGCAAGAAAGAAGGCATCTTCAGCATATGAGTACACAGCCCCGTTTTTTTATAGTGATCAAATTATGATAACTAGTCCTCACAAAAGTTGATATAATGACAATAAGTCCTCACTAAAATTGATATAATTCGAATTGCAATATTATTTCAGATATAAAGATGTAATCTCTGTGCCAATGGAAAATAATTCCACGCATACATCTAAAAATCGTGCCTCTCAATGCGATTTACCTGTAGCATCTGGTTCTAATTCTGCGAGCAGCGACATGAATTCTCAGGCAAATCATGTTTCATCAAATAACGTTTTAAGCACTGCAGTTGCCCTAGAGACTCCTGTTAGTGCTGCAGTAATAAATAATTTGCCAGATGAGTGTACTAATTATGCTCAAACTTTATCAGATAAATGGCATATATAATGATAACCATAAGCTTTTAGATTTGGCTTTTGTAAATGATTGTGTTGACATGTCTGTCCTTCGCACTTATCCTTTAACCTTGCTGGAGGACTGTCATCATCCCACAATCTTAATAAATACATTTCCATCTGTTTATATATCTCGTTCTGCGTACAACTCAAAAGTCAAGACTTTATGTTTTAAAAGGGCAAATTATAACAAAATAACCGAACTTCTACACAATACAGACTGGCACAATTTATTCTTAGTTTCGATTTCAGGAAACAATCCCGATGTTATTGATCACATAACCATAAAATTCTACGATAGGATTTATTGGATCTTGACCCAATGTGTTCCTAAACAAGTCGCTTCACAAGTATCCGGACCTCCATGGAATTCAAAGTTTCTTTCCAAACTTAAAAATAGCAAAAACAAATATTATAAAAAATACAAAAAATCAGGATCATCCGCAGATTTTGCAAAATATTCTGTTGCCCGTGCCGATTATAACAAGTTAAATCTTAAATGTTATAACTGTTATTTACAAAAAATTAAAAACAACTTGAAGAAAAATCAAAAGTCTATCTACAATTTCGTGGATTTAAAAAGAAAATCAGTTTCTTTTTCGTCCATTATGAAACTAAATGAAAAAGAATCAGATAACGAGGCCGAAATTAGTAATTTGTTTGCGGATTTCTTTTCATCTACTTATGCTGTTGATTTTTTATAATGACCAAATCATGACAACTAATCCTCACAAAAGTAGATATAATGACCAAATTATGAGAATTAGTCCTCACTAAAACTGATATTATGACAAATTATTTCAGACATAAGACTTTTGCGCAGGAAATAGGGCGTCCGTAGCTACAATTTACAGGAAGTGGCGTATGTGTACACAGCCCCGTGTTTTTATAATGATCAAATTATGATAACTAGTTTTCACAAAAGTTGATATTGTGATGAAATTATGACAACTAGTCCTCACTAAAATTTATATTATGACAAATTGTTTCAGATATAAAACTTTTTCTGCAAGAAAAAGGACGTTCTGATAACTAGTCCTCACAAAATTAGTGGCATATGTGTACTCAGCCTCGTTTTTTATAATGACCAAATTATGACAACAAGTCCTCACTAAAATTGATATTATGACAAATTGTTTCAGATATAAAACTTTTTGTGCAAGAAAAAGGACGTTCTCGGCTACAATTTATGGGTAGTTCACTCAGCCCCATATTTTTATAATGACCAACTTATGACATTTAGTCCTCACTACAACTGATAATAATCGAATTCCAAAATTATATCAGATATAAGACTTTTTGAGCAAGAAAGAGGGCTTCCTCAGCTATAATTTCTGGTAGTGGCATTAGTGTACACAGCCCTGATTTTTTTATAATGATCAAATAATGATAACTAGTCTCCACAAAAGTTGGTATAATGACCAAATTATGACAACTAGTCCTCACTAAAATATATATTATAATAAATTATTTCTAGTCTCCACAAAAGTTGGTATAATGACTTAAGACAACTAGTCCTCACTAAAATATATATTATAACAAACTATTTCAGATATAAGACTTATGCGCAGGAAAGAGGGCTTCCTCAGCTACAATTTATGGGTAGTGGCATATGTGTACACAGCCCCGTTTTTTTATAATGACCAAATAATGATAACTAGTCTCCATAAAAGTTGGTATAATGATCACATTATGACCACTAGTCCTCACTAAAATATATATTATAATAAATTATTTCAGATATAAAACTTTTTGGGCAAGAAAAAGTACGTTCTCAGCTACAATAGTGGCATAGATAGTGGCATATGTGTACTCAGCCCCATATTTTTGTAATGACCAAATTATGACAACTGATGCTCACTAAAATTGATATAATGACCAAATTATGACAACTAGTCCTCACAAAAGTTGATATAATGACCAAATTATCACAACTTGTCCTCACTAAAATAACTTTATG
Source organism: Linnaemya tessellans (assembly GCA_951800035.1). Taxonomy (NCBI): domain Eukaryota; kingdom Metazoa; phylum Arthropoda; class Insecta; order Diptera; family Tachinidae; genus Linnaemya; species Linnaemya tessellans. The sequence continues at coordinate 96,723,774 of OX637532.1, read as the reverse complement.
GCAACTAGTCCTCACTAAAACTGATAATATTTGAATTCCAAAATTATTTCAGATATAAGGCTTTTTGTGCAAGAAAGAAAACGTCCTCAGCTACAATTTACGGGAAGTGGCACATGTGTACAGAGCCCCGTTTTTTATAATGTCCAAATTATGACAACTTGTCCTCACAAAAGTTGATATAATGACCATATTATCACAACTAGTCCTCACTAAAATTGATATGACAAATTGTTTCAGATATAAGAAAAAGGATGTTCTCAGCTACAATTTACTGGTAGTGTACTCAGCCCCATATTTTTATAATGACCAATTTATGACAACTGATGCTCACTAAAATTGATATAATAACCAAATTATAACAGTTTATCCTTACTAAAGTTGATATAATGACCAAATTATGGCAACTAGTCCTCACTAAAACTGATAATATTCGAATTCCAAAATTATTTCAGATATAAGACATTTTGTGCAAGAAAGAAAACGTCCTCAGCTACAATTTAGGGTAGTGGCACATGTGTATAGAGCCCCGTTTTTTATAATGTCCAAATTATGACAACTAGTCTCCACAAAAGTTGGTATAATGACCAAATTATGACAACTAGTACTCACTAAAATATTTATTATAACAAATTATTTCAGATATAAAACATTTTGGGCAAGAAAAAGGACGTTCTCAGCTACAATAGTGGCATAGATAGTGGCATATGTGTACTCAGCCCCATATTTTTGTAATGACCAAATTATGACAACTGATGCTCACTAAAATTGATATAATGACCAAATTATGACAACTAGTCCTCACAAAAGTTGATATAATGACCAAATTATCACAACTTGTCCTCACTAAAATAACTTTATGGCAACTAGTCCTCACTAAAACTGATAATATTTGAATTCCAAAATTATTTCAGATATAAGGCTTTTTGTGCAAGAAAGAAAACGTCCTCAGCTACAATTTACGGGAAGTGGCACATGTGTACAGAGCCCCGTTTTTTATAATGTCCAAATTATGACAACTTGTCCTCACAAAAGGTGATATAATGACCATATTATCACAACTAGTCCTCACTAAAATTGATATGACAAATTGTTTCAGATATAAGAAAAAGGATGTTCTCAGCTACAATTTACTGGTAGTGTACTCAGCCCCATATTTTTATAATGACCAATTTATGACAACTGATGCTCACTAAAATTGATATAATAACCAAATTATGACAGTTTATCCTTACTAAAGTTGATATAATGACCAAATTATGGCAACTAGTCCTCACTAAAACTGATAATATTCGAATTCCAAAATTATTTCAGATATAAGACATTTTGTGCAAGAAAGAAAACGTCCTCAGCTACAATTTAGGATAGTGGCACATGTGTATAGAGCCCCGTTTTTTATAATGTCCAAATTATGACAACTAGTCTCCACAAAAGTTGGTATAATGACCAAATTATGACAACTAGTACTCACTAAAATATTTATTATAACAAATTATTTCAGATATAAAACATTTTGGGCAAGAAAAAGGACGTTCTCAGCTACAATAGTGGCATAGATAGTGGCATATGTGTACTCAGCCCCATATTTTTGTAATGACCAAATTATGACAACTGATGCTCACTAAAATTGATATAATGACCAAATTATGACAACTAGTCCTCACAAAAGTTGATATAATGACCAAATTATCACAACTTGTCCTCACTAAAATATATATTGTGACAAATTGTTTTAGATATAAGCCTTCTTGTGCAAGAAAAATGACGTTCTGATAACTAGTCCTCACAAAAGTTCATATAATGACCAAATTATGGCAACTAGTCCTCACTAAAACTGATAATATTCGAATTCCAAAATTATTTCAGATATAAGGCTTTTTGTGCAAGAAAGAAAACGTCCTCAGCTACAATTTACGGGTAGTGGCATATGTGTACACAGATCCGTTTTTTTATACTGATCAAATTATCATAACTAGTCCTTATTAAAGTTGATATAATGACCAATTATGACAACTAGTCCTCACTAATGTTGATATTATGACAAATTATATCAGACATAAAACTTTTTGTGCAAGAAAGAGGCTTCCTCAGCTACAATTAATGGGCAGTGGCATATGTGTATACAGCCCCGTTTTTTATAATGATCAAATTATGATAACTAGTCCTCACAAAAGTTTATATAATGACCAAATTATGACAACTAGTCCTCACTAAAATTTATATTATGACAAATTATTTCAGATATAAGACTTTTTGGGAAAGAAAAAGGACGTTATCAGCTACAATTTACGGATAGTGGCATATGTATACTCAGCCCCATATATTTGTAATGACCAAATTATGACAACTGATCCTCACTAAAGTTGATATAATGACCAAATTATGGCAACTGGTTCTCACTTACACTGAAATTATTCGAATTCCAAAATTATTTCATATATAAGAGTTTTTGTGCAAGAAAGAAGGCATCTTCAGCATATGAGTACACAGCCCCGTTTTTTTATAGTGATCAAATTATGATAACTAGTCCTCACAAAAGTTGATATAATGACAATAAGTCCTCACTAAAATTGATATAATTCGAATTGCAATATTATTTCAGATATAAAGATGTAATCTCTGTGCCAATGGAAAATAATTCCACGCATATATCTAAAAATCGTGCCTCTCAATGCGATTTACCTGTAGCATCTGGTTCTAATTCTGCGAGCAGCGACATGAATTCTCAGGCAAATCATGTTTCATCAAATAACGTTTTAAGCACTGCAGTTGCCCTAGAGACTCCTGTTAGTGCTGCAGTAATAAATAATTTGCCAGATGAGTGTACTAATTATGCTCAAACTTTATCAGATAAATGGCATATATAATGATAACCATAAGCTTTTAGATTTGGCTTTTGTAAATGATTGTGTTGACATGTCTGTCCTTCGCAATTATCCTTTAACCTTGCATCATCCCACAATCTTAATAAATACATTTCCATCTGTTTATATATCTCGTTCTGCGTACAACTCAAAAGTCAAGACTTTATGTTTTAAAAGGGCAAATTATAACAAAATAACCGAACTTCTACACAATACAGACTGGCACAATTTATTCTTAGTTTCGATTTCAGGAAACAATCCCGATGTTATTGATCACATAACCATAAAATTCTACGATAGGATTTATTGGATCTTGACCCAATGTGTTCCTAAACAAGTCGCTTCACAAGTATCCGGACCTCCATGGAATTCAAAGTTTCTTTCCAAACTTAAAAATAGCAAAAACAAATATTATAAAAAATACAAAAAATCAGGATCATCCGCAGATTTTGCAAAATATTCTGTTGCCCGTGCCGATTATAACAAGTTAAATCTTAAATGTTATAACTGTTATTTACAAAAAATTAAAAACAACTTGAAGAAAAATCCAAGGTCTATCTACAATTTCGTGGATTTAAAAAGAAAATCAGTTTCTTTTTCGTCCATTATGAAACTAAATGAAAAAGAATCAGATAACGAGGCCGAAATTAGTAATTTGTTTGCGGATTTCTTTTCATCTACTTATGCTGTTGATTGAAAAAACTTTCAATGGATAGAAAAACCTGAAATTCTCATACAAGAGTGGACCTGATAATGTTCCTAGCTGTGTTCTAGTTAAGTGTGCTGAAGCCTTCGTGTTTCCTATTACATTATTGTACAACCTTTCAATTAAAGTTGGAAAATTCCCTGAAATATGGAAGAATTCTTATATTATTCCGTTGTTTAAATCTGGTACCAAAACTGACATTAAAAATTACAGAGGAATCGCTAAACTGAGTATTATACCGAAACTCTTTGAAAAATTAATTACAAGTAACTTGTGCCACCTATACTATTCTATGGTATTGTGGTCTGGTGGAAAGCACTGGACGTGGCGAGAAACCGATCCAACATGGAGAGGGTTCTCCGCAGAATGGCACTTATGATAACGTGTGCTCTTAGAACGACACCAACAAGGGCGCTTTTTGCCGTGCTGTGCTGGCTTCCGGCGGACCTGACTGCTAGGAAGCTGACTCTACACACCGCAGTCAGAATGGATACAATAGGCGCATGGACCCATAGACCATGGGGACATGCTAGCATTTTGGACACGATGGGTAATCTACCGCATCTTATCGACTACTGCACTCCGGTACCCTACCTCAGTAGGAAATTTAGGTTTTCTCTGGCGGAAGGGTTCTCCCCATTGCACGGATCCGTACAGATTTTTGCGGACGGTTCCAAACGAGGGGCAGGGTCGGTGGGGGTGTCTTTATTCCAGACTTTGGAATCGAGATGTCCTTCAGACTCCCGGATGAATGTAGCGTTTTACAGGCGGAAATATCTGCCATCAAAAGGGCAGCGTTGTGGCTAAGGTTTTATCGGATATCGAACCGGGACATCCAATTCATTACCGACAGTCAGGCTGCAATAAGGTCTCTTACGGGGGTGTATAGCACATCCCTACTTGTCCAGGAATGCCGCGAAGCCCTTGACGGACTTGCGGAACATTCACGCATCACCTTGAACTGGGTGCGGGGACATGGGACCACCATGGGCAATATTAAGGCGAATGAACTGGCGGGGAGAGGAACCACACTTCAGGAGGCCGACATTGACCAACTAAGTGGGATTCCACTCTCATCCTGCTGGAGACGCTTTGATACTGCATTATTCGAATTAGCTCAGGACAGTTGGTTCAGAGAATCCACTTGCGAAATATCAAGAGTCTTATGACCCCGCCTGGACTCTAGGAGGACGAGGGATCTTTTGAACTTCGCAAGAGGTCATCTACGCAATATGGTGGCCACAATTACTGGTCACTGCACCATTGGGATCCATGCCAGGCGGATGGGTCTTCCCTATAATGACTACTGCTCCAGTTGCAATGATGAGGAGGAGGAGGAAAGCATTGCAACACCTCCTCTGCTTCTGCCCTGCTCTGGAGGAGCAGCGCCTGCAGTCTCTGGGCAGGACACGCTTTGGAGACATTTCGGAGATATCAGAGATAGGGCTAAGATACCTGAGTCTCTTTATTAGGAGCAGTGGCTGGTTCGGCAGCTGACTCCCCTGGGGCGTGTATGCACGACCATAGCTTTTGGTTTATGTATCCCATTTTTCTTCTTTACTATCTTCTTTACTATCTTTCTTACCTTAACTTCGACTATCCCTACTTCTTCCTCATCTCTTATCTTTTCACTCTTCCTTAATACAGGTATCACAAAGGGATCAACATAATTGGACCCAAGTGGGCTGGACTCTCTTTTTCCTTTACCAGCAACCTGCTAACCTAACCTAACCTAACCTAGCTTGTGCCACCAGGTTTCATCAATATTATGTTCTAGTCAACATGGTTTTCGTAAAGGCTGCTCAACTGTAACCAACCTCATACAATTTACAACTTTGGTAAATCGTGGTTTTGTCTATAAAAAACAAACTGATGTAGTCTACACAGATTTCAGTAAAGCATTAAAAAACAAAAAGTTAACCACAAACTTCTATTGAATAAACTGCATTATATGGGATTCACACGTGGCTGTTTAAATTGGATTTGTTAATACCTTACTAATAGGAAACAAAATGTTCTATTCAAAAGTACTATATCTAAACCGATCCCCGTTACGTCTGGTGTTCCCCAGGGAAGCCATCTGGGACCCCTATTATTTTCACTATTTATCAATGACTTACCTACAGTTATCAAAAACTCATTCATTCTTATGTATGCTGATGTCGTAAAAATATTCTTTACCTACAATATCTTTGATGATCATAAGTTTCTTCAAGCTGACTTAAACTCTTTGTACTCTTGGTGTGAAATGAATTTAATGACATTGAATCTAAAAAAATGCAAGTATATGTGTTTCTTTCGATGGAGCCATTTCAATGTTAAATATTTTTTGGGCGGTTATTAATTGGAAAATGTCTGCACTTTTACTGGAATTTTGCTGGATCCAAAACTGAATTTTATTCAACATATATCTCTAACTGTTAGAAAAGCAAGAAAACAACTGGGTTTCATCAAACGCTGGGCTAAGGAATTTGAAGATCCTTACGTTACTAAGCATCTTTTCACATCGCTTGTTCGTCCCATTTTGGAATATGGGTCAATAATATGGGATCCAACATATAAAGTTTACATCAACGCAATTGAATCTGTACCAAAACAATTTTTAATATTTTGTCTTCGAAAATTGCAATGGAATCCACTTTGTTTTCCTTCTTATAAAGCTAGACTAGCTCTTATTAAGTTACCATCCCTAAGTAGTCGATGATCTATGTTAAACACTTTATTTATTTTAAATATAATTAACGGTAAAACCTGCTCTGAATTTTTAACTGAAAATTTATCATTTTGTGTTCCTCCACGTCCTACTCGTTTCTTTTCTTTACTTGATGTTAAATTTTTAAGAACAAATTACGCTAATTCTGATCACTATATTAGATGCTGTAAGGACTTTAACAAACTATATTATTATGTTGATTTTTCTTTCAGTGAAAATTTGATTTAACGAAATATTTTGTTTGCAATTTATATTTTCTTTGAAATATAATCTGCATATATGTATATGCATGTATTTAAATAGTCTGTAAGAATTTTAAATTCATAGACTTCAAAATATATAAATAAATAATATTTTTTGTGCAAAAAAGAGAGCTTCCTCAGCTACGGAACACGGGTATTATAACAATAACATGTTAACATCAGCTTGATACAGTTCTCGTATTCTTTTTCACAATAAAATTTGTGTAAATAGGAACTGTTATCACATTCAACTAAGCCACCTAATAAGTGGTGACAAACACAATACACATGAGCACTGATGATGAAAGGGCTGCGTCTTTCGAAAACAGCTGTTCTGCTCTGCTGTGTAAGTTGACGAACAAAAACTGATGTTGACTTGCCTTTGTGCCTTGGAATATTTATCATGTCTTTCCGAGATTTAAATTAAAAATTTCGAACAATTAGCCTATAGAATCTTAATTCAATTTAATATAGATATATAAAATGTTCGTTAAAATTCTTACTACATACAAATTTAAGCTTTGGCTTGAGCTACCAATAATAAATTAGAAAAACTTTCACATGTACTTAAGTATAAAATTCAAACCAAAAAAGTTTGACTTAGGTATGATGGAACAAGAAATTCAGAAAAATGGGACATGAAGAAAAATAATCAAACGGTAACTTGGGTATTATAACAATAACATGTTAACATCAGCTTGATACAGTTCTCGTATTCTTTTTCACAATAAAATTTGTGTAAATAGGAACTGTTATCACATTCAACTAAGCCACCTAATAAGTGGTGACAAACACAATACACATGAGCACTGATGATGAAAGGGTTGCGTCTTTCAAAAACAGCTGTTCTGCTCTGCTGTGTAAGTTGAATAACAAAAACTGATGTTGACTTGCCTTTGTGCCTTGGAATATTTATCATGTCTTTCTGAGATTTAAATTAAAAATTTCGAACAATTAGCCTATAGAATCTTAATTCAATTTAATATAGCTGTTAAGACGAGCCTCGTTTGACTCGTTTAACTGAAGAGTTGAAGTAACTTGGTAGTTCACCGAGTCACTGAAATAAATTTCTTATTAAATTTATATTGTTGGGCGAAACTTGGTAGTTCACCAAGTTGCGGAAGTAAAGAGAACGTGTGGTTTGGATGACAGGCAAGTTGTCAATCATAAAATTTTATTCAAAATTCATCTTATTTAAATAAAAATTACAGTTAGGGAAACAACTTAAAATTAGCAACAAAATACAATGTATGTATATATGTATATGTGAATTAAAATATAATTTAAAATATAACAAATCTACAAAACTACAAAATTCTTTTCCCACCGTTAGCCAAAAACATTTATTGTATTTCACAAATGTCTGAAAGGTGATTTTAACAGCCAAATTATTTTTCCCACCAGACAGTTGTAGAAAAAACAGATATTGAATTTCTTGACTGTCTGGATGGTAATATAAATAAGCACGTGTAAAATGACGAATGTTATAATTTCGTGTGAATCAAGAATTATGCTGATATAATAATTCTTAAAACCTGACTGTGAGAATAATTAAAAATATGCATTTTATAACGAATTAATTCAATGTAGATTTGTTTTTATTTTGGTACCCAAAATAAAAAACAAATAAAAGAATTAACGCGCCCCCAGGGGAATTTTTTTTTTAAGTCACTAGGTAGTGTTGCTGAACGATTTCCAAGTCCTTATGTTGAAAATTTGTTAGGATGTTGGGTCTACGGAGATATCCCAGTTTGACCGTGGTGCCGCTTGTGGAGCTGCGGGGAACGCCTTGGGGTTTCTCTTCAGGATGTGTTTTATAAGCAGGAAAATTATGAGGATTAAAACTAGAGCCAGTCCTACATAGCTGGTTGTTAAACTATGTATTTTACTAGTCACGTTTGGTGTTGGAATATTTTGCAGTTGCAAACGCACTTCTTCCTGCAGTTGGGTTATGTTTTCAATGGCTGAAGAGTATGGCAGTGGTTGTGTCAGGTTGCTCATACGTTGTAAAAGATTGGATAAGGGCACCCCAGCGCTTGTATATGATGGATATAGACTGGAGGTGATTGTTTGATGACCGTATATGCTAATTCCATCGCTTTTCACTGTACATCCAGTAGGTAAAGTGAGAACACCTGTACCTTCCACTACTTGAGAACTACTTTCCCCTTTGCATACTGTTCTCAATTTAAGATGTCGTTGAGTTGCAAGCAGCCACTGGTTCTTTTTGTAAAGTTGATACCATACGTGATTGCTGGATATTAATTCTATATTGCAACTTGCATCGGATTCATTGTTGAACAAATGGATTTCACAGCTGCATATAGGATAATCTTTGGAATAGATGGCTTGAATGTTTGGACACAAGAAGGTATTGTGCTCCAGTTTATTGCAGTCCAAAAGTTTTATTTCACTTATAGGGAAGTATTCGTCCCGATGACCACTGAGAGCCAGTATCTTAGTTGTTGGTGAAATAGCGACTAAAGAATTATTTACTAGCTGTGGAACTGGCGTAATATAGAATAAATTATAGTCATTCTGATGTGCTAGCGGGATACGCAAGGTGCAAATAATGTGCTGGTTTGAAATTGCAGCATGAGCTCGCACTATGCCATACAAATGAATGATATCTGTGACTGGCAATGTTAGGTCTGGTGGAAGGTTTGCCTTTATATTGTCAACTTCACCAGAAAATTGTTGTGGAGTCAGTAAAACAGGGCTTATTTGGCCATGATGAGTGTCAGCCAACAAGTTGGTCATGGAGGCGTGCATTTTCTGCAAATTATCCGCAATTATAAATAACTGAACGCTCAAGGATAAAATTAATCTATTGATTCTGAAGTTGAGTTTCTCCAAGTTAGTTTGTGTTCGAGTTTCGGACTGCTTCATGAGATTCAGGGTCGAGTCAAGAAACGATGTTTGATTCCGCAAAAGATTGGATAGAATGGCTTCGTTGGTTTTCATAGTGTTAATGGTATCAGTCATTTCTTCGGCATATTTAGAATCAAGAACTCCAAATAATGAATTCGCTACATTACCAACGATGTCTATTGCGCCCCTTTTCTTTCGTCTTGCAAGAATTTTAAGACCAGTCTCCATTTCGTCCTTTATCTTTTGGAAATGGGTCATTAGTCCGTCGCATTGATTAAGAAGGGACGGACTTCTGCAAGCCTTTTGCAAGGCAGATGTTCCATTGGTTAAAAGCTGCAACTCTTTATAGAATGGTGTCAGTTCGAAATAAATAAGAAGCTTCCATTCCGAAATGATTGGTTTCACTTGACCAATATTTTCAAAATGTAGCCCAGGGTTGCTAGTGATCTGCGTGTAAGTTACTTGTTGACAGACGACTATTGGGAGGAATAGTGTTAGGAGCATCAGCATATCTATTGCGCTTAAAGTATAGCGTTTATTTGGTGGCGCAATTTGCTCGTTGATGTTGGGCGAACTGCTTCTTTTGAGCATTGAGTTGTTCTCGGATACTTCATTGACTGCTGAGGTTGTTGTTGGTTCCAGGGGAGCTAATAAGTGAATTGCTCGCTTAATTATACCACTGGACGTTTTGACAGCGGCAGTTCTGACGGCCCCGTCTTGACCAGGATATGTTTCAATTACCTTTCCGAGACGCCATGTCATGTCAGGTGAGTTATCCTTTATTATGACAATAGTTCCTAGTTGTAGATTTTGAGCACTAATCTGCCATTTGTTGCGTTGCTGAAGTTCACTAAGATATTCCTGCGACCAACGTTTCCAGAATTGATGTTTAATTCGTGAGACCAATTACCATCGTTTTGCAAGGGTAGTTGAAGGTGATTGAGCAATTGCATCAACTTGTGCAGTGAGAGGTTCACCAATCAAAAAATGACCAGGAGTTAGTGCAGCTTCGTCGTTAGGACTGCTAGGGAGTGGTGCTATTGGTCTTGAGTTGAGAATCGCTTCGACCTCGATTATCACCGTTTCCATCTCTTCATAAGTCAAATTTGCGTTTGCTATTTCCTTGATCAATAACTTCTTGGCGGATTTCACTGCAGCTTCCCACAATCCACCGAAATGTGGGGCCCGTGGAGGAATAAAATGGAAACTAATGCTTTTGCTGGCACACTCTCGCTGGATTTTTTCTTGAGCCGCGGTCGCAAATAGAGCTGTCGATAATTCTGAAAGTTGATTTCGATCTCCCACAAAATTAGTAGCATTGTCACAATATAGATGCTGACAGTGACCCCTACGGCTTATAAATCTTTTAAGAGCCCCAATGAAGGCGTCGGTTGTTAGGTCCGTTACTAATTCTAGATGAACGGCTTTAGATGAAAAGCAACAGAAAACGGCAATGTACGCCTTCTGTGGTCGTTTTCCTCTTGTTTTGAAATGAACCCATATTGGGCCACAGTAGTCAACACCTGCGTTTATGAAGGGCCTTGCTGGTGTTACTCTACGTTCTGGTAGATTTCCCATGATTTGATTCAGAAGTTTTGGTTTCGATTGGACACATTTGTGAACAGTTTCCCGTGCCAAGTATTTGCCCTTGATGGGCCAAAAGCGTTGTCTTACGATTACGAGTAGTGCTGAAGGACCACAGTGTTGATTTTCCTTATGGACCGATTCAAAAATTAATTTGCTTACAGGGTCATTGTAGGGAAGTAGCATTGGATGTTTGGCGGTAAAAGATAAAGTGGATGCTTCTAGTCTGCCCCCCACTCTTAAGATATTATGTTCATCTAAAAATGGCGATAGGTTTTTGATTTGACTTGACCCTCTACATTCTTTTCCCTTTTTCAATTGCTGAATGTCTTCCTTGAACGCCTGAAGTTGGGTCATTCGCACAATGATGGCAAGCGAATCGTGAAGTTCGATAAGCGTAAGAGTTATCCCATAACTCGTTGAAGAGTTTTCAATGAATTTTTGTGGTCAATGTTGCGTAAGATGCTTTCACCGTAGACAGTAATCATGGAGTTATAAGGCCTTGGTTTTTGTTCAGGCATCGGCAAATTAGCATTGAGATTAAAAGTAGGAGACCAATGTTTCTCATCTCCATGAAGGAAGAATGGCCCATACACCCATTGAGGGGTATGCTGTAATTGGTGTGGATCCAGTCCTCGGGAAATGATGTCTGCAGGATTGTTTTGCGAACTAACATGCCTCCATTGCTCCGGCACTGAGGTTTCTTGAATTGAAGCTATTCGATTTGCTACAAAGGTATGTAGCGAGGACGATCTTGAGTTAATCCACGCCAAGACTATCCTTGAATCAGTCCAATAGAATATTGGTGTTGTACTCATTTCCAGATCGAGTTTTACCTTTGCAGCTAAATTAGCTCCTAACTGAGCAGCGCATAATTCCAATCGTGGAAGTGTTTGTTGCTTAAGAGGTGCTATACGGGATTTTGAACATATAAAATATACTATCAGTGTTTTATTAGGTAAAAACGTTCGAACATATATTGCGGCTCCATATGCCTTTTCGGAAGCGTCCGTAAAAACATGAAGTGTGTATTACGAGGAATCGTGCCTTTATAGATATGTCGATGCGTTTGAAATCTTTCAAGTTCATTTAGATCATTTCGGAAACTTCTCCACCGTGAATCAAACTCTGGCACTGCTTCGTCCCATGACAGATTCAAGGTCCATAATTCCTGGATGAACATTTTTGCTTTGAGGACCACTGGGGACAGTAGCCCGAGGGGGTCGAAAATGCTTGCAAGATCAGAAATTACTGTTCTTTTAGTCACCACTTTGATTGGGTTCAAGTTGACCTTGATTTTAAGAAGATCGTCTTTGGGTAACCATACTAGTCCAAACGTTTTTGTGTAAGCATTTTCCCCTGTTGATAAATCTAGGTTGACTTCCTGATCGTTATTAGGAATGTTCTGAAGCAGTTGTGAGTGGTTAGCGCATCACTTTCGTAAATGAAACCCGTATTTGGACATGACTAGTTGGAGTTGGCGCTGTGTTTCGAGGGCTGTTCCTAAGTTATCGGCTCCACCCAATCCATCATCAACATAAAAATTCCTCTCCAAAAAAGTAGTAGCTAACGAAAATTGCGTTTGATTCTCACGTACAATTTCCTTTAAGCATTTTATTGCCAAGTAAGGAGCTGGCCGCGTGCCATATGTGACTGTGTTTAATTGAAAATAATTGATAGGTTCCGAAGCGTTGTTTCGCCACAGAATTATCTGGAATGGCCGATCTTTGGGATGTATCAATATTTGTCGGTACATTTTTTCTATGTCCGAAGTGAATACGAATCGCGGCAACCGAAATCTCAGCAGCACGGTAAAAAGCTCATTTTGAAGTGGGGGCCCTGGGTACAGAATGTCATTCAAGGATTTTCCTGACAAAGTTTTTGCTGAGGCATCAAATACTACTCTAAGTTTAGTCGTGCTACTCTCTGGTCGCAAAACGCAGTGGTGAGGGATAAAATATTTATGCCCTTTTATATAGTCTATGTGGATTTTCGACATGTGGCCCATTGTTTCATAGTCTTTCATAAATTGGGTATACTGATCCTTCAAAGAAGCATCCCTTGATAATCGACGTTCTAGTGCGATAAATCGGTTGAAAGCTATACTATGTGAAGCTCCTAATGAAGATGGTTCGTTGCAAAAAGGAAGTCGGACTACGAACCGTCCTTCTTTGTCGCGAGTGGTATGTTGATTAAAATGAGTCTCGCATTGTATAATTGTGGTTGTCTACATTCAATCTCTTCGAGTTTCCAAAATCGTTCTATGGCCATGTTCATTTTGTCATCTTCTGTCAAAACACCGCATTCTGCTGAGGATAGCTGTTCGCCAGATACCTTTCCTGCTACTATCCAGCCAAGTATTGTATTCTGTAACATTGGAAGATCATTAGCTAGTTTTATCTGCCCGATAGCAAGTAATTGATGGTAATATTCCGCTCCTAACAAAATATCGATTTTGTCTGGACGGTTAAAGGTTGGGTCGGCCAGTGCTATATTGCTGGGAATCGGCCACGTATCGATGGTAAGAGTCTGGGACGGCTGAGGAGAAATTATTTGTGGTAGCACGAATGCCTCTAGCCGGGTTGAAAAATTATTGAATTGAGATTGAAGCACAATGTTGACTCGGTGTTGAACCTTTGTACGATTTTTTCCGATGCCACTGATTGAAAGTGAGGTGGCCCTTGCTGGGAGTCCAAGACGTGTAATCAATCTCTCAGAATAGCCTTGCATTCAATTTCCAAGCCGTTCGTCTTGACTTTTACCAACGCTGTTCCCAGCAATACATAGGGCCTTTTGACAGTCTCTACTGCCAAACCTTCTGCTTCTTCTATTGGTGTATTGACTAAAGACGTTACTTTTCCTGTTGACGGGTTGACAGATGATATTGCTTCTTTGAATGATTCGTCTTTCTTTACTGATTTTTCTTGATTCTTTGGTGTTGAATTGATATGATGGCCTTGCTCCAGATGTACGAGGGTATGGTGCCGTTTTCCGCATCTCTGGCAGCGGCCAGAAGTTGTGCATTGTTTGGTTGAATGGTTAGGACTAAAGCAATTCACACATAACTTATGCTTCTGTACCAGGTTGAGTCTGTTTGTTGAGTTAAGCTGAATGAATTACTTGCATCGATACAATGGATGAAAATCTTGCTTGCATCTTATGAATTGCTGGTTCTGTTTCCCAGGTTGTGCCGTTAGGCTACATATTTTGCTATTGGAGAAAATAGTTTTCTCCTTGTATCCCATTACCTCAAGAGTGTGAAAGTGGTTCTCGAGGAAGGTAAGAAACTGGCTGACAGTTTGCAATTCCTTTGGGTTTGAGATTGATTGCTCATATCGGGCATGCACGGTTCTGTCCAGCTTTTTAACCAGGATGTGGATTAGGAGTGGATCCCACGACGATGTTTGGAGTCCCATGTTGGAGAGTGCTGCTAGACATTCCTTTGTTGTGTCATGCAGTCGCTTGATCGCTCCTAAAGTGGATGCACCGGAGGGTTGGTCAAGCAGTCTTTGAATGGCTGTTGCCACCATTAGTCTTTTATTGTCGTATCTATCATACAGTAATTTCAAAGCTGCTTGGTAATTTTCTGCGGTCACATTCAGATGGCTGATAAGGTTCGCAGCTTCACCAATGACATTGGTCTTTAGATACCACATTTTGTGAGCTTCAGACATCTGTTGCTCATGAACAATCTTCTTGAATAAATCGGAAAAGGATGACCACTTCATGTAATCGCCATCGAATTTGGTAATGGTGATCGTGGGTAAGGGCAGAGCGGATGGTTTTGCCACAGTTACTGAAGCCGTGGGAAACTGATTTCTGGTGAGTTGAATAATTGCTAACTGGGAAGCTCGTTCCAGGTGAACATATCTATTTGAATCATACCCAGCGATATCTGGGTCGGGATATTTGTCTAGGACTTCGTCATTAAGGCGTTCTAATTGCTGCCATAGTTGGGTGATTGTAGCCTTTTTTACTTCGCAATAAGATCCATCCTGATCAGGTTGCAAATGAAGACCCTCTAATTGTCGTGTAAGAGCTGCCATTTTACCAAGAGACCGACTGCTTAATCCATCGTGGCCACCCACAGCACTGCAGGTGCCACTCTCAACTGTAACCCCACCTTGTGCTTGACCGGGCTTCGTATGTTTGGATTGAAGTGCTTTGTCGCTGGATTCTTCCAATAGATTAGCCAGCTCTTGTTCCATTACCTCAATGTATTTAGACGCCATCGCCTGAATTCGAGTATAATAGTCGGATGTGAAATATTCATCCGATTTATCTAAATCCTTTAAGTCCCGCAACTCATTGTGTTGTGAATCAAAGTGAACAACCCTCCTACCTACACATTGCACTAATTTGCTAACGTAGCATTAGTCAGTTCATTAACTTGGCTAATGTTACATTCTTAATAAATTGTGCAATGCTGATGTTGCAATTGGGCAAGACAACTAAAATATTAGTCTAGATAGCATTAATAATAATAATATCAATATGTAAATTCGTTATAAAGGAAAACTGTCTAGGTAGCAATAATATAATATGTAAGTTATAATTATTTAGTATAAATAGCTAGTTGTAAGACAAAACCAGGCAGAGTGATTTTTGTAAGCTGATAGCAAACAAGAAAATAAAGAAGAAAATAAACAACACCTGCGATTCCTAAGGGACCCTCCAGGTTAATAGAAAATAATAAGAAAGGACGCTCTCAATTCAAACCCAAAGTACCCCACGAACCCACAACAATTGGCGCAGCCGGTAAGGCACTAATTTTTGTTAACAAGCAACATTAAATTTCCAAAAGTGGAACACAGAAGCTACAAATAAAAATTAAAGAAACCACAGCCAATACAAAGATTATCTAAAGGTCTTAAGCATCCACATTCTGGTACGCCTTTTGAATCGAAGTATATGTCATAAGTGGTGGAAATAATAATACCTTGTGGCGGAAGTAATCCCGGGAGGAAGTTTGGTTGCAGTAAACAAAAATACTGAAGGAAGAAGGAATAAGGAGGCAGAAACAAGAAGATGGTTCGTATTAAAATAAACTACTAGATGGACAATACACAAAAAGAAACAGATAGACTGATAGATAAAGTTAAGGACTACAACTACAACGTAGACAGTTTACAGGTACATGCGTGGTCAGAACTCCGGAAATTGAATACAAATCGAGAATTTATACAAGAACATCAGGATAAAATAAGATATAATAAACTAACAAAGCTAGAAGAAGTACAATACGTTTTAGACATAGTCAGCCAACTAAACAACAATGAATCAGAAAAATTAGGAAACCGAATAAAGGAGCTAGAGGAAACAAAAACAATTTTAGAAAAATATAACAAGAAGCTAGGGACTCAAATACAGTTTACGAGTGAGTTACTGGACAAACAGGTTGCAGAAAACGAGGAACTTAGGGCACAGCTACGGCAGAAAGGACTCAGTGAAAAGGAGATTGAAAAACGGTTAAATTTAAAACATATCGTCAGTGAGAAGGACGACACAATACAAAGGTTATCAGTTGCGTTGTCTAACGCAAAAAGAGAATTAAGCACTGCTTATAGATCTCGTTCGCCAACTCCTTCAGTCAACCCGCAAGTAACAGTCACGAGCTTATCATATACCACAGAAGTAATACCATCAGTAACAGTCCCAAAACAGCAAGAAATTCAGGAACAAGAAGACACAAAAACTCAAGAAGGAGTAAAACTATTGAATAAAGTAAAAAATTTACTTACGAACGCAAAGAAAACAGTAAATAGGGGGTATACGACAGAAACTGTCAAAAGAAAATTCGCCGATTTAGCAGAATTCGAGCAGGAATTTCGAGAACTAAGACTAGAGGAGGTTCATCTTGAGAAAGAATTCTACAAATACCTGCAAGAAGCTCGGGAATCTCTTAGAAAGTACCCGTTATCACCAATAACAGCGGATAGAGAGCCTTGTAACAGAATTACAAAGGTGGACAAAATGCCTGCAATTTCATGCATTACAAACGTAGTAAACAATATCGTCCCCACATTTTTTGGCACCGAAGGACCAGACTTAACGTCGGAAGTTTTTAGGTTCATCCAAGGATGCAAACTAGTGGAACGAGAACTAGTGTCAGAGGAAAATGGAATCACAATACCGGACGTTATAGAATGCCTGAAACTACGATTAATGGGACCAGCATACATAACGATAGCACCACAAACATTCAGCACTATAGACGCATTGTGTAATGCAATAAAAAAAGGGTACTTGAAAAGAAGAACTTTGGACCAAATAAGAGAACTCATAATCTCCTGCAAACAAGGAATTAAGGAATCAGCGGGCAGATTTGGTAGTCGACTGGAAGCACTGCTAAATGAAGCCCAAAGGATAATAACAACCGAATGGAGCGAGGAAGGCGGTAGAAGGATTATATTTGAAGACTTCCAAAGAATAGTGGTAAAAAGCTTTATAAAGGGTCTTAAAAACCAAGCGCTGAAGACCAGGTTTATTGGCGAGGAGAGCGAGGACTTGCAGAAGCTAACTCAAATAGCAGAGGAAGCGGAACACCTGTTTGGAGACAACCAAGTTACAATAAACACTATCACCGTTTTGACGCAGTGCAGTTTTTGTGAACAAGAGGGCCACAACAGAGCAAACTGTGAACAAAGGATGAACACACCATACTGCGTAGCTTGTGGAGAATACGGACATGAACCTGGACCACTATGTAAAGCAAAAACAGCCACTAGTATAAGTAGGTGTGGCTACTGCAACATCAAAGGACACAATGAGTTGGAATGCAGAAAACGTTTAAAATCGTTATTTTGTAGGATATGTAGAACGAACGGTCACGCAGAAAACCAGTTCTGCAGAAAACCACAACAAAGAGATTTGGGCAACGAAGCAAGAAGCCAAAACACGCTACGAAACGCAAATTGCCAAGTATCTGACGATACATATGTTAGAAGAAATTATACCGGTCAGAGACAACAACAACACCATTACGGGCTAAACGGTCAACAGCACATAAATCAAAGATCCGCTACCACCAACATGAATCAAGGAAGAGGAAGATACGAGCCACAAAAATGCTTTATCTGCAATGAAATAGGACATCTGAAGGCAAGCTGCCCTGCAAGGAATTCGGGAAACTTAAGGCGGCCCAGCCAAAATTAATGGACTGGGATGCCGCAAATTCAAGGAATATTTTTAAAACATCCAATAGCACAATAACCAATAACAATGGTATCAATAATATTAAAAGAGAATCAAAAAGTGAAGGTATATTCGTAAGTAACACTGGGCACATAGTAAGCAAAGAATGTAGCAAAAGGATACATTGGAGTAAAAACGTCCACACTTACATACCGGAAAATGACAAAAGACATATATATGCCAACCAGAAATCATACAAAAACGGGAAGTTGCAAACTAATAAGGAAATATTGGATACCAATGATGCATTTATTAATTTCACTTGCAACGAAGCCCGGGGTAGAAACTTATCCTTGCTAGTGGTCACAGGAGCAGATACCACCTTAGTGAAAGAAGAAGCCTTAGCACCACACGTACAGATAGACGTCACAAACCCGAAGGAGCTGTCAGGAGCATTCGGGGGAAATATTAAGACAAAGGGAACAATAACCGCTCAACATTCATGCATAAAACCACTTGCATTGCAGATGCATGTAGTACCGGAAGGGAGTACACTTCCTGCAGATGGATTACTTGGTAGGGATGAATTATGGAACAAAACCATTACCGATTCAATCAACAAAAACATAAAATTCTTTAGAAATAAGCAGGAAATAGCTTCCTTACCTCTCACTACGGAAGGAAAACGCACCCAGGTATACATAGACGGAAATTTATCTATAATGGGGCGTTCCCAAGCAATAATATCGGTCGTAGCCACCACGGCCAAAAGAGAAATTTTAGTGAATAAGTTGGAAATTTTACCAGGGGTTTATGTGGGTGACACATTAACATCAGTCAACAAAGGAATCGCATTTGTGCCCGTCCTAAACACAAATGACTTTACAGTGAATGTAGATGAGAAAATAAGATTGAGGTGTGAGAATTCGGACAACTATACAGTAAAATCAACATCGGCAATAAATGCAATAAATATCGCAGATAACACAGTTAGGAAAAAAGTATTAATAGAAACCGTACCGTTAAGTTCAGACTTGAACCCAGAAGAACGGGTTTCGATTGAAGCAATTTTAAGGGCATATGATGACGTATTTCAACTACCCGGGGATAGCCAAACACATACTAATGTATTGAAGCACAAAATAATAACAGACCCCAGCCAACCTCCAGTAAATACAAAGCAATACAGGCTACCAGAGGTCCATAAAAAGGAAATTAATGGACAGGTGGAACAAATGATCAAAGATAAAATAATCTCACCCAGTGTTTCCCCATGGAATTCCCCAATTCTTCTAGTACCCAAAAGGGGAGGAACAGATGGAGAGAAAAGATGGCGTTTAGTGGTTGATTTTAGGAAATTAAATGACGCCACCATAAAACAAGTTTTTCCCATACCTAGAATTGATGAGATCCTGGACCAGCTGGGATGCAGCAGATACTTTTCCACTCTTGATCTAGCGAGTGGGTACCACCAGGTTTTAATGGAACCAAGTGACAGACAAAAAACAGCCTTTAGTACGAATTTGGGCCATTTCGAGTTCAATCGTATGCCTTTCGGTTTAACAGGAGCTCCATCTACTTTCCAAAGAATTATGAATTTGATACTAACCGGTCTCCAGGGAATCGATTGTTTTGTGTACTTAGATGACATAGTGATCTATGGCAGGAATCTAACAGATCATAATTTGCGGCTCAAGCGGGTGCTGGACGTCTTAAGAAGGTACAATCTTAAGCTGCACCCTGAAAAATGTCACTTCCTGCAGAGGGAGGTAGTCTATCTGGGCCATCAATGTTCAGAAAAGGGAATATTACCGGATCCAAATAAGACCAAAGCAGTAAAGGATATACCGCCTCCTAGAAATATTAAAGAACTGCAAGCATTTTTAGGACTGGTTAACTATTATAGGAAGTTTATACCAAATTCCTCAAAAATTGCATTACCACTTAACAAACTATTAAGAAAAGGCGTCAAGATGCAATGGTCAAAAGATTGCCAACGAGCCATGGATAAACTAAAAATCGCAGTAACAAACCCTCCTCTGTTACAATACCCTGACTTCGCGAAACCGTTTATACTGACTACAGATGCAAGCAACGAGGCCCTAGGAGCTATTCTGTCTCAGGGGGAGCCTGGCAGTGATTTACCCGTCTATTTTGCAAGTAGAGTGCTTAGTGATACGGAGAAACGATACTCTACAATAGAGAAGGAGCTTCTAGCCATCGTATGGGCGTCAAGGACTTTTAGACCTTATCTACTAGGGAGACATTTAACAATTTTTACAGACCACAAACCATTAAAGGGAATAGCTAATCTAAAAAATCAGGATGGCAGGCTAGGTCGCCTTAGACTCAAGCTTCTGGAATATGACTTCGAGATAAGATATAAGCCGGGAAAAACTAATAAAAATGCTGATGCTCTGAGTCGCCTGCCAATAGAAAAAGTAAACATAGGAGCTGTAACAAGGTCAAAAGCGAAAGAGCTGAAAGAAACAACAAGTGCGAAAAACCTCATACCTACTGAGGAATTGATTGAGAACGAAGATACAGGACAGGAAGATACGGCAGTATACTTGACAAATACGGAAGATATAAAAAGAGTTATAAAGGCTTTTCACGACACACCTTTAGGTGGACACCAAGGTTCATTCAAAACTTACTCTCGCATCAGAAAGCAATATAAGTGGGCCGGTATGTACCCACAAATTAAGCATTATATAGCAACATGTAACTTATGCCAGAAAAACAAATGTTCAAAGGTCGACAAAATGCCGTTGGTGATAACAAACACCGCAAATAGACCATTCGAGAAGGTTTTTATGGATTTAGTGGGACCGTTGCCAGAATCTGCCAGGGGAAATAAGTATATTGTCACCTTCCAGGACGATTTTTCAAAATTTTTCGCATGTGCCCCAGCTCCAGACGCAGAGGCAGCAACAGTAGCCCAAGTTTTCTTTAGGGAAATCATTTCAAGATACTTCATCCCCAAGGTCTTGGTAACGGACAACGGATCAAACTTCACATCAAAGTTATTTAAGGAAACATGCAAGTTGCTAAGGATAAGGAAACTACTAACCACCCCATATCACCCGCAAGCGAATGGTGCTTTAGAACGAGCCCACAGACCATTAGCGGAATTCTTGAGAAATTTTGTCAATTTGGACGGTACCAACTGGGATGAGTGGCTCCACCACGCCATGCATGTGTATAACAACAACAAACATGCATCGACGCAACAAACACCGACAAGAGTGTTATTCGGGTTTGAGTTCGAAATACCCATAAATTTAAAAACTGCACCAGCACCCCTATACAACACGCAAGATTACAGCAGAGTTTTAAAATACCAAATTCAACGTTCACATGAAGTTGTTAGAAAGAACCAGGAAATGGCAAAATTAAAAGCAAAACAGTATTATGATAAGGGCGCAAAGCACAGGGAGTATGAGATAGGTCAGAGGGTTTGGTTAAAGAATCAAACTCGAAAAAATAAATTTTCACCCTTATGGTTAGGACCATTTGAAATTATAGACATGCCAACACGGGTGAACTTAAAATTGAGGGTTAAAAACAGGGGAAAAGTTTATCATAAGAACTTGATTAAACCGTTCAATGCTCGAAGTTGAAAGCATGATGCCGTCGAGGTATTTCCAGGAATAGGACAACTAGTGTAAACCCATGCTCAATAAGCAAAATGGCCTGATTTATCTTTGTGTGTAGCTCTTGCTTTTAGGAGTGGTTTGGTTACTGTCCGTCAGTGAAGTCCGCCCAGAGCTGTATGTCGGAAGCCTGACTTCTGAACATGGATTCACAGAGGTACGCATAGGCACGGCTCAAATAGTAAACAAATACGACTACATCATTCACGTCATCAATATGGAAGAAGTGATGCAGGTGATGAAGCAGTTCCATCACAACCTGGAAATAATAGGGGAGTCGTCACATCAGCAAATAGCAAAGGACCAATTAAATGAAATGGAGGGACTAATACGCACTCTGCTGCCACGAAGGAAGTCAAGGGGCTTAATAAACGCAGGGGGCACATACATGAATTTTCTCTTTGGAACAATGGACGATGAGGATAGGAAAAATATTGATGAACACCAAAGGGTGTTGGAAGAGAATAACCATCAGCTAATAGAGGGTTTTAATCAGCAGATAATAATCAATGACAATTTCAATAAATCACTCATGACGATAAAAAATATTATTCTAACAGACAGGCAAGAAATAGAAAGGAAAATTAATGAAGTTAGTAATCTAGACAAAAGAATCATCGGGGAGAATCTCGCCATCATTCAACTATTTAAAATCAACATATTAAAGAGGAAACTAGAAAATTTACAACAAACAATAACGTCTGCAAAATTAGGAATTTTTTCACCAACATTCTTAACAAAGGAAGAAGTAGATGAATTTAAAATAGACCTGGAAATGCTTGCAGATGTCAAAATAGGAATAATAACCAGCCAGGAGAATACAATAAATCTTTTGATAAAAGTGCCAGCGGAGAAAGTAACCGCAGAAAAAGTCGTAATCATCCCCATTCCAAACAAAGAGAAAATGCAAATTGAAGAGAATATAGAAACAGTCATCAGAGTCGGAGGGAAAATATTGACTTTCGTCGAAGGCAAGGCCATATTCGAACTATCAGAAACCAAGAACTGCATCAAAGAAGAGCCTTGCAAAATGATAAGAAGAGCGGAAAAGGACACCATCGTATTAGACGACAGCAAAATAGTAGTAATTAATGCAAACTTCAGTCGTCTGAAAAGTACATGTGACGGACGAGTTATGAACTTGCAAGGACACTATTTCATCCATTTTAACAACTGTACTATTCAAGTGGGAAATACGACATTCAGAAATAGAGTAGCCAGACGTGAACAAAGTTTTGTCATACCACCCAGGGAAGTAGATATTAAAACAGAAAAACCAATGATATTCCAGGACATAATTCTGACCCAGGAAGAAAATATCAAGAGAACAAACGAGTTACACTACCATAAGGTAACAGTAACGGTCATAGGTACAACAACTCTGATTATAATGGTAGGATTATTGGTTACCGTTATAATATTGTGCAAACAGCAGGGGAGGATAAAAGTCAAAGTTACCGAAAATAGAATAAGCAAGGGTACGGCAAGAAATTCGATGATCAGGAAAAATTGTTCAGTGGAAGAAACAACCGACAGTACTTAAAGAAAAATAATAATAATTAGGGTAATTTACATATATAAACTATAGGAAAATTTCGTATTGATTAAACAAAGATAAGAAAGAATAACAATTTAGCTAAAATTCCACCTTTACCTCTGTTATCAGGCACTTCAGACCAACATATTTTGCAAGTATAAGTTCAGAAACAGAGAAATAGAACTGACCCACGCGGATTATAACGAAGTCAGGAACAACAACTGGTTCAGCGACCAACACATTGACATTTTCCTGAAATGGGTGCTCGGCACGAGTCTATCACAGACCCAAGCAGAACAGGTGCACGTATTCAATGCCCAATTTTATTTAGCTCTCAAGCAGTGGAATCTTGACCCCGAAAATGCCCAAAACTTAGGCAGAATTCAGAGAGCAATAAGAAAAATAGACCTTCCAAGTAAGGCCCTCGTTCTGATGCCAATAATGGAGTCAAACCATTGGACACTGGCAGCAATATCCAATAAAAAAATTATTATCTTTGACCCCCTACGACCACACAATTTAGAACTCCCAGCTTTTTATATAACAAACATGTACCGCCTAATAGGGGCACCACTGGGGCCAATGTCTTTGATTTATACAAACTGTCCCCAACAAAATAACACAATAGATTGTGGGGTCTACACGATCAGACATGCAGACTACTGCCTAAAAAGATTCAACCAAGGGCTAATGATTCAATTGCCACCAGAGGAAATATCTATTTCCAAATGTCAGATCACACGTGCTCATTTAGGGAAGATTTTAGAGCGATGGTCAAAAAGAAACAACAACCAGAGCCCAACAGAGAGTGGAATTAGTAGGGCCACAGAAATATTGAAAAAAATGAAGGCAAATTGGAAAAGGGGGAAGTGGATGAAAAAGGACATGGAGATGGGTCAAATCACCTATAGGCTCATAGTGGGGAAATCTGGAAAAAGTAGCATAAGGATTTTATAATAAAAAAAAAAAAAAAAAAAAAACAATAGTAATAAGAAAAAAGGGGAATAATAATAATATTAATAATAAACTAAACAAAAATATCAAAAGGCAATAAACTGAAGCATTTAAAAGAGACCAATAACCTGTAACTCAGCGTTTGGTATTTTCTATTTTTTTTTTTTTTTTGCTTTAAATGTGGGGCATTGATTCGCTGTAGTTGCACAATAATGTTCCACATTATACTATAAACAAATGTTGCTGCAATGAACGCTAAAAAAAAAGAGAAAAAAAAAACGCTGAGTAAAGAACAATTAGCAAATTTTAAACAATAATATTTGTAAGTAATGTGATCCTATCAAAGCATTTCTAGGTCATTGAAATTAAAATAAAAAAAAAAAAAATATGTTTGAGTTTATTCACCCATACTACGTAATTAATTATATAATAGTAATTGCATGCTTGCGTGTAGCGTGCAGCCACGTATACCATAGTAATTGATTTAAATTAAAATTGAATCCCTAGATTATATTATATTAAAGATAAAATAAAACAAGACAAAGTATTAGATTAATGATTAAAAAAAAAATATATATACAATAAAAAAAATAGTATATACCTGGAGTATGTTGGGGTGTGTTTGAGTACCTCTGCAGTATCAGTTATCCAGCAATTACAGTATAATTAGTTCATATTTAATGGTAGAGTCTTGAAGGTGTGCAAAATGGCACAGAATACCAAGTGCTCAAACACAGCCTAGCAATCAAAGATTATTCTTCCTAAGGGTAACTCGCTTATAAAATAAAATTTTAAAGCAGATTATAAAAAAATAGAACACTAAAACTACAGTTAGAATAAGTTAAACGCAACCGCGGCTTATTGACAATCAACAAGAAGAATGACGGAAATGCAGATGGCAACAGCAACAACCACCACAACATCAGCTAACTTTCACATCAAGGCGCATACAGAGTTTCAAGCCGTCAACAATTTAGGAATAGCTGAAGCGACAACTCTAAACTCATCAATCATTTGGAAGCAGCCACACATTGCGGGGTAGTTAAATATACTATACCGGGTTTCAAACAGAAACTAGCCTACAGCACACATCAGCAAGAGCAGGAACTAAGACATCACAAAGAAATACTCCTCTATAACGGACATACCACCCATTGATGACAGATATTGGACCAGAACTACTTGAATTATTGATCACCAAACCAGAACTCCCAGTAATCTGCACGATCAGATTACTTCGGGAAGTCAAGTCCCAATTACAACAAGACATCTTGTAGGATTAGCAACTATATGCAATCTACTACAGAAGATGGAACGTCGTCTACCCATAGACATTAAGGAGGTAGATGATGGTTCCGTGGTTGTCATTCATACTTGCCGAGCACGCCTACATCAGTGGTTAAGCATACTTATTCAACATACTAATGGAGATAGTTCTTGGAACCAAATCCTAAAAGGGTATGGAAGCGAATTCATTGCTGTAAGTGCAGGCAACTAACAACCCGAAGACAATGAGAAGAGAGTAAAAGAGAATCCGTAACTACACCATATGAAATGATGATCAGTTTCATTATGGACTGCAGCGCGAAGTTAACAGTTTCATTGATATTGAGTTCAGAACCTTAGACGGATACAAATACGTAGAATTAAAAGCAAAGAATTCAACCTACATTTGTCTCAAGATGTTATGATACCACGGTGCTCTTGCTACATGTGAAACTGGACACAAGCAAAGTCGTCCCTAAATAAGAAGCAAGCTCCCAAATTCAGGATACACAAAAACCAAGACAGGAGATATGTAAACAAATTTACGCCATTCTGACTGGTAGGCCAGATAAGACCAATATACTGCGCATTCTGTTTCCGTTGATGTCGAGAGTCGCTATATTAAAATATACATTTAGTTAAGATCTTAATTGTTTAAGCCACTTTTGCCCAATTGCTTCTATTTTCCACCTATGGAGAAACATCTATAGCTATATGGAGGAATGTATTCCTAAGTATATACCTCATTTAAATGGCGGTCCACCGTGGAATTCTAGACAACTTTCAGCGTTAAAAAACAAAAAGAATAAATACTACAAGAAGTACAAAAGCACTGGATCCTCGTTTTATTTTAGCAAATATTCAGTTCTACGTGCGAAATATAATTTACTAAATGTACAGATGTATAAAAACTATCTTCATGTCACCAAACTTAACTTTGCCCATAACCCTAAATCGTTTTTCAACTTTGTAAACTGTAAAAGAAGAGCTTCGGGCTTTCCAAAAGTAATGAAATATTTACGTTCCGAGTCCAGTGATGAGCCTACAGTTAGCAACATGTTTGCGAAATATTTTGCTTCAACATACTCCACTGTTACGTATGAAAAGAACACTATCTACCCATACAAAATCGTTGATAATTTTACTATTTCGCCACCTGTAATAACTACCAGTCACATCTTTAATTGTTTAAATAAAACTAAGTCATCCAAGATTAGCGGCCCCGACGGGATTCCTAGTTGTGTTCTAAAAAACTGCGCTTCAGCTCTAGCAATGCCTTTGTCCATAATTTTTAATACATCATTAAAATGCGGTTACTTTCCTAAAATATGGAAAAAATCGTTTATTATTCCCTTGTTTAAGTCTGGAAACAAGTCTGATATCAGCAATTACAGAGGTATTGCAAAACTGAGTGATTTACCCAAGCTGTTCGAAAAATGTATGATTGATTGTATAACCCATCAAGTTTATCCTATTTTATCCCCATTACAACATGGTTTTCGTAAAGGATGTTCCACTGCAACCAATATTCTCCAGCTTACAACATTAGTAAACCAAGCTTTCAATAATGGCTACCATACTGACGCAATATACACCGATTTTAGTAAAGCTTTTGACAAAGTAAATCATATTCTTTTATTAAAAAAATTGGATTTATTGGGTTTTAGTAATATTTTCATCTCGTGGATAAAGTCATATCTTGTATGCAGAACGCAATCTGTTAAATTTAATAATGCAGTCTCAAGAAGTATTCAAGTTAAATCTGGTGTGCCACAAGGTAGTCACCTTGGCCCAATTCTATTTTTACTTTTTATAAATGATCTACCGGAGGCAATTAAACACTGCAACGTATTGATGTATGCTGACGACGTTAAGATATTTTTAAGTATTAAACAGCCAGCTGATCATCTTCTTCTACAGAATGACCTGGATAATTTTTACAAATGGTGTAAAATTAATTTAATGGAGTTAAATTTAAAAAAATGTAAACATCTAAATTTTTCAAGAGTTCGTGGTTCTGTATTTGCTTACAAGTTCGATTTGTACTGCTTAGACACTGTTGAAACATTTATGGATTTGGGCATATTGTTAGACTCAAAACTAAGTTTTGTGCAACATATAACGATGTCTGTGAACAAAGCGCGTAGCATTTTAGCTTTTGTGAAACGATGGTCGAAGGAATTCAACGATACTTTCATAACAAGACAACTATACATATCACTCGTAAGGCCAATTCTAGAGTATGGTTCCATCATTTGGGATCCTTACTACCAAATACATATTGATCGCATTGAGTCTGTTCAAAAACAGTTTCTTATTTTCTGCTTAAGAAACATTTACCATGACCTAACTCAACTTCCGCCGTATTCAACAAGATTAGCTGTAATTAACCTGCCTACTTTAAGAAGCCGGAGAATAATGCTCAATGTAGCTTTTTCTTATAACTTAATAAATGGTAGAATCTGCTCCGAGTTTTTATTGAGCAATGTCACGTTTAACATTCCACAACGCTCATTACGATCATTTCAACCATTATTTGTTAGAACTTTTCGTACCAACTTTGCTATGTCTGATCCACTAAGAAGATTATGTTGTTGCTTTAATGAAATGTATAATTTTATCGATTTTTCATTAGATATATATACTATTAAAATGAATATAATACTATTTTTAAATAACTAAATTTTAATACCAGATTTCTGGTTTATTGTAATAATATAGTTTGTAAGGAATTAATCCATAAACTAAATAAATAAATAAATAAAATAAATAAATATGTTTTCTCTCGCCAAAGGGTGGAGGGATGTTGTGAATCAAAGTGAACAACCCTCCTACCTACACATTGCACTAATTTGCTAACGTAGCATTAGTCAGTTCATTAACTTGGCTAATGTTACATTCTTAATAAATTGTGCAATGCTGATGTTGCAATTGGGCAAGACAACTAAAATATTAGTCTAGATAGCATTAATAATAATAATATCAATATGTAAATTCGTTATAAAGGAAAACTGTCTAGGTAGCAATAATATAATATGTAAGTTATAATTATTTAGTATAAATAGCTAGTTGTAAGACAAAACCAGGCAGAGTGATTTTTGTAAGCTGATAGCAAACAAGAAAATAAAGAATAAAATAAACAACACCTGCGATTCCTAAGGGACCCTCCAGGTTAATAGAAAATAATAAGAAAGGACGCTCTCAATTCAAACCCAAAGTACCCCACGAACCCACAACAATTGTCTGTGTTATCGAATTCTGTCCAAGATGTTGACAGACGGTTGATGCGTTCCTTGTAATAGGTAACTCTTTTCCGCGTGGCTGAATCCTTGGTGAAGTTTCGTATAACGGTGGCTATGTACTCCCCAGTTTCCTTCAGCTGACGGAGAAGTGTCTCTGCCGAATTCGCCATAGTGTTTCGTTAACACGGTTGGTCTATTTTCGGTGACCACTATGCTGTTAGAACCTTGATTACATGTGTAGTCCTTGAAGGCGTGGTGTCATGTCACGGTCGCCAGAAATGTTAAGACGAGCCTCGTTTGACTCGTTTAACTGAAGAGTTGAAGTAACTTGGTAGTTCACCGAGTCACTGAAATAAATTTCTTATTAAATTTATATTGTTGGGCGAAACTTGGTAGTTCACCAAGTTGCGGAAGTAAAGAGAACGTGTGGTTTGGATGACGGGCAAGTTGTCAATCATAAAATTTTATTCAAAATTCATCTTATTTAAATAAAAATTACAGTTAGGGAAACAACTTAAAATTAGCAACAAAATAAAATGTATGTATATATGTATATGTGAATTAAAATATAATTTAAAATATAACAAATCTACAAAACTACAAAATTCTTTTCCCACCGTTAGCCAAAAACATTTATTGTATTTCACAAATGTCTGAAAGGTGATTTTAACAGCCAAATTATTTTTCCCACCAGTCAGTTGTAGAAAAAACAGATATTGAATTTCTTGACTGTCTGGATGGTAATATAAATAAGCACGTGTAAAATGACGAATGTTATAATTTCGTGTGAATCAAGAATTATGCTGATATAATAATTCTTAAAACCTGACTGTGGGAATAATTAAAAATATGCATTTTATAACGATTTAATTCAATGTAGATTTGTTTTTATTTTGGTACCCAAAATAAAAAACAAATGAAAGAATTAACAATAGCAATATAAAATGTTCGTTAAAATTCTTACTACATAAAAATTTGTTATGTATAGAATTATATATTATTGAATTGTTATATTGTTTTTTATGTATAAATTTTAAATAAAACTTTATAAAAGTTGTAATAACAATAAACTTTTTTGTAAATGTTTTCGTTTTGTTTTTAGTTATTATATATTAACAAAAGTTACTCTTTAATAAAAAGAATAAAATAAACTTAAAATCGTATTTTTACTTTGAATTTTTGGATTTTAAATAGTTGCCCCTTTTTTTAAAAAAATCCCCTTTTTCGTGCCACTTTTATTTTTAAACCCCCTTTTTGTGCCACTTTTCGAAATTTCTCAACGGTCACGCTGATGACAACTATTCCTCACTAAAACTGATAATTCGAATTCCAAAATTATTTCAAATATAAGACTTTTTGTGCAAGAAAGAGGGTTTATTCAGCTACAATTAACGGGTAGTGGCATATGTGTACACAGCCCCGTTTTTTTATAATGATTCAATTATAATAACTGATCCTCACAAAAGTTGATATAATGACCAAATTATGACAACTAGTCCTCACTAAAATTGATATTATGACAAATTATATCAGATATAAGACCTTTTGGGCAAGAAAAAGGACGTTCTCTGCTACAATTTACAAATAGTGGCAAATGTGAACTCCGCCCCATATTTTATAATGATCAAATTATGACAACTGATCCTCACTAAAGTTGATATAATGCCCAAATTATGGCAACTAGTCCTCACTTGAATTGAAATTATTCGAATTCCAAAATTATTTCAGATAAAAGAGTTTTTGTGCAAGAAAGAGGGCATCCTCAGCTATAATTTACCGGTGGTGGCATATGTATGCATAGTTCCGTTTTTTATAATGATCCAATTATGATAACTGATCCTCACAAAAGTTGATATAATGACAAAATTATGACAAATAGTCCTCACTAAAATTGATATTATGACAAATTGTTTCAGATATAAGACTTTTTGTACAAGAAAAAAGACGTTCTGATAACTAGTCCTCAAAAAATTATGACAACTAGTCCTCACTAAAATTGATATTAATGCGAAATATTTCAGATATAAGACTTTTTGTGCAAGAAAGAGAGCTTCGTCAGCAAAAATTAGGGGTAGTATAGTCCTCACTAAAATTTATATTATGACAAATTGTTTCAGATATAAGACTTTTTGTGCAAGAAAAAGGACGTTCTCAACTACATTTTACGGGTAATGTACTCAGCCTCATATTTTTATAATGACCAAATTATGACAACTAATCCTCACTAAAGTTTATATAATAACCAAATTATGACAGTTTATCCTTACTAATGTTGATATAATTACTAAATAATGACAACTATTCCTCACTAAAACTGATAATTCGAATTCCATAATTATTTTAGATATAAGACTTTTTGTGCAAGAAAGAATGCTTCCTCAGCAACAATTAACGAGTAGTGGGATATGTGTACACAGCCCCGTTTTTTTTTTATAATGATTAAATTATGATGACTGAACCTCACAAAAGTTGACATAATGACCAAATTATGACAACTTGTCCTCACTAAAATTGATATTATGACAAATTATTTCAGATATATGACTATTTGGGCAAGAAAAAAGAACGTTCTCAACTAAAATTTACGGATAGTGGCAAATGTGTACTCCGCCCCATATTTTTATAATGATCAAATTATGGCAACTGATCCTCACTAAAATTGATATAATGCCCAAATTATGGCAACTAGTCCTCACTTAAATTGAAATTATTTGAATTCCAAAATTATTTCAGATATAAGAGTTTTTGTGCAAGAAAGAGGGCATCCTCAGCTATAATTTACCGGTGGTGGCATATGTGTACACAGATCCGTTTTTTATAATGATTCAATTATGATAACTGATCCTCACAAAAGTTGATATAATGACCAAATTATGACACTAGCCCTCACTAAAATTTATATTATGACAAAATATTTCAGATATAAGACTTTTTGGGCAAGAAAAAGGACGTTCTCAGCTACAATTTACGGATAGTGGCAAATGTGTATTTCGCCCCATATTTTTATAATGATCAAATTATGATAACTAGTCCTCACAGAAGTTGATATAATAAAAAAAAAATCAATGAGTCTAAAAGCTCACGGGCGATGTGTTAACACCTTTTTGTTTATTTATTTTATATTAAACCCACAAAAAACAAAGAGAATGCAAAGCAACAGACAAATGTACATACATACATTGTTATGTTTGCACATAAGCTACATACGTTGCTGTCTTGCTATCTCATTTTTATATATTTAGGTATAAACACGTTACTATTCTCTTTGCTATGCATAAGACAAAACCGAAGATCAACATAAAACACTTTTTTAATATTA
Source organism: Linnaemya tessellans (assembly GCA_951800035.1). NCBI lineage: Eukaryota > Metazoa > Arthropoda > Insecta > Diptera > Tachinidae > Linnaemya > Linnaemya tessellans. The sequence goes on along the minus strand of OX637532.1, from coordinate 96,691,689 downwards.
CTCCAAATTAATACTACGAATTAAAACACTTAAATTTCCGCTCGCCGATATCGAATCGCCTTAATTTTTGGCCTAAACTCTTCGTCGAAACCCGAACTAGCATTCTAATCCAAAAATTAATAAAATCGGCTATGAATTTCTGGAGAAAATCGCGTGGGAAAATTATATGAAAATCGCAAAATAATCACTTTCAATACCGACTGCCAAGCAACGAACAAACACATACTCTTACATCTTACACTTGCGTATGTATTGAAACTGATAGTTTACTGCCCTAGAGGCGCGCGTATAGATGTTAACACATCAAAAATTATGACAACTAGTCCTCACTAAAATTGATATAATGACAAGTTATTTCAGATACTTGTATAAGGGTTTTTGTGCAAGAAAGAAGGCTTCCTCAGCTAAAATTTTAGGGTAGTGGCATGTGTGTACACATCCCCGTTTTTTTATAATGATCAAATTATGATAACTAGTCCTCACAGAAGTTGATATAAAAACCAAATTATGACAACTAGTCCTCACTAAAATTGATATTATGACAAATTGTTTCAGATATAAGACTTTTTGTACAAGAAAAAAGACGTTCTGATAACTAGTCCTCACAAAAGTCTATATAATGACCAAACTATTATTATCTTATATAACTAGTCGTCACAAAAGTTGATATAATGAAAAAATTATGACAACTAGTCCTCACTAAAATTGATATTATGGCGAATTATTTCAGATATAACACTTTTTGTACAAGAAAGGGGGCGTCCTCAGCTAAAATTTAAGGGTAGTGGCATGTGTGTACACATCCTCGTGTTTTTATAATGATCAAATTATGATAACTTGTCCTCCCAGAAGTTGATATAATGACCAAATTATGACAACTAGTCCTCACTAAAATTGATATTATGACAAATTGTTTCAGATATAAGACTTTTTGTGCAAGAAAAAGGACGTTATCAACTACAATTTGCTGGTAATGTACTCAGCCTCATATTTTTATAATGACCAAATTACGACAACTAATCCTCACTAAAGTTGATATAATAACCAAATTATGACAGTTTATCCTTACTAAAGTTGATATAATGACCAAATTATGACAACTATTCCTCACTAAAACTGATAATTCGAATTCCAAAATTATTTCAGATATAAGACTTTTTGTGCAAGAAAGAGGGTTTCCTCAGCAAGAATTAACGGGTAGTGGCATATGTGTACACAGCCCCGTTTTTTTATAATGATTAAATTATGATAACTGATCCTCACAAAAGTTGACATAATGAACAAATCATGACAACTAGTCCTCACTAAAATTGATGCTATGACAAATTATTTCAGATATAAGACTTTTTGGGCAATAAAAAGGACTTTCTCAGCTACAATTTACGTATAGTGGCAAATGTGTACTCCGCCCCATATTTTTATAATGATAAAATTTTGACAACTGATCCTCACTAAAGTTGATATAATACCCAAATTATGGCAACTAGTCCTCACTTAAATTGAAATTATTTGAATTCCAAAATTATTTCAGATATAAGAGTTTTTGTGCAAGAAAGAGGGCATCCTCAGCTATAAATTACCGGTGGTGGCATATGTGTACACAGATCCGTTTTTTTATAATGATTCAATTATGATAACTGATCCTCACAAAAGTTGATATAATGACCATATTATGACAACTAGTCCTCACTAAAATTGATATTATGACAAATTATTTCAGATATAAGACTTTTTGTGCAAGAAAGAGTACTTCCTCAGCTACAATTAACGGGTAGTGGCATATGTGTACACAGCCCCGTTTTTTTAAAATGATTAAATTATGATAACTGATCCTCACAAAAGTTGATATAATGACCAAATTATGACAACTAGTTCTCACTAAAATTGATATTATGACAAATTATTTCAGATATAAAACTTTTTATGCAAGAAATAGGGCTTCCGCAGCTACAATTTACAGGTAGTGACATATGAGTACACAGTCCCGTTCTTTTACAATGATAAAATTATGAAAACTAGTCCTCACTAAAATTGATATATTGACAAATTATTTCAGATATAAGGCTTTCTGTGCAAGAAAGAAGGCGTCCTCATCTGCAATTTACGGTTAGTGGCATAAGTGTACACAGCCCCGTTTTTTATAATAATCAAGTTATTATAACTAGTCTTCACAAAAGTTGATAATATCAAATTAAAACAACTAGTCCTCACTAAAATTGATATTATGACAAATTATTTCAGATATAAAACTTTTTGTGCAAGAAAGAGGGCGCCCTCAGCTACAATTTAAGGATAGTGGCATATGTGTACTTAGCCCAGATTTTTTATAATGTCCAAACTATGACAACTAATCTTCACTAAGATTGATATTATTCGAATTCCAAAATTATTTCAGGCATAAGACTTTTTGCGCAGTAAAGAAGGCTACAATTTACAGGTAGTGGCATATGTGTACACAGCCCCATGTTTTTATAATGATCAAATTATGATAACTAGTCCTCGCAAAAGTTGATATAATGACCAAATTATGACAACTAGTGCTCACTAAAATTGATATTATGACAAATTGTTTCAGATATAAGGCTTTTTGTGCAAGAAAGAAGACGTCCTCAGCTACAATTTACAAGTAGCGGCATATGTGTCCAGAGCCCCGTTTTTTATAATGATCAAATTAGTATAACTAGTTTTCACAAAAGTTGATATAATGACAAAATTATGACAACTAGTCCTCACTAAAATTTAAATTATGGCGAATTATTTCAGATATAAGAATTGTTGTGCAAGAAAGAGGGCTTCCTCAGCAATAATTTACGGGTAGTGGCATATGTGTACAGAACCCCGTTTTTCTACAATGATAAAATTATGATTACTAGTCCTCACAAAAATTTATATAATAAGAAAATTACGACAACTAGTCCTCAAAAAAATTGATATAATGACACATCATTTTAGATATAAGGCTTTTTGTGCAAGACAGAAGGCGTTCTCATCTACAATTTTCGGTTAGTGGCATAAGTGTATACAGCCCCGTTTTTTTATACTAATAAAATTATTATAACTAGTCTTCACAAAAGTTGATATAATGACCAAATTATGACAACTAGTCCTCACTAAAATTGATATTATGACAAATTATTTCAGATATAAGACTTTTCGTGCAAGAAAGACGGCATCCTCAGCTACAATTTAAAGGTAGTGGCATATGTGTACTCAGCCCCGCTTTTTTTATAATGACCAAATTATGACAACTAGTAATCACTAAAATTGATATTCTGACTAATTATTTCAAATCCAAAACTTTTTGTGCAAGAAAGAGGACGTCCTAAGCTACAATTCACGGGTAGTGGCATATGTGTACACAGTCCCGTTTTTTATAACGATCAAATTATGATAATTAGTCCTTACAAAAGTTTATATAATGACCAAATTATGACAACTAGTATTCACTAAAATTGATATTATGAAAAATTATTTCATATATAATACTTTTTGTGCAAAAAAGAGAGCTTCCTCAGCTACAATATGACGGTAGTGGAATATGTGTACTAAGCACCGTGTTTTTTATAATGATCAAATTATAACTAGTCCTCACTAAAACTGGTAATATTCGAATTCCAAAATTATTTCAGATATAAGACTTCTTGTGCAAGAAAGAGGGCTTCCTCAACTACAATTAACGGATAGTGGCATATGTGTACACCACCCCGTTTTTTTATAATGATCAAATTATGATAACTAGTCCTCACAAAAGTTGATATAATGACCAAATTATGACAACTGGTCCTCACTAAAATTGATATTACTCATATGACAAATTATTTCAGTTTTAAGGCTTTTTGTGCAAGAATGAAGACGTCTTCAGCGGGTAGTGTCATATGTGTACACAGTCCCGTTTTTTTAAAATGATCAAATTATGATAACTAATCCTCACAAAAGTTGATATAATGACCAAATTATGACAACTAGTGCTCATTACAAATTATATTATGACAAATTGTTTCAGATATAACACTTTTTGTGCAAGAAAAAGGACGTTCTCAGCTACAATTTGCGGGTAGTGTACACAGCCCCATATTTTTATAATGACCATATTATGACAAGTAATCCTAATTAGTGTTGTTATAATACCCAAATTATGACAGTTTATCCTTACTAAAGTTGATATAATGACCAAATTATGACAAGTAGTCCTCACTAAAACTGGTAATATTCGAATTCCAAAATTATTTCAGATATAAGACTTTTTGTGCAAGAAAGAGGGCGTCCGAAGCTACAATTTATGGCTAGTGGCATATGTGTAAACAGCAACACAATAGTTTATATAATGACCAAATTATGACAACTAGTCCTCACAAAAGTTTATATAATGATCAAATTATGACAACTAGTCCTCACTAAAATTTATATTATGACCAAATTATGACAACTAATCCTCACTAAAGGTGATATAATGAACAAATTACGACAACTAGTTCTAACTTAAATTGATATTATTCGAGTTCCAAAATTATTTCGGTTATACGACTTATTGTACAAGAAAAAAGGCGTCCTCAACTACAATTTACGGGTAGTGGCATAAGTGTATACAACCCCCGTTTTTTTAAAACGATCAAGATAACTAGTCTTCACAAAAGTTTATATAATAACAAAATTATGACAACTAACCCTCGCTAAGGTTGATATTATTGGAGTTTCAAAATTATTTCAGATATAAAACTTTTTGTGCAAGAAAGAGGGCGTCTTCATCTGCAATTTACGAGTAGTGGCATATGTACTCAGCCCCGTTTTTTTATAATGACCAAATTGTACAAATTATGACAACTAACCTTCACTAAAGTTGATATTATTCGAGTTCCAAAATTATTTTATATGTAAGATTTTATGTGCAAGAAAGAAGGCGTTCTCAGCTACAATTTACTCGTAGTGGCATATGTACTCAGCGCCGTTTTTGTATAATGACAAAATTACGACAACTAGTCCTCACTAAACTTGTTATGATGACCAAATTATGATAACTAATCCTCACTAAACTTGATATGATGACCAAATTATGACAACTTATCCTCACTAAAGTTGATATATTGACCAAATTATGACAACTACTCCTCACTAAATGTGATATAATTCGAATTCCAAAATTATTTCGGATATAACACTTTTTGTGCAAGAAAAAGGGCGTCCTCAGCTACAATTTACGGGTAGTGGCATATGTGTACTCAGCCCCCTTTCTTTATAATGATCAAATTATGACAACTAATTCTCACTAAAGTTGATATGATTACCAAATTATGGCAACTAATCCTCACTAAAGTTGATATAATTACCAAATTATGACAACTAGTCCTCACTAAAATTGATATTATTCCAAAATTGTTTCGGATATAACACTTTTTGTGCAAGAAAGAGGGCGTCCTCATCTACAATTTACGAGTAGTGGCATATTTACTCAGCCCCGTTTTCTTATAATGACTTAATTATGCCAACTAGTCCTCACTAAAATTGATATTATTCGAATTCCAAAATTATTTCGGATATAACACTTTTTGTGCAAGAAAGAGGGCGTCCTCATCTATAATTTACGAGTAGTAGCATTTGTACTCAGCCCCGTTTTTTTATAATGACCAAATTATGACAACTGTGGGTGCTGTTGGCTGAAGTAGTAGAACACGAGACTATGAAGCGGAGGGTCGTGAGTTCGAGCCCGCGCTGAGTCATGAAATATTGTGTTGAATTCTTCTAAACAGCATTAGTGCGTAGTTGTGTTAGTTGTTGCCAGCCTGTTTCAATGATGAAGGCATAGTCACTGATCACTGAACATAATTGGCAGCGACTGACACTATCATGTACTAAAAGCACAGTAACAGCACCCACCTTCGTCGGCCCTGTAGCAAAAATTAGCCGGCGAAGCAGCGTTGCCATAACTTTTTCAAAAAAAAACTGCAACTTTAGAAAAAAAAAACTGGTTTTCACGTAAAAAAACTGCACATAAAAAATTCACAAAAATATATAGTTTTTTTCATATTTTTTATTAAAACATAAACATAACACAACAAATTAAATATGATATACATCTACATATAACTAAGCAATTCATTTTAATAAAAAATATATAGGTACATGGGGTTTAAATAAATAAAAAGAGTTCATTATTATTCAGATATAATACTGCCTGTTCCAGAATCTCGAGAAGTCGATGTTGTTCTCATATATATATTGAAACCAATAATTAAAAATTTAAATTTGTTTTTGTTTTCAATATAAATATGAGAACGACATCGACTTGTCGACATTGTGGAACAGGCATACATACATATATTAAAAATACAATATTAACGTAAATCGTCATTTTAGACATTTTCTACAAAAATAGAACACTTATTGTAGAAACTACCTTAACAGTTGCAAAAATCGTTAAACGACACTACTAAGTTTGACGTTTTATCAGGTTAGGCAAGTGAGCTCGTGCTCCCACCTGCAACATACCTTGGTAAAATTCAACTTGCTTTGTGGTCAGGGGTGCAAAAATATGTATGTGATAATTACATACTCGTATAAAAAAGTATAGTTAAACCTTGCCACTGTTATATTAAGCAAATGGGGTAAAATTATGGTTTCAGAAATTGGAATTAAAATAACAAACTTAAGAGTAAAAAAGTAAAATGTAAAAACTGCAAAATCTGCACAATTTACAGAAAAACTGGTTTTTTTAAAGAAAAAAACTGCAAAACTGCTCAATGCTTAGAAAAACTGTCAAATGCAGATAAATCTGCACATTTGGCAACGCTGCGGCGAAGTAAAAGGTTGAAATAGCTACAAAAACAACTATCTATCTTCTCATCTTTCCTAATCTGTCCCCTCAATACTATCCCCTCGTTTTCAGTTCCGGCGCAATGCATTGCATATATAGGGGTCATCCCCTGAGTGTTGGTCCTACTCCTAAAAAAAAAAAAACTAATCTTCACTAAAGTTGATATGATGACCAAATTATGACAACTAATCCTCACTAAAGTTGATATAATTACCAAATTATGACAACTAGTCCTCACTAAATTTGGTATTATTCGAATTCCAAAATTATTTCAGATATAAGACTTTTTGTGCAAGAAAGAGGGCGTCCGAAGCTACAATTTATGGCTAGTGGCATATGTGTAAACAGCAACACAATAGTTTATATAATGACCAAATTATGACAACTAGTCCTCACAAAAGTTTATATAATGATCAAATTATGACAACTAGTCCTCACTAAAATTTATATTATGACCAAATTATGACAACTAATCCTCACTAAAGGTGATATAATGAACAAATTACGACAACTAGTTCTAACTTAAATTGATATTATTCGAGTTCCAAAATTATTTCGGTTATACGACTTATTGTACAAGAAAAAAGGCGTCCTCAACTACAATTTACGGGTAGTGGCATAAGTGTATACAACCCCCGTTTTTTTAAAACGATCAAGATAACTAGTCTTCACAAAAGTTTATATAATAACAAAATTATGACAACTAACCCTCGCTAAGGTTGATATTATTGGAGTTTCAAAATTATTTCAGATATAAAACTTTTTGTGCAAGAAAGAGGGCGTCTTCATCTGCAATTTACGAGTAGTGGCATATGTACTCAGCCCCGTTTTTTTATAATGACCAAATTGTACAAATTATGACAACTAACCTTCACTAAAGTTGATATTATTCGAGTTCCAAAATTATTTTATATGTAAGATTTTATGTGCAAGAAAGAAGGCGTTCTCAGCTACAATTTACTCGTAGTGGCATATGTACTCAGCGCCGTTTTTGTATAATGACAAAATTACGACAACTAGTCCTCACTAAACTTGTTATGATGACCAAATTATGATAACTAATCCTCACTAAACTTGATATGATGACCAAATTATGACAACTTATCCTCACTAAAGTTGATATATTGACCAAATTATGACAACTACTCCTCACTAAAATTGATATAATTCGAATTCCAAAATTATTTCGGATATAACACTTTTTGTGCAAGAAAAAGGGCGTCCTCAGCTACAATTTACGGGTAGTGGCATATGTGTACTCAGCCCCCTTTCTTTATAATGATCAAATTATGACAACTAATTCTCACTAAAGTTGATATGATTACCAAATTATGGCAACTAATCCTCACTAAAGTTGATATAATTACCAAATTATGACAACTAGTCCTCACTAAAAAACTGCAACTTTAGAAAAAAAAAACTGGTTTTCACGTAAAAAAACTGCACATAAAAAATTCACAAAAATATATAGTTTTTTTCATATTTTTTATTAAAACATAAACATAACACAACAAATTAAATATGATATACATCTACATATAACAAAGCAATTCATTTTAATAAAAAATATATAGGTACATGGGGTTTAAATAAATAAAAAGAGTTCATTATTATTCAGATATAATACTGCCTGTTCCAGAATCTCGAGAAGTCGATGTTGTTCTCATATATATATTGAAACCAATAATTAAAAATTTAAATTTGTTTTTGTTTTCAATATAAATATGAGAACGACATCGACTTGTCGACATTGTGGAACAGGCATACATACATATATTAAAAATACAATATTAACGTAAATCGTCATTTTAGACATTTTCTACAAAAATAGAACACTTATTGTAGAAACTACCTTAACAGTTGCAAAAATCGTTAAACGACACTACTAAGTTTGACGTTTTATCAGGTTAGGCAAGTGAGCTCGTGCTCCCACCTGCAACATACCTTGGTAAAATTCAACTTGCTTTGTGGTCAGGGGTGCAAAAATATGTATGTGATAATTACATACTCGTATAAAAAAGTATAGTTAAACCTTGCCACTGTTATATTAAGCAAATGGGGTAAAATTATGGTTTCAGAAATTGGAATTAAAATAACAAACTTAAGAGTAAAAAAGTAAAATGTAAAAACTGCAAAATCTGCACAATTTACAGAAAAACTGGTTTTTTTAAAGAAAAAAACTGCAAAACTGCTCAATGCTTAGAAAAACTGTCAAATGCAGATAAATCTGCACATTTGGCAACGCTGCGGCGAAGTAAAAGGTTGAAATAGCTACAAAAACAACTATCTATCTTCTCATCTTTCCTAATCTGTCCCCTCAATACTATCCCCTCGTTTTCAGTTCCGGCGCAATGCATTGCATATATAGGGGTCATCCCCTGAGTGTTGGTCCTACTCCTAAAAAAAAAAAAACTAATCTTCACTAAAGTTGATATGATGACCAAATTATGACAACTAATCCTCACTAAAGTTGATATAATTACCAAATTATGACAACTAGTCCTCACTAAATTTGGTATTATTCGAATTCCAAAATTATTTCAGATATAAGACTTTTTGTGCAAGAAAGAGGGCGTCCGAAGCTACAATTTATGGCTAGTGGCATATGTGTAAACAGCAACACAATAGTTTATATAATGACCAAATTATGACAACTAGTCCTCACAAAAGTTTATATAATGATCAAATTATGACAACTAGTCCTCACTAAAATTTATATTATGACCAAATTATGACAACTAATCCTCACTAAAGGTGATATAATGAACAAATTACGACAACTAGTTCTAACTTAAATTGATATTATTCGAGTTCCAAAATTATTTCGGTTATACGACTTATTGTACAAGAAAAAAGGCGTCCTCAACTACAATTTACGGGTAGTGGCATAAGTGTATACAACCCCCGTTTTTTTAAAACGATCAAGATAACTAGTCTTCACAAAAGTTTATATAATAACAAAATTATGACAACTAACCCTCGCTAAGGTTGATATTATTGGAGTTTCAAAATTATTTCAGATATAAAACTTTTTGTGCAAGAAAGAGGGCGTCTTCATCTGCAATTTACGAGTAGTGGCATATGTACTCAGCCCCGTTTTTTTATAATGACCAAATTGTACAAATTATGACAACTAACCTTCACTAAAGTTGATATTATTCGAGTTCCAAAATTATTTTATATGTAAGATTTTATGTGCAAGAAAGAAGGCGTTCTCAGCTACAATTTACTCGTAGTGGCATATGTACTCAGCGCCGTTTTTGTATAATGACAAAATTACGACAACTAGTCCTCACTAAACTTGTTATGATGACCAAATTATGATAACTAATCCTCACTAAACTTGATATGATGACCAAATTATGACAACTTATCCTCACTAAAGTTGATATATTGACCAAATTATGACAACTACTCCTCACTAAAATTGATATAATTCGAATTCCAAAATTATTTCGGATATAACACTTTTTGTGCAAGAAAAAGGGCGTCCTCAGCTACAATTTACGGGTAGTGGCATATGTGTACTCAGCCCCCTTTCTTTATAATGATCAAATTATGACAACTAATTCTCACTAAAGTTGATATGATTACCAAATTATGGCAACTAATCCTCACTAAAGTTGATATAATTACCAAATTATGACAACTAGTCCTCACTAAAATTGATATTATTCCAAAATTGTTTCGGATATAACACTTTTTGTGCAAGAAAGAGGGCGTCCTCATCTACAATTTACGAGTAGTGGCATATTTACTCAGCCCCGTTTTCTTATAATGACTTAATTATGCCAACTAGTCCTCACTAAAATTGATATTATTCGAATTCCAAAATTATTTCGGATATAACACTTTTTGTGCAAGAAAGAGGGCGTCCTCATCTATAATTTACGAGTAGTAGCATTTGTACTCAGCCCCGTTTTTTTATAATGACCAAATTATGACAACTGTGGGTGCTGTTGGCTGAAGTAGTAGAACACGAGACTATGAAGCGGAGGGTCGTGAGTTCGAGCCCGCGCTGAGTCATGAAATATTGTGTTGAATTCTTCTAAACAGCATTAGTGCGTAGTTGTGTTAGTTGTTGCCAGCCTGTTTCAATGATGAAGGCATAGTCACTGATCACTGAACATAATTGGCAGCGACTGACACTATCATGTACTAAAAGCACAGTAACAGCACCCACCTTCGTCGGCCCTGTAGCAAAAATTAGCCGGCGAAGCAGCGTTGCCATAACTTTTTCAAAAAAAAACTGCAACTTTAGAAAAAAAAAACTGGTTTTCACGTAAAAAAACTGCACATAAAAAATTCACAAAAATATATAGTTTTTTTCATATTTTTTATTAAAACATAAACATAACACAACAAATTAAATATGATATACATCTACATATAACAAAGCAATTCATTTTAATAAAAAATATATAGGTACATGGGGTTTAAATAAATAAAAAGAGTTCATTATTATTCAGATATAATACTGCCTGTTCCAGAATCTCGAGAAGTCGATGTTGTTCTCATATATATATTGAAACCAATAATTAAAAATTTAAATTTGTTTTTGTTTTCAATATAAATATGAGAACGACATCGACTTGTCGACATTGTGGAACAGGCATACATACATATATTAAAAATACAATATTAACGTAAATCGTCATTTTAGACATTTTCTACAAAAATAGAACACTTATTGTAGAAACTACCTTAACAGTTGCAAAAATCGTTAAACGACACTACTAAGTTTGACGTTTTATCAGGTTAGGCAAGTGAGCTCGTGCTCCCACCTGCAACATACCTTGGTAAAATTCAACTTGCTTTGTGGTCAGGGGTGCAAAAATATGTATGTGATAATTACATACTCGTATAAAAAAGTATAGTTAAACCTTGCCACTGTTATATTAAGCAAATGGGGTAAAATTATGGTTTCAGAAATTGGAATTAAAATAACAAACTTAAGAGTAAAAAAGTAAAATGTAAAAACTGCAAAATCTGCACAATTTACAGAAAAACTGGTTTTTTTAAAGAAAAAAACTGCAAAACTGCTCAATGCTTAGAAAAACTGTCAAATGCAGATAAATCTGCACATTTGGCAACGCTGCGGCGAAGTAAAAGGTTGAAATAGCTACAAAAACAACTATCTATCTTCTCATCTTTCCTAATCTGTCCCCTCAATACTATCCCCTCGTTTTCAGTTCCGGCGCAATGCATTGCATATATAGGGGTCATCCCCTGAGTGTTGGTCCTACTCCTAAAAAAAAAAAACTAATCTTCACTAAAGTTGATATGATGACCAAATTATGACAACTAATCCTCACTAAAGTTGATATAATTACCAAATTATGACAACTAGTCCTCACTAAATTTGGTATTATTCGAATTCCAAAATTATTTCAGATATAATACTTTTTGTGCACTAGTCCTCACTAAAATTGATATTATTCCAAATTTATTTCGGATATAACACTTTTTGTGCAAGAAAAGAGGGCGTCCTCAGCTACAATCTCCGGGTAGTGGCGTATGTGTGTTCAGTCCCGTTTTTTTTAATGACCAAATTATGACAACTAGTCGTCACTAAAATTTATTTTATTCGAATTCCAAAATTATTGCAAATATTAAACTTTTTGTGCAAGAAAGAGGGCGCCCTCAACTACAATCTACGGGTAGTGACACATGTGTACTCAGCACCATTTTTTTATAATGACCAAATTATGACAACTAATCCTCACTAAAGTTGATATGATGACCAAATTATGACTGCTAATTCTCACTAAAGTTTTATAATAATCACATTATGACAACTAATATTCACTAAAGTTGATATTATTCGAATTCAAATATTATTTCAGAAACAATTCTTTTTTAAATTGATGTTATTTAAATTCCAAAAATATTTCAGATATAAGACCTTTTCGGCCACAGTTTGCTGGTAGTGGCATATATATACTCATTCTCGTTTTTTAATTTTTTTTTTAAATTGATGTTATTCGAATTCCAAATTTATTTCAGAAATTTTTTTTAAGCTGATATTATTTGAATTCCAAAATTATTTCATATATAAGACTTTTTCTGCAATATAGAGGGCTTCTTCGGCCGCAATTTGCAGGTAGTGGTATATGTGTACTTATTCCCGTTTTATTGAAATAATTTTTTTTAAATTGATATTATTCGAATTCCAAAATTATTTCAGTTGTAAGACTTTTTCCGCAACATAGAGGGTTTCCTCGGCCACAATTTGCGGGTAGTGGCAAAAATGTACTCATCTCCGTTTTTTATACCTTTAACTAAAAATTGAAAGGGTATATCCAGGTTTGTCATTTCGTATCTTGTTTTGTAATTTCTTCGATATTCACATGGGACGCCATAAAGTATATATATTCTAGATCCTTATGAATAGCGATGACGATTGAGCAACGTCCGTCTGTCTGTACGTTTTCCCAAGCCCCCAGAAAATATAGAGACTTCGTTCTTGGAGCGTTGAAGTGAAAGTGAACTTAAATAGATTGGTATTGAAATTCAGAAAAATCCGAAGTACGGTTCCAGAGCTGAGAAGCTTACACCTATTTTTCGGCCCAAAATTAATACCAAAAAATTTTGTAAATTAAACCTATTTCATCCTTTGGGAAGCATCAATGGTCTATTAAAAACTAAACAAACAAATTCCAGGGATGGGATATAAATAGTTTTTCTTTTGTTCCATTCACTATTTTGTAGTACATGTAATAACTAAAATGGTTAAAAATTTTAAGTTTTTCTTAAATAAAACCACTTCCAGGAGTGGGAAATTGAATTTTTTTATATATAGAAGTAACCAAAAAGGCAACTGACGTTTTTTTTTTTGCTAACTAAAACAATTTTATAATTTAGAAAGAACAGACTTAGTATCAAAAATTAAAAAAAAAGTTAAAATTTCGAATCCAGGATTGGAAAAGTGCAATATTTTGTAGTACATAAAAGTGGCCGTAATGGTTAAAAATTTTAAATTTATTTTAAATAAACCTAATTTTTACCTCATGAAGAGTTGCACTGATTAAAAAAAAACAAAAACAAATTAAAATTTCGCTTGCAGGGTTGGGAAAACGAATGTTTTTTTTTGATACATGCAATATTTAGGAGTACATGTAATAACCAAAATGGTTAAAAATTTTGAGTTTTTCTCAAACAAAACCACTTTATATCTCATGAAGATTTGCATTGATAAAAAAAAATTTTTAAATTAAAATTTCGCTTCCAAGGTTGGGAAATTGAAATTTGTTTATACATAAAAGTACCCAAAAAGGCAACTGACGTTGCTTTTTTTTGCTAACTAAAACTATTTTATAATTCAGAAAGAACAGAGTTGGTAACAAAAATTTAAAAAAAATCAAAATTCCGAATCCAGGGTAGGACAAGTGCAATATTTTGTAATACATGAAGGTGACCGAAATTGTTAAACATTTTTAATTTTTTTTATATAAAACTACTTTATACCTCAAGAAGACTTGCACTGATAATATATAAAAAATTTCGCTTCCAGGTTTCTTGTAGTACATGTAATAACCAAAATGGTTGCAAAGTTGAAATTTTTCTTAAATAAAATGACTTTTTACCTAATGAATACTATCATTGGAAAAAAGAAAAAAAACCAAAAAACAAAATTGGTGTTAAAATCTTAAAAAATCAAAATTTCGTTTCCAGGGTTGGACAAGTTAAATATTTTATAATAGATGAATGTGGCCAAAAAGCTTAAAAATGTTAATTTTTTTGTCCAGTAAAACTATGTTATACGTCACTAAGGATTGCATTGGTAAAAAGAAAATCGCTTCCAGAGTTGGAAAATCGAAATTTTTTGGTACACAAAAGTACATACATAAATTCCAAATTTTGTGTTTTTAGTGAATTGAACCTATTTAATACTTCAGGAAGAATTAAATTGGTATTAAAAATTTTTAAAATTAAAAACTTGGTTCCAGGGTTGGAAATAATTTTTATGATTAATATATGTACATACTTTATATATGCAGAAGAAATATATTAGTATTAAAAACCAAAAAAATCTAAAAGACTCATCCACGGTTGGACAATTAGAACTTTTTGGGGTACATGATACGGATTATTTCTTTTTGTTTGTAAATTAAACATATTTAATACTTTTGTAAGACGTTCATAGGTATTAAAAATAAGAACAGCCAAACATTTAGCTTCCTAGCCAACAAATTTTAACGTTTTCTTACATATAAAAGTAACTGATAACATCATTCTAATTTTTTAATTAAACCTACTTTCGGTTTCAGCAAGAAAGAAAGAAAGAAGAATTAAATCTGTGAAGGGTATTTAAGATTCGGCACAACCGAATATAGCACTTTTACTTGTTTAAATTGATATTATTTGAATTCCAAAATTATTTAAGATATAAGACAACAATATAGAGGGCTTCCTGGGCCCTCTATATTGGGCATATGTGTACTCATCCCCGTTATGACCAAATTATGACCACTAATGCTCTCAAGCCAATTTTTAGGAAAAATTTTTTTTAAATTGCTATTACTCGAATTTTAAAATTTATTTCAGATGTAAGACTTTTCTGCAATATAGAGGGCTTTCTCAGAAATGATTTGCTGTGGCATATGAGTACTCATCCCTCTTTTTTTATAATGACCAAACTATGACAACTAATCTTCTCAAGAAATTTTTTTTAAACAATTGTTTTTATACCCTCCAAAAAAGAATATGGGGGGTATATTCACTTTGTCATTCTGTTTGTAACGCGACGAAATATCTATCTGAGACCCCATAAAGTATATATATTCTTTATCAGTGCTGAAATCTAAGACGATCTTGGCATGTCCGTCCGTCTGTAGAAATCACGATTCATTCCAAACAAAAAGAGCTAGACTCTTGAAATTTGGTATAAATATACCTTGAAGGATGGCACAGGTTAAGTTTGGAGATGGGCTAAATCGAGCAACAGAGAAAACAATTCCTCTAAGAAGAACTAGACCCACCTCTAAAAAACAACATATTTTTTATATTGCTATATTAAATTGAATTCAGATATATATGCTAATTGTTCGAAATTTGTTTTTAAATCTCAGAGAGGCATGATAAATATTCAAAGGCACAAAGGAAAGTTAACATCAGTTTTTAATTATTCAACTTACACAGCAGAGCAGAACAGCTGTTTTCGAAAGCCGTAACACTTTCATCATCAGTGATCAAGTGTATTGTGTTTGTCACCACTTATTAGGTGGCTTAGTAGAATGTGATAACAGTTCAGACGGCTCCAAGCGGGGAGGGAGGGTCGGTGGGGGTGTCTTTATTCCAGACTTTGGAATCGAGATGTCCTTCAGACTCCCGAACGAATGTAGCATATTACAGGCGCAAATATCTGCCATCAGAAAAGCAGAGCTGCTAAAGTTTTATCGGATTTCGGACCGTGATATCCAATTCATCACCGACAGGCTGCGATAAGGTCCCTTATGGGGGTGTATAGCACATCCCAACTTGTCTAGGAATGTTTCAGAGCGGAACATTCACGCATAACCTTAAACTGGGTGCGAGGTCATGGGACCACCATAGGCATAGGCTAGGACAGGAACCGCACTTCAGGAGGCCGACACTGAACAACTGATTGGGATTCCACTCTCATCCCGCTGGAGACGCTTTGATGCTGCACTATTTGAATTGGCTCAGGACAGGTGGTTCAGGGAATCCACCTGCGAGATATCAAGAGTTTTATGGCCCCGCCTGGACTCTAGGAGGACAAAGGATCTTTTGAATTTGGCAAGAGGTCATTTGCGCAGTATGGTGGCCACACTTACTGGTTACTGCAATTTTGCGGTCCATGCTAGGCGCATGGGTATCCCCTACAACGACCATTGCTCCGGCTGCAATGACGAGGAGGAGGAAGAGATCATTACGCACTTCCTCTGTTTCTGTCCTGCTCTGGAGGAGCAGCGCTTACGATCTCTGGGCAGTACACGCTCTAGAGACATTTCGGAGATGTCAGGTATGGATCTGAGGAACCTGAGTCCCTTTATTAGGAGCAGTGGCTTGTTCGGCAGCTAACTCCCTTGGGGAGTGCGTGCACGACCAAGAAATTCTCTCTTGTCCCATCTTCTGGCTATTTTTTCTACCAAAACTTCGACTATCTCTTCCTTATTTTAGGTTAGGTTAGGTTGAAAAGAGGGGCATAAGCATCCCAATCCGTCCTGGATTACACTTAGGCCTCATAGGCCTGTTGTGCGCTCTATAACAAGGAGTTCCCATTCTACTGCAGGGAGCCTCCACCGATACCATGGAAACCTCTGAGCTTGATTACTCAAGAGCCTAGTTTCTTCAATGTACTTCCTTAAGTCTTTCCAATTAGAGCGCCTAAGAAATTCCATCTCCTGTATAATCTCCTGATTAAATGTTTGTCTTCTGACTTGGCTAAAAGCTCGACAGTAGCACAAGTAGTGCTCCAGTGTCTCGTCCTCTTCCTGGCCAACGATACCCATTCGTGCCAGGTGAGTCCTTAACTCTGTATGTCCTCTTATTAAATAAACTAACCTCCTTAGTGCTGTCCTATTCAATGTAAGGACCTCCTACCATCTGGGTCCCCCATAGAATTCTAGTCACCCTACATACGGTAGAGTTCTGCCAACCTCTTTTATGCAATTCTTTAGCCCATCGCTTTAGTTCGTTTTTAAAAACCAGAAATGGCTTCGGACTATCCAGTGTGATGTTCGCCATTAATGCTTCCATCTTTGCTAGTCTATCTGCCTCAACATTTCCAGGTATCCCCTGATGTCCTAGGATCCATATTATCTCTATTCTCCACAGTGCGTCTATGAGTTAATCTCATCCTTGCACTGTAGTACACACCGAGATTGAACCACATGATCCCTCAGGGGCTCGATGACCTTCCTACTATCCGTGAATATACGAACCGGTAGTCGATTTCCTTCAACCATTTTATCCCTTCGGCAATAGCCACGATCTCACTCTGAAATACCGTGCTATGATTCGGCAGGCGGAAGTATTTGCAAAAGTTACGACCCATGTCACAGAAACGTCCACCCGATAGGTCACCAATCCTCGACCCGTCCGTGTATAGGTTAGTTATGGGGTTCATTGTACCTGCATCCTCCCACTCCATACCTTCCGATATTATGGTGGTGCAGTGTGATTGTACATATCTAATAGGGATTCTATCGCACGTGACCGTGCGAGCGTTGTTCCCGGGTAAGACGTGTACTATACTCTGCTGTTTGGTTGTGTGTTCCCTTGTCAGCCACTCACCCATTACCATCAATCTCGTAGCAGCCAGAGCTGCTTCGTATTTAACCTGTATATCAATAGGCAGTATTGATAGAATATTTTCCATCGCCTTAGTTGATGTGGTTCTCATTGCGCCACAGATGCCGATACAGCACTGTCCTTGTATCCTTTGAAGATGTTTGATATTAACCTTCCTCTCCAAGGACGTCCACCATACTAACGAGGCGTACGTCACAATTGGTCTTACCACAGTCGTATAGAGCCAGTGTGCCAACTTTGGGCTCATTTCCCATTTGGACCCGATTGCCCTTCTGCAATAGGTGCTGTTGGCATATATATATATATATATATATATATATATATATATATATATATATATATACAGTGTAAGCTCGTTAATCCGAATTAATGATTGCATGCCCCGATTCGGATTATCGAAATATTCGGATTATTGGATAGGCTGTTATAATAAATAAAAATAAAATAAACTCCTGATATAATTTAAAAATAAGTTTATTTCAGTCAAAAAAGGAAAAAACAACGATTTTGTAAAAAAAAAACAAGTAAACACGTTATATTCGACCGGGTCGAATCTTAAATACCCTCCAAATATTTAGTAAGTGAATTTAAAATGTTTAACTTGGTGGGACAGAGTTCCTTTATATAATATCGTACGTCAATGCCCACTAAATGGGGCGGGGTTGAAAAAATAGACAATATCATGTTTTCCACAGACGAACGTATGGGCATTGCTAGACCGTCTTAGACTTCATCACTGATCAAGAATATACATATTTACCTTATAGGGTCAAATTCTCTTTGGAGGGTATAAAAACTGTATTTTGGCGTTGTCGTTCTGGCAAGGGCTGTGGGGGAAACATTTCACCTTTGTCATAAAACTCTAAAAATAAATGGTTGGGATAATTATATACAAAATAAAATTTTATATATTTTTTTATAGGGTCAATTACGCGGCAAAGGGGGGAAGGGGGTAGGATAGAAATAGGCAGTCATAAAGCTCTAAAAATAAATGCTTGAGATGATTATACATATACAAAATTTAAATTTTTTTTTTTGTATGATTATATACAAAATTAAAATTTCTTTTTCTTGATAGGGTCATTTAGGGGACAAAAGGAGAGGAGGGGGTAGGGCAGAAACAGGTAGTCATAAAACTCTAAAAATAAATGTTTGGGATGATTATATACAAAATTTAAATCTTTTTTTTTCTTGATAGGGTCATTTAGCGGGCAAAGGGGGAGGAGGGGGTAGGCAGAAATCGGCAGTCATAAAGCTCTAAACACAAATGCGATGAGATGATTATATACAAAATTTAAAAAAAATTTTTTTTTTTGGTAGGGTCATTTAGAGGGTGAAGGGGGAGGAAGTGGTAGGGCAGAGTAGTACCAGGTTACGTCTCAGCTTCGTCATTAAGGCTTAAAAATGTTATTTTTAAAGAATGTAGGCTTAAGTAAAACAATTTGTTAAATTGGTATGCCATTTTTGCCCACTAAAGTGGGCGGGGTCCAAAAATTATTATTTTTATTTTATGGCTCCAAATTTAAGGCGTTGGACCGTATTTGACATAAAAATATATCATTTGCTTAACATAATAACCAAAAAACTTTAAAAATTATGTTGTTTTTTCTGGGTTGGTTTAGTTCTTCTTAGGGGAACTTTTTTCCCTCTTGCCCGATTTAGCCCATCTTCGAACTTAACCTGCTCTAAGCTTCAAAATATATTTATACCAAATTTTAAAGGTTTAGCTCTTTTCGTTCGGACTGAATCGTGATTTCCACAGACGGACGGACGGACATGCTCAGATCGTCTTAGATTTCATCACTGATCAAGAATATATATACTTTATGGGGTCTGAGATGGATATTTCGATGCGTTACAAACGGAATGACAAAGTGAATATACCCTCCAAATTCTTTTTTGGAGGGTATAAAAATATTTCATTTGAAAAGGTCAACAAAATAACAATTACACAAAATCAAAATATACATTCCAATGATGTCCCGTCAGTTTTCACATACGATACGATAACAAACAACACAAGAATAAGAAAAGAAAAAAAAAATTCGGTTTAGCGAGCTGCAATCAATGCGGACTATAAAATAGGCAATGCTAAATATTTTCAATTCGGATTACTGGATACTTCGGATTACACACCGTTCGGATTAACGAGCTTACACTGTATATATATATATATATATATATATATATATATATATATATATATATATATATATATATATATATATTTATATGTATATTAGTGTGTCCCCAAAAAATTTTTTTTTCAATTTAGGTTTAACCTTCACCACTGTAAGGCAGCGTCTGCTGCGTTGACCCTCCGGCTCTCGGAGAGCGGAGAGGATATTGCGCTAATCCAGGAGCCATGGACCTCCAAAGGCAAAATTCTTAGACTTGGAGTAAAGGGCTACAAACTGCTGTATGCCAAAAACTCAGGTAATGATGAAAAGAACATTAGATCCTGCATTCTAGCGAAAGCCAACCTGAATATCTTCATTTTATCTAATTATAGTGATGAAGATACGGTGACTGCAGCCTGGGAGACAGGACAAACCTCTGTGTGGTTTGCCTCCTGCTATATGGCCCACGACCATCAGGGCCCACCTCCAAGTAACCTGGTCCGTAACTTGGTCCAGGTTGTAAATGCAAAAGGTGCTCCCATAATACTTGGAGCCGACGCAAATGCGCACCACCATATCTGGGGCAGAACAAACACAAATGAAAGGGGTGAGTGTATCTTTGATTTCATTCTAGAAAATAAACTAGTGGTGTCAAATCAGGGTTCAGAACCAACTTTTATTGTATCGAACAGACAGGGGGTGTTAGATATAACACTTGTTAGCGCAAAACTTGCCAATTTAATTCGAGATTGGAAGGTCTCCTCTGACTGTTCCTTCTCTGACCATCGCTATCTAACCTTCGCGGTTGGCAACTTAGGTAGTAACATAAGACTGTGCGTCAACAGACAAGGAACAAATTGGGAGGAACAAAGCTGTATCCTCACCAATTATATTGCGTATCCTGTAGGCCATGCGACAACGCAGCTCTCGTAATTCCATGGTTACTGGCTATATATAAAGCTTGTATCCTTTGGTCATATATTCCAACAAGGTGGATTAAATGCGTAGTGATCTTCATTCCTAAAGGAGGGAAGACTTCGCACACTGAGGCGAAGGATTTCAGACCCATAAGCCTGACATCCTTCCTTTTGAAAACACTGGAGAGGGTTATTGATGTTCACATAAAAGCATCCATAAATCACTCTCTCCTCTCCGCGTCTCAACATGCCTACACCAAAGGTAAATCGACTGAGACTGCCCTTCACTCGCTCGTGGGACATATAGAAAAGTCTCTTGAGCACAAGGAGTATACTATGGCCGCCTTCATGGACATTGAAGGGGCCTTTAACAATATCGATCCAATGTCAATTATTCACACTCTAGGCGAGATGGGTATTGACCGGACGACTATTCGGCTTATTGAAAATTTGCTCTCACGCAGAATTATTACTTCCACCCTAGGTGTAGCCACCATCACCAGGAGGGCCCACAGGGGAACCCCGCAGGGTGGGGTGCTGTCACCCTTATTGTGGAATGTAACGATGAATCTGTTGCTCAGAAGTCTGGAGACCATGGGTATTAAAACTGTTGCATATGCAGATGATGTTGCAGTGGCAATATCAGGTTTCCATTTGGACACTATGTCACGGAGGCTGGAGACAGCTTTTAAAGGGGTTAACGATTGGTGTTTGAGATGCGGACTCAGCGTCAACCCTACAAAAACGGAACTGGTACTCTTCTCGAGAAGGTACAAGATTCCCCCATTCATCCACCCAAAACTAAATGGCATTACCCTGGACCTCTCGGATAAAGTCAAATACTTGGGTATCGTGATTGATAGTAAGCTATCATGGACTTATAATGTCCATGAAAGAGTGAGGAAAGCCTTGGTGGCAATTTACGTCTGTAGGAAAGCCATTGGCCCTACCTGGGGCATAAGTCCAAAGGGGGTAAATTGGATACTAGAGACTGTGATAAAACCTATACTATTCTATGGTATTGTGGTCTGGTGGAAAGCACTGGACGTAGCGAGAAGCCGATCTTACATGGAGAGGGTTCTCCGTAGAATGGCACTTATGATAACGGGTGCTCTTAGAACTACGACAACAAGGGCGCTTTTTGCTGTGCTGTGCTGGCTTCCGGCAGACCTGACTGCTAGGAAGCTGACTCTACGCACTGCAGTCAGAATGAACACAATAGGCGCATGGACCTATAGACCATGGGGTCATGCTAGCATTCTAGACACGATGGGTAATCTACCACATCTTATCGACTACTGCACTCCGGTACCCTACCTCAGTAGTAAATTTAAATTTTCTCTGGCGGAAGGGTTCTCCCCACTGCATGGATCCGTGCAGATTTTTACGGACGGTTCCAAACGGGGGGGGGGCAGGGTCGGTGGGGGTGTCTTTATTCCAGACTTTGGAATCGAGATGTCCTTCAGACTCCCGGAGGAGTGTAGCGTATTGCAGGCGGAAATATCTGCTATTAAAAGGGCAGCGTTATGGCTAAGGTTTTATCGGATATCGAACCGGGACATCCAATTCATTACCGACAGTCAAGCTGCAATAAGGTCTCTTACGGGGGTGTATAGCACATCCCTACTTGTCCAGGAATGCCGCGGAGCCCTTGACAGACTTGCGGAACATTCACGCATCACCTTGAACTGTGTGCGGGGACATGGGACCACCACGGGCAACATTAGGGCGGATGAACTGGCGGGGAGAGGAACCACACTTCAGGAAGCCGACATCGACCAACTAAGTGGAATTCCACTATCATCTTGCTGGAGACGCTTTGATGTTGCACTATTCGAATTGGCTCAGGACAGGTGGTTCAGAGAATCCACTTGCGAGATATCAAGAGTCTTATGGCCCCGCCTAGACTCTAGGAGAACGAAGGATCTTTTGAACTTCGCAAGAGGTCAGCTACGTAATATAGTGGCCACACTGAATGGTCACTGCACCTTTGGGATCCATGCCAGGCGCATGGGGCTCCCCTATAACGACTACTGCTCCAGTTGCAATGATGAGGAGGAGGAGGAAAGCATTGCACACCTCCTCTGCTTCTGTCCTGCTCTGGAGGAGCAGCGCCTACAGTCTCTGGGCAAGGCACGCTTTGGAGACATTTCGGAGATATCGGAGATAGGGCTGAGATACCTGAGTCTCTTTATTAGGAGCAGTGGCTGGTACGGCAGCTGACTCCCCTGGGGCGTGTATGCACGACCATAACTCCTGGTTTATGTATCCCATCTTCTTCCTCACTATCCTTTTACCTTAACTTTCGACTATCCCTACTTCTTCTTTTTTTTCTTATCTTTTCAATCCTCTTAAATACAGGTGTCACAAAGGGATCAAAATAATTGCCCCAAGTGGGCTGGTCTCTGTTTTTCCTTTCACCAGCAACCTGCTAACCTAACCTAACCTAACCTAGGTTTAGAGGTCGCTAAAATCGAATTTAACCTAAAAATCGGTTTTTCTCGACTTTTTTTGAATTTTGCTCATTACTCGGCCCATTATCACGATTTTCTTTGTACCAAAGTATTTTTTTTTATAGAAAACTCTTTAAACTTTACTTCACTGTGCAGATATTATAAGGTTCGGTTATTTTTTTGCTCATTTGGGTACCCCTTATGACATTTTTTGTACATTTTGCATAAATTTCAAAAACATTGCGTTGTAACTTTTAAAATTTCTATTGAGGTTAAAAAAACTAATGATTAAGGTGGATAAATTCTTAGTCATTTAGAAAAAAAATATACTGAATTTGCTCCTACCGTTTCAAAGTTATACCCTTTTTATCTTGGACCAGCACTTAGGGGATGACCCCTATATATGCAATGCATTGCGCCGGAAGTGAAAACGAAGGGATAGTATTGGGGGGACAGATTAGGAAAATTGAGAAGATAGACAGTTTTTTTTTTTAGCTATTTCAAACTTTTTTTTTTACTCCGCCGACTAATTTTTGCTACAAGGCCGACGAAGGTGGGTGCTGTTACTCTGCTTTTAGTACATGATAGTGTCAGTCGCCGCCAATTATGTTCAGTGACCAGTGCTATGGTCATGGTCGTTAGCCACAACCGCTAGACTGCTCAAATTTGGCGAAGGAATGGCCAAATTAGAAGCAGCAGTTTTTCATTTACATGCTCGCAAACAACAGTGAGCCAGAGTCTAACAAAATTGCTACACTTTTGTGGCTAATTGGTAAACGGGGTATAGAAATATATAATTCCATATTTCCTTACAATGGTAATTTGGAAAATATGTTTGATGTCGCTACTACAAGTAGCGGAGCACCCAACGTTAACTTCGCTGCAAACACCAGCAACGCAGGTGGAAACAGCGCAAATAACGCCCGATGACGGGATTGGAAAATTTCCTGTTACTTGTTCGATTGTATTGCAGGACGGTTCTAGTTCGGTGTTGCACTATAGGAAACGCATTCCTATGTCATTACATGATAGGCTAAGGGCCGAGTTGATTAAACTGGAAAAGATAGGAATAATTAGTTCGGTTGACTATCCTACGAACTGGGTCAACAATATTCAGATTGTAGAGAAACCGGACGGGTCACTTCGGGTTTGTCTCGACCCAAGGCCACTTAATAGGTGCATTAAGAGGGAACATTTTCTGATTCCTAAGTATGAGGACATTTTGATTCGTTTATCGGGCAAACGTGTATTCACCGTACTTGATTTGAAAAATGGTTTTTGGCAGGTTGAACTTGACCGACAAAGGTCGGATTTGACAACATTTATGACCCCATTCGGGCGCTATAGGTGGAATAGGTTGCCTTTTGGCATAAGTAGTGCCACGGAGATGTTTCAGCGTCGGATGGTCCAAGTATTTGGAGATATCCCTGGTGTCGAAATCTATTTTGACGACATGGCAATAGTGGGTAGGGATCATGAGGATCATGATAGGACGCTTGCGCTTGTGTTAGAACGAGCTCGGAAGAATAATATTAAGTTTAATCCCCAGAAGATACAATATAGAACAGGGGAGGTAAAATTTATGGGATATATTGTTTCGAATGACTGTGTTAAACCTGATAGATGTTATATTGAGGCAATTACTAATATGCCAACACCACAGAATAAAAGTGACGTTTTGAGACTTCTTGGATTGTATAAATTTTTGGGTAAGTTTATCCCGAATTTGTCGAGGCGTACAGCTGCTTTACGAGAGCTCTCCTGGAATGACGTTGAATGGAAGTGGTCGGATGTACATAATAGGAAAGTGGACGTACTTTCTAAGTCTATAACGATTGCCCCTCTGTTGGCATTATACGACCATGATCAACCAATTTGTATTCAGACTAATGCGTCAAAGGATGGCCTTGGTAGTGTGTTATTACAAAACGATATACCTGTAGCATATGCATTTCGAACTCTGTCAAGGAATGAGCAAAAATGGGCCCAAAAGGAAAAGGAACTGCTGGCAATCGTGTCTGCGTGTAAACGATTCCATTATTTTGTATATGACCGATAATTTATCGTGCATTCGGACCATAAGCCGCTTGAACCCCTGATGAAACGGGACATTGACGATGTGACTCCCCGTCTTCGTAGAATATTCATGTATTTGCTCAAGTACCCGGGTATGTCCATTGTATATAGGCCAGGGAAACAAATGTTGGTTGCAGATTGTTTGTCACGTGCTGCTCTGCCAGAAATTGAGGATATGAGAGAGGAATTATCGGGGATGATTCACTCATTGTCGGGAAAGATTTGCATGTCGCCGGATAACAGTAAGAGTTACGCGAGTTTTTTAAAGGCGGATGAACGTTATAGTCTTATTGCCAAATACGTAGAATCGGGTTGGACATCATATCATCAGCTGGATGATTTTAGTCAGTTGTTTCCTAAATACAGGGTGGAATTACATTACGAAAATGGTCTATTGTTCAAGGACCATCGTCTTGTGATTCCAACAAATATGCAGAGAACTATATGTAAGATGTTGCATGAATCACATCTTGGAATCGAGAAAACATTGGGCCGTGCCCGCACACAATTTTTCTGGCCGGGGATGGCAAATGACTGAAATAGTTAAGGGCTGTGGCATATGCGAGCAATTTGCACGGAACAATCAAAAGGAGCCTTTGGTACAGGATACTATGCCAGAATATCCATTTCATAGGGTGGGTATTGATATATATGAATATGCGGGTTATTCCCACTTGGCTTTCGGGTTTCATTTGTTCTAGGAAGGTAGTTGAGAAATCTGCTCGTCATTGTATCAGTGTACTTGAGGGAATATTTTGCGAATACGGGTACCCTACTTATTAGGGTACCCTACTTATTAGGGGCGATAATAACCCATTTAACTCAAGAGAATTCGATAGGTATGCCAATGAGAACAACATAGAATTGGTATTTTCCAGTCCTCGTTATCCTCAGAGTAACGGATTAGCGGAGAAAGGCGTAGCAATAGCTAAGGGTATTTTGAAACGTTGTTTCGAGGCGGCATAAGTTGAGAGGTTTCAGTATTATTTATTGGAATTTAACGTGACTCCGGTTGCTAGCATGGGTGTCTCTCCGGCTCAGTTATTTTTTGGTCGGCAGGTGAAACCACGTTTACCTACTTCTAGCAAATAGTGGCAATACGGGAAAATTGTAAACAGATTTAATGATCGCTCATGTATTGTAGCGGATAAAGCCTGTTTCGTCGTAACAGACGGCTTATAAAAACTACTAACAATAATGACTATACTTCGAGTGATTTGCTATATGAGGATCATATTGCAAACCACAGGAATAATGTCCAGAAGTCGACAATGAACCTACCAATTGTGAATACACAATGCGAACCACTTTCGGCCGCTGGGCATTGAGATAGTCATTGTTGTAGTAGGCCGAGATCTGAAATAACCGATCAATCAGTTGGAGACTCGTCTGATTCGTCCGTTTATCATGAGGCTGATTGTGACAGTTATGGATCTGCGAGTGACCCTGAAGATTCTAACACTCATAGAAGTTCGATAGATGTAAGACCATTGCCAACTCCTGTGACTGTATGTTCTCCATATAGAACCCGAAGTGGGCGTACAGTTCGACCTCCGAAGCATGTAATAAGTCTGGCAACTTTGTAGTAGATATGATGAAAATCTTGTAAGCCGGTAGCTCTAAGAAAAATGTTAGTTAAGATTCTTTTGAGTTATAAAGACACGTGGATGTAAAAAATAAAAGATTTAATAAACCACCTAACTATTTTACAAACGAATATTTTCAAACGTATAGTACAACAACCACACAACATTTCATTTCAACACAATATTTCATGAATCAGCGCGGGCTCGAACTCAGGACTCTCCGCTTCATAGTCTCGTGTTCTACTACTTCAGCCAACAGCACCCACACTTTTTAAACTTTGTACCTATTTTGTGAAATTAAAAATATTGTAATGTGTTTGCCAGTTATTCATCGGATTTGTTTTAATATGTAAACTAGATCTTTCAATTAGCTGGTATAAAGAAAGCATAGTGTAAACTTTCTCTTGTTATCAGCTGACCGAAAAAACAAAAAGCAAAAAAGTGTTCTGTGTACAAAAAGTTTTTTTTAAGTTATATCAAATCGTGTTAATATTTATAAATATCTTATAAATCTGAATCACTATTGAACTGGTTAGTATAAATTACTATAGAGTAGTCAAATAATTATGAGGAATTTCGATTAAAAATAGATATGGCTTTGTTGAAGACAATAACTGTGTGGCTTGTAGGCAAAATGATTGATGCTTTTGATCCTGCTAAACTCAAATATTGCAACGATTTTTTAAACTACATTTGGTCGAAAAACACACTATATCAAAAAGCGCCCGAAAAATAATTTAATGGATTTGTGGGAAACGAATCGAAAGGTTCAAAATATTGCACGCGATGTAATAAAATTGCACTCAAAGTGGTTATCGTTACATAAGAATAAATCTTTGAAAAGCAAACGACAAATGAAAAAAAAACAATAAGGCTTCATGCACGACATAAGCAGCGTATTCAACAAAATAGTTCAACCGTCTGCAAAATCTTCAAGTTCAAACCAGGTCCTGGAGAGCTGCAGCGTTGATAGCGATGATGATAATGATTCTGAATATCAGCCAGCAATCACATTTGTCAAAAAAAGAACTTGCTACTTCCTCAAATAAGCAACAGCAAGTGCAAGTCTCGACAGAACCGCAATTAGCTGCCGTAAGGCCGCACTTGTATTGAATTGCTTCTCAGATCCTGGACAAAGTACATCAAAAGATGCATGCTCAAAGAGCTCAATTTAGAGGAAACGTAAGAAACAGCGATTGATTGTCGCAGAGTCTATTAAGAAATCGTTTGCGGCGTCAAACAGTGCATTGGGATGGAAAGATAATGCACAAATTTCAGAAAAAAAAGAAAAAAGAAAAATAGACTTTCCGTTAGTGTAACCGGAAATTTCAACACCAAGCTTCTGGGAGTAGTACCACTTCCATCCGGAAGGGGAGAAGATCACGCCGAGACAGTGTTTCAAATGCTAAAAACCTGGAACTTAACTGAAAATATTACATTTATGTATGCAGACACAACAAGTTCCAAAACAGGATGTCGGATTGGGGCATGTGTTTTACTTTGCCAAAAGCTAAACAAAGACCTCATATTTTTAGCATGCCGTCATCATAAGTTGGAGCTTGTTGCAGGATCAGCGTTTAAAGCACTTGGTATTGAAGAACAGACATTACCACAAATCAAAGTTTTCACCACTCTTCAGCAAAAACTTGGGAGTCCATTGACAAAGACAAAATTTTATATATATATATATATATATATATATATATATATATATATATATGTATATATATATATATATATATATATATATACATATATATATATATATATATATATATATATATATATATATATATATATATATATATACATATATATATATATACATATATATATATATATATAAATACATATATATATATATATATATATATATATATATATATATATATATATATATATATATATATATCTATATATATATATATATATATATATATACATATAATATATAAATGAAATTTATTTTTTGGTGGTTAAGCAATGTCTATATGCATTTCATTGGTGCTTTACCAAATCGTCAGTAGACTTTAACCACAGTTTTGAAAAGTTAAAAACCTCTTATGTTATGCATATACTTCCGAAAACCATCTGAGAATTCATAACTTGTAAATTACAAATTATTTTCAAAAATAACAACAGAACAAGAATAGTAGGCCTTGAAACTCATACAAAACTAAACCAACAAATAAAGTATATTTGATATATATTTGTTCTGTTGTTATTTTTGAAAATAATTTGTAATTTACAAGTTATGAATTCTCAGATGGTTTTCGGAAGTATATGCATAAGATAAGAGGTTTTTAACATTTCAAAACTGTGGTTAAAGTCTACTGACGATTTGGTAAAGCACCAATGATATGCATATAGACATTGCTTAACCACCAACAAGTAAATTTCATTTATATATAATAGTATTGTGACAACAATGTGTCAAATAAAAAAATTTCATAACTATATATACATATATATATATATATATATATATATATATATATATATATATATATATATATATATTTATGTGTGTATATATACATATATATATATATATATATATATATATATATATATATATATATATATATATATATTAAAAGGGTGTTTTTATAAGAGCTTGCTGATTTCACATTTAAATAAAACACATGCCAAATTATGAAATGGCCAAAAAAAATTTTTTATTTGGTAGATAATTTCTTATCATTTAACATTTAAATATAATTTCGGGCATATGGCCACCACAACTATTTTGCACAAAGGTCATTTTGGAGGTCCAATTTTCGACCACCTTTTCAAGCATTTGAGGGCGTATTTCAGCAATGACACGTTGAATACTGGTTTCCAAAGCGTCAATCGTTGCTGGTTTATCCACGTAACCCAATGATTTCAGGTATCCCCACAAAAAATAATCGAGTGGCGTCAAATCACACGAACGCGGAGACCAATTCACCGGTCCATTTCTCGAAATAATGTTGTCGTTGAAATGTTCTTTCAATAAGTCCATTGTTTCGCCCGCAGTATGACAAGGGGTACCATCCTGTTGAAACCACATTTCGTTTACATCCATATTTTGAAGTTTTGGCACCAAAAATTCATTGATCATGATTCTGTATCGATTTCCATTCACGGTAACGCGTCGACCTTCCTCATTTTTATAGAAATAAGGACCGATGATTCCACCAGCCCATAGACCGCACCAAACAGTACATTTATCGGGATGCATTGGTAACTCTTGAACGGCGTGTAGATTATATTTTCTTTAAATACTGCAATTTTGCCTGTTGACATATCCATTCAACCAAAAATGCGCCTCATCAGTGAAGAGAATTTTGCGGTAAAAAAGCGGATCAACATTTTTAATTGAACACTGTTTTTGAAAATAAATTTCCACGATTTGGAAGCGTTCTTCTGGAGTTAACCTGTTCATAATGATTTGCCAAACAATACTGAGTAGAGACGTCACTTTAAACTGTCAAAACAGCTGTCAGACAACAGAGTGATTCATATAAAAAAAAACTTCATAAAAAACACGCTTTATATATATATATATATATATATATATATATATATATATATATATATTTATATATATATATATATATATATATATATATATATATATATATATATATTTATATAAAATAAATACATATAAATAGTGCACCAAGTTAATAAATACTGAAATGTGTATCATGGCAGTACTATTTACAAAATTTTCATCTGAAAGCTCTAATAATTATTATAATAGCCCAGTTCACAATCTCGAGCAAGTAGTCTAGCATCGTAGCATGAGCAAAATAATTGTACTCTACACCAACAAAATACATTAAAAATGCTCTCTCAATTTGCAAATGCTATAATGCAAGACCATTTGCACAGGATTGTGAATTGGGCTAATATAATTATGATATTATTATAACATAAGGCACCACACCATGTGTGTATCTGCACTGAGTAAATTAATTCCTTTTTTTCTTACAAGCCCAATTCACAATCCTGTGCAAATGGTCTTGGATTATAGCATTTGCACATTGAGAGAATATTTGAGAGCATTTTCAATGTATTTTGTTAGTGTAGAGTACAATTATTTTGCAAATGCAATGATGCACGACCATTTGCACAAGATTGTGAATAGGGCTATAGATTTTGACATATGTATAAGCATTGAAAAGAGCTACTGAAAGAGACAGATTCAATGAAGCAACAGAAACAAGTGAATCACTGAATCAACTGAAAGAAGTGAAAGAAAAGAGCTACTGAAACAACTGAAAAAAGTGAAAGAAAAGAGCTACTGAAAGAAACAGATTCAAGGAAGTAATTGAATCACTGACTCAACTGAAAGAAGTGAAAGAAAAGAGCTAAAAACGCTCAGTAAAGTGAAAAGTTAACATCGCTCAATTGAATGAATTAATTTATTCAGGAGCCGTACAACTCTACTGGGTACCACTTGTCATCAAACTGTTGTATAAGTATAGCTCCAAATCCAAATTTTGAAGCATCGGTATGCAATTCCGTTTTAGTTTCCCTCTAAAATATTTTTAAAACTGGCTGGCATACTTTTTAATTTATTTATTTCAGTAGCTGTTTTGGCTTCATCATCTATTGTAAATTTGGTATCTTTTTTAAGGAGATTCGTTAAGGGTCATGCAATAATTGAATAGTTTTCAATAAACTTTCGGAAAAATCAAGTGAGGCCTAAAAATGCCTGCACTCCTTTAACATTACATGGTTCTGGGAAGTTCTTGATGCTTTCAACTTTTCCTCAATCGGTTTAACTTTACCATATTCTATAATCATTCCCAAGAATTCAACTTTCCTTTGCAAAAACTCAAATTTTTTCCAGTTCATTTCCAAATTACTTTGCGCAGCAACAGTCAACACTTTTTGTAGATAAGTCATACCAGTGCTTTCGTCGACAGAATAAATAATGAAAACTGTGTTTATAAAACGTATGAAAACTGCCGGTGGGTTGTAAAACCCAAATGGTGCAAAGTTAAACTCAAATATTCCTTGCTTCGTCACGAATGAAGTAACCTTTTTGCTGTCTTCTTCAATAGGAACGTGTAGAAATGCATTTTTTGTATCTAGCACACTGAATACTGACGATCCCGATAAACAATCAATTAAGGCTTCCAACTTTAATCAATACACAGTCTTCTGGAACCTTCTTTTTTATCTGCTAACACTATTCGGCTACAGTGGGTGCTGTTGGCTGAAGTAGTAGAACACGAGACTATGAAACGGAGGGTCGTGAGTTCGAGCCCGCTCTAAGTCATGAAATATTGTGTTGAATTCTTCTGATCAGCATTAGTGCGTGGTTGTGTTAGTTGTTGCCAGCCTGTTTCAATGATGAAGGCGTAGTCACTGATCACTGAACATAATTGGCAGCGACTGACACTATCACTAAAAAGCAGAGTAACAGCACCCACCTTCTTCGGCCCTGTAGCAAAAATTAGCCGGCGAAGTAAAAGGTTGAAATAGCTACAAAAAAAACTGTCTATCTTCTCATCTTTCCTAATCTGTCTCCTCAATACTATCCCCTCGTTTTCAGTTCCGGCGCAATGCATTGCATATATAGGGGTCATCCCCTGAGTGCTGGTCCTACTCCTAAAAAAGTACTGGGATACAGATTTCCGTAAAATTCCTTCTTTCAGCCATGTTTCTACTTATTTTTCAACTATGTTCTGCCCTGGTGGTGGTAAACGGCAATGTGATGAGTATATTGGATCTTCTATTTGTAATACAATTTTCATTTTAATACGATTAATACGGCATTCACGGATAAATAATTGTCTTTCATATCTTCAATTTATTTTTTATCAGAAATTGGTGCTACTACATGCAATCTCTTGATATGTGCCGAGTTTTATTACACTTAAAACACTTCGGGCCTTCTACTCTGTACGGACGTCTGAACAGACGTTACGTTTATGATCCTGAGATTCACAATTGAAACATCGAATTTGTGTAGTATTGTTGGTTGCCTTATAACTTTTGTAGTTGTCTTCATGTTCACTTTTATGTCGAAATATGTTTTCATATACTTCATATTGTTCTTTAAGTTCTTTATAATTTTTTGCACCATACAAATATATTTTATTTTCGCGATTGCCTTTTATACCGTCAGTAATATACCGGATAAGCGAACGTTCATCTACTTCCCCGAAGGAAGCAATCCGAAGCATATTGTTACGTTTTTAGACCTTTTCGTAAAAACGCTTTTTACTTATCCTTCAAGAATTCGTTTAATTGCATCAAATTAAAAACACAGACAATTAATTTTAGAAATATAATGCGGCAACACTTTATTTATTACTTAATTAAGGAGTATTTGTACTACTAAACACTAAGCGATGTTAACACGTCTAGATTTAAAATCACACTCCTCTCGCTGATCTCTGGCAGCGACTTTATATAGCAAAGTGACGTTGTTGGTTGTGCTTTACTTAACATGTAGCTATAAACGTGTGTTTGTATATATGACAATGCTGTCTTGTGTGTTTTGTTTATTGTAACTATGTGTGGTTGTATGTATGAGTGTTCTGTGTGTTACGTAGTTTTGTTTCTTCTTGTGCTATGTGTGTATGTTGATGTGTATATTTGTGTGTATGTTGCTGTGTATATTTGTGTACATGTTAAGCTTTTATTAGAAGGGAATAGTTGCGTACAAGATCATTAAGAATAACATCATCATCTCTTAGCATTGATGTTGCTAGGTTTTTCGTTGTTGTTATTTACACTTATTATTGCACAGCCTCGAATGATCTTGCATATTCTCGATGATGTATCCGGAATATTCCATTTCCGTTAATTCAAATATTATCTGCATTGTGTTGACCAGGGTTGTAACATTTTAACAACTTGAGATGAGTTGGCAGTGCTGCCAAGTACATATAGCCACATTGTCGTTATATTTGGATCTATTTCCAAACTTTGTAACAATATGTAATATATATTCGTGTATAGTTTAATTATCTTGTTTCTTACGGTTGCGGAGCTGCGAGTGAATTTTTGCACTTGGGTATTCCGTGTGGAATTCATCAAGTAGAACTTCTTTTAATGTCTTAAAATCAAAAATCTTAAAATCATTTTATTACGCGCAAAAACAAATTTTTGTGTATCACTCCAACGATAAGCACTTGCATTATCTTCAAAGTTTTTTAACCACATTTTAATTGGCATACCGTTGTCACCTTCAAAAGCATGGATTGTGTTTTATACTGCTAATTGTTCAATATCTAAACTTTCCCCTTCTTTATGTGACATTTTTCTTGTTCCTTTTTTGGTCTCTTTGGAATTATTTTCTGTTCAATTCTTATATTTCTTTCTGTTAAAGTTTTTGTTATCTGCTTATTTTGGTCCTCTGATTCTTCGTTTTTATGTTTTGACACACGCTTTCACGATCATTTATTTCTTCTACTTTATCTTTATTTTGAGCAAACCCCTTTGATCTTAATACTTTTGCCTTTGAACGAGTTATTCTTTCATCGTCGTCACTTTTGTCGGACATATTAGTTTAAAAAAAATACAAAAATTTAAAATCTCTGTTGATTACATAGTCCTGTAAACTTCTTCTCTTCTTTGTATAAATTTACTTTGGTTTAAATTCTTTGTGTCACTTCCACTCGTTTTAAAAGCAAAGCTCCGAAATCTTCGCTCGAATTCGAGTAGAGAGTGAAACTCGCTTGAATTCGAGCGCGAGTACATTTGCGAGTGAAAAAAATATATCGAGTGTACTCTATTTTTCTATGCCACTCGAATAAGAGCGCATATGCTTTGCTCGATTTCGAGTGCGAGTAAAATACGCTCGAAATCGAGCAGATTATACTCTTACCGAGAGCTCTTTCAGTGTTTCTCATACAAAAAAAATTTTCCACTTAATTTTTTTCCACAATTGTTAATTTCACAAATTGTGTTGTTTCCTTCAAAGTCGTAATGAAACCATTTTCGCGTTTCATTATTTATGTCTTTATTGTTCATTATAATATAGAAAATATAAGTAAACTTTTAAAAATATAATAAAACTTTTTTTATAAAACCAACTAATTGCTTCGCACACGCGCACTGTATGGAAAGACTGAAAGAGTACACAAAAACCACACGCACACACAAGTCAGCAAAGACAAACAGTTTCTATTTTTCCACTCGATTTTACTCTTAAGAGTAAACTCTCACTCTATTTCGAAGATTTTTACTCCCACTCTTACTTTTTAAAAAGGAGTACTCGTGAGTACTCCCACCTAAAACAAACGAGTGGAGAGTAAACTTTTTGTAACGCTCGTAATCTTCGAGTACTCTTCTTCGCGAGTTTTTTTCACTTGCGAGTAAAATCGAGTAACTCTGAGCTCTGTTTAAAAGAGACAATAGTTTTATGTTCTTTTCTGATGTGTTAACATCTATACGCGCGCCTCTAGGGCAGTAAACTATCAGTTTCAATACATACGCAAGTGTAAGATGTAAGAGTTTGTTTGTTCGTTGCTTGGCAGTCGGTATCAGCGTTGCCAAATGTGCAGATTTATCTGCATTTGACAGTTTTTCTAAGCATTGAGCAGTTTTGCAGTTTTTTTTTCTTTAAAAACCAGTTT
The DNA here is from genome assembly GCA_951800035.1 of Linnaemya tessellans. Lineage (NCBI taxonomy): Eukaryota > Metazoa > Arthropoda > Insecta > Diptera > Tachinidae > Linnaemya > Linnaemya tessellans. The sequence goes on along the minus strand of OX637532.1, from coordinate 96,655,867 downwards.
TTCTGTAAATTGTGCAGATTTTGCAGTTTTTACATTTTACTTTTTTACTCTTAAGTTTGTTATTTTAATTCCAATCTCTGAAACCATAATTTTACCCCATTTGCTTAATATAACAGTGGCAAGGTTTAACTATACTTTTTTATACGAGTATGTAATTATCACATACATCTTTTTGCACCCCTGACCTCAAAGCAAGTTGAATTTTACCAAGGTATGTTGCAGGTGGGAGCACGAGCTCACTTGCCTAACCTGATAAAACGTCAAACTTAGTAGTGTCGTTTAACGATTTTTGCAACTGTTAAGGTAGTTTCTACAATAAGTGTTCTATTTTTGTAGAAAATGTCTAAAATGACGATTTACGTTAATTTTGTATTTTTAATATATGTATGTATGCATGTTCCACAATGTCGACAAGTCGATGCCGTTCTCATATTTATATTGAAAACAAAAACAAATTTAAATTTTTAATTATTGGTTTCAATATATATATGAGAACAACATCGACTTCTCGAGATTCTGGAACAGGCAGTATTATATCTGAATAATAATGAACTCTTTTTGTTTATTTAAACCTTATGTACCTATATATTTTTTATTAAAATGGATTGCTTTGTTATATGTAGATGTATATCATATTTAATTTGTTGTGTTATGTTTATGTTTTAATAAAAAATATGAAAAAAACTATATATTTTTGTGAATATTTTATGTGCAGTTTTTTTACGTGAAAACCAGTTTTTTTTTCTAAAGTTGCAGTTTTTTTTTGAAAAAGTTATGACAACGCTGGTCGGTATTGAAAGTGATTATTGGGCGATTTTCATATAATTTTCCCACGCGATTTTCTCCGGAAATTCATAGCCGATTTTATTAATTTTTGGATTAAAACGCTAGTGCGGGTTTAGACGAAGAGTTTAGGCCAAAAATTAATGCAATCCGATATCGGCGAGCGAAGAGTTAAGTGTTTTAATTCGGAGTATTAATTTGGAGTAATATTAAAAAAGTGTTTTATGTTGATCTTCGGTTTTGTCTTATGCATAGCAAAGAGAATAGTGACGTGGTTATACGTACATATATAAAAATGAGATAGCAAGACAGCAACGTATGTAGCTTATGTACAAACATAACAATGTATGTATGTACATTTGTCTATTGCTTTGCATTCTCTTTGTTTTTTGTGGGTTTAATATAAAATAAATAAAGAAAAAGGTGTTTCGTAGTATGATTAGTTCTGATTGAATATCAAATTCGTAGTTGCTTACATCGCAACGAAAAGGGTTTTCGAAAAGATCTAATAGCGGTTGTAAAATTACAATATCTTGAAACCTGTCTTGAAAATTATTGAAAAGTGTTTCAAATATTTCGGCATATTCATATCTTTTGTCGATTACGAGATTTCTATAAACAAGTGAAGTTTTTGGAAAATTGGAAAAATCACCAGTTTTAATTTGGGAAAAAATTAGAAAAAGTTTTGTTCTAAAATTGTGAATGATGTAGTGGTATACACAATATTTTTTGAGTGTAAGCTGAAACAAACTAATATAGCATCCGCTAGACATGTACACTTGTCGAAGTCACATCGACGCCTGAATTGAAGAGTATAAAAATATGTGTTAGTAGTGGTGTACACAATTGTGCAAAGAAATGGAAATCCCTGGTATAAATGTATGTATGTTTTCATATTTTCACCCAAATAGTAGCCACACACGTGGCTGCAATGCATATGTTTTTAAGACACAACTTACCAAAGTGACATTCAAGCTGTACATTTCCTTTCTGTTATAGTACAGGTGGTTGTTCTTGTTTGGGCTTTAAAAATTGATGTGTATTCCATCAATGCAGCCGATGGCGCCGGGTATCCCAAATTTGCGGTAGAACTCCTGGCAAGTATTTCTATTTTCTGCTTCCGATGGATATTTAATGCATTCCGGACAGAGAATTTGCTCCATAGCATCCAACACTTTGGATAGCACTAAAAACAAGTGCATTGTGCGATTCTCACTTTGTAGTCTCTTCCAACACCTTTTTGGTATCCGCCCTCTGCAAAAAAACGAAAGCATGCACTAAGTGCTACGATGGGAGGAATACCAAATGATTTTTTTACCCTATAATTTTGAATAAATCTGAAACGAAGTCTAAATAATATTACGGTTTTCATAAAACTAAGCCACTTACAAAGTATCGGGTAACTCTAATGGATTAGACGCATCTCGCAAAGACCGTCGAAATATTCTCTGTTGTAGTATCTCCTCCTATTGCAACAATACAATGGCACAAATTCTAAACATTTTCGCATTAACTTTAAAAAGACACAATTTTATTACAAAAAAGTGAAAGGGTATATCTAGGTTTGTCACTCCGTGTGTAATTTCTTCGATATTCACATGGGAACCCATAAGGTATATACATATATTCTGGATTCTTATGAATATCGATGACGATTGAGCAATGTCCGTCTGTCTGTACGGTTTTCCCAAGCCCCAAGAAGAGTTAAGGACTTCGTTCTTGGACCGATAGATTGGAAATGAACTTAAATAGAGTGCTATTGAAATTCAGAAAAATCCAAAGTACAGTAAGAGCTGGGAAGCTTACAGCTATTTCTCGGCCCAAAATTAATACCAAAAAACAATTTTTTTTTTGGTTGTTCGTAAATTAAACCCATTTCATACTTTGGGAATCCTCAATGGTCTATTAAAAATTAAAAATAAATTTAAAAAAGTTTTCAGGGATGTGAAATAATTTTTTTTTTTGGCACATTCAGTATTTTGTAGTACATGTAATAACTAAAATGGTTAAAAATTTTAAGTTTTTCTTAAATAAAAAATGCTATAAGAAAACTATTGAATATTTTCTCAAATTTCTTTTTTTTATTTGAAAGTACAATCCTTCCGGTTAATAATGGAAAATAATTTCATTCAAATGGCTGCCTCGGCTGGCCATGCAGTAGCCTACACGACCGGTGAAAGATAAGATAAATTTTATTGAGACTTCATGAAAATTTTTGTAACAATTGGAAATATTTTTTTTAATAAATATTATATATGATAACTTAGAACTAAATGTATGATTCTAATAAAGGAAAAGAAAATGCATCTTGCACAAAGTAAAAGTGCTGTGTAAATTCAACATGAGATCAGAAAAGTATTATCTGTGCTTGCTCCCGGCACTACTTTAATTACTGCTATATAGAATAATATAACTTATAACTATTTGGACCATGATCGGTCAAATTTATAAGCACATTATAAATTGTGTGCAGCTGTATTTGTCTCTGGCTTGTCGGCGTAACACTTATCTTTGACGGCACCCCACAAATAATAGTCCAACGGTGTCAAATCGCAGCTCCGAGGTGGCCAAACGACATCAGCTCTGCAACTGATAATGCGATCTTCAAAAACAGGGAGCAAAACATCGAGTGTAGCTTCGGCTGTGTGGCACGTAGCGCCGTCCTGTTGAAAACAAATGTTGCCAATATCCTCCTCTTCAATTTTTGTGAACAAAAATTCGTTCAACATGGCCGAATAAGTCGATCGCAGGCCCACTTAGCGAAGCGAAAACGCATTGGATGGTCAGTTGGCTTCAACTCCTGAACCAATTGGACTTTGTATGGCGTCATACCAAGGTCTTTATGCAAAATTCGTCTCAATGATCTCTCCGAAATGTTCAATTGTTGAGAACGACGGTGAATTAATGTTGATGGCGCTTCACGCACACTTTCTGCCACAGCAGCAATATTCTCGGGTGTACGCACTGTTTTTGGCTTTTCACGCTTTGGTTTATCGATGAGGATGCCAGTTTCTTTCACTTTTTTCACAAGATAACGAACATACGGAGCTGACGGTGCTTCTATCCGTACGCAATTTTCGCACACATTCTGCAACATTACCATGATTTTCAAAGTAATGTCGCAATATTTTCCAGCGTTGTTCATGCGTATACACAACCATATTCGTTCAGCGGAAGGATAAAACTAATTATCTGTCAAATCAGACATGAGCTAAGTGTTACCATTCACGAAATAACCACCAGTTGAAAATAAAAGTTAAATGGCGGACCCTTTAAAAGTAACCAAAAAGGCAACTGACATTGTTTTTTTTTCTAACTAAAACTATTTTATAATTTATAAAGAACAGAGTTGGTACCAAAAATTAAGAAAAAAAAAATCAAAATTTCGAATCCATGGTTGGACAAGTGCAAGATTGAAGTGAAAAGTTGCATTGATTAAAAAACAACAACAATTAAAATTTCCCTTCCAGAGTTGGGAAAATCAAAGTATTTTTTTGGTACATGCAATATTTTGTAGTACATGTAATAACCAAAATGGTTGCAAATTTGAAATTTTTCTCAAATAAAATGACTTTTTACCTAACGAAGACCGGCATTGGTAAAAAAAAGAAAAACAAAATTAAAACTTCGCTTCCAGGGATGGGAAATTAAAATTTTTTATAGATAAAAATAACCAAACAGGCAACTAATGTTTTTACTAATTAAAACTATTTTTTAATTCAGGAAAAATCAAATCGGTATCAAAAATATCAAAATTTCGATTCCAGAGCGGGATAACTGCAATAGTTTTTGGTGGGTGCTATTGGTTGAAGTAGTAGAACACGAGACTATGAAGCGGAGGGTCCTGAGATCGAGCCCGCGCTGAGTCATGAAATATTGCTTTGAATTCTTCTGATCAGAATTAGTGGTTGGTTATGTTAGTTGTTGCCAGCCTGTTGCAGTTATAAAGGCATAGTCACTTGTCACTGAACATAATTGGTAGCGACTGACACTATCATGTGCTAAAAGCAGAGTAACAGCACCCACCTTCGTCGGCCCTGTAGCAAAAATTAGCCGGCGAAGTAACAGGTTGAAATAGCTACAAAAAAAAACAGTTTATCTTCTCATCTTTCCTAATCTGTCCCCTCAACACTATACCCTCGTTTGTAGTTCCGGCGCAATGCATTGCATATATAGGGGTCATCTCCTGAGTGCTGGTCCAAGATAAAAAAACCTAATTCACCGTCAAAGCGTCTCCAGCAAGATGAAAGCGGAATCCCACTTAGTTGGTCAATGTCAGCCTCCTGAAGTGAGGTTCCTCTTTTAGCCATCTCCCTTAACGTTGCCCATATCGCACACAGTTTAGGGTGATGCGTGAATATCTTTCAAGGACTTTGCGACATTCTTGGACTAGCTGGGATGAGCATACACCCCTGTAAAGGACCTAATTGCAGCTGGGCTGTCGGTAATGATTTGGATGTCGCGGTTTGATATCCGATAGAACCTTAACCACAGCGCTGCTCTTTTGATGGTAGATATTTCCGCCTGTAATATGCTAAATTCATCCGGGAATCTGAAGGACATCTCAATTCTGGAATATAGACACCCCCAACAACCTCCCCATTTAGAGCCGTCTGTAAAAATCTGTACGGATCCCTGCAATGGAGAGAGCCCTCCTGCCAAAGAAAAGCTAAATTTCATATTGAAATAGGGAACGGGAATTCAGTAGTCTATAAGATTAGTTATCTTACCTATTGTATCTAAAATGCTGGCATAACATTCAATCTGACTGCTGTGCGTAGTGCCAGCTTCCGATTAGTTCCATCCACTGGAAGCCAGCATAGCATGGCAAAAAGCGCCATTGTTGGAGTAGTTCTAAGAGCAGCCGTTATCATAAGTGCCATTTTGGGGAGAACTTTCTCCAATAAACCAATAATCAACCATATTTGGGAAAGGGAAATGAAGAAGCTAGGGTGTGCCGGCGACCGTAATTTTTTTATAGTAACTAAAACAAAAGAAAGTTGCACGACAAAGTTAAAAGCCAAAACAGCTTTTGAAATTCATGGGTATACTTACGTATTCACATTGTGACATGACAGACATTTGGAAAGAAAAAGTTGAACAGACTACAACTTGAAAAAAAAAGGACAATTAAAACGACAGGCACTATATAACATCATCTTATTTATTGTTTCACAAATCTGATTTATTTATTAATTTGTTTTTAATACACTCAATAATATTTATAGTATCTGGTTAAAATTTTACTGATTTAAATCCTTTTCGCAAGTCCTGTATGCAACCCCAACCCCAAACCCTGCTGCTATTGACAGTGGCCATGATTTTCGTTTGAAAAATAAGAGGGAGATAATTGAGCCAATTAGGAGTCCGCTAGCTGAAAATATATATATATACATACATTAGATAATTTTATAAACTATTCCAAAATAAAATACATAAACACTTCTCGAATATTATTACACATGCATACATATGTATTGTGAAAGCTAGTCCACATGCCAGCATTTTGGCAACAGTAGTTAGAACTCATAAATTTCATGATATGGAAAACTTTATTTAATTTTATTCCTACAGAGCATCTATCACGACGTTAGAGTTACGTATGTATAAAAATTATATGCTTAATTCACAACAATTTGTATCGTGTCTTATATGAAATACACTTAAACGTCAAAAATCTAATAACAAAAGAAGTATTCAAAAGTTGGTTTTTTGCATACAAAGTGAAAAACAGAACAGAAAAAAGTGAATTAATGAACTTTTTATGTCAAAAGTGTATATTTGGGATGTTAATGATTGTCTTAAGTAATTTTTTTTTTTAATAAATGCCATTCACTTATTCTATTGAAAGCAGACATGCCAATACAACTTTTTAAACATATATAAAATTAAAGTGTAATAGTGTATTTCATTTTTACATGAAAATTGCCAAGAACAAATTTTACACTGTTTTATTTAATACAACAATCGATACAAGGATACAAGAGGTTTTGTGAATTAAGCTACTACGTAAATCAGAAAACAAAAGCGTTAAGGGCCTGTTTTTGTAACTAAAATAAAAATATTCATTTGGTATTTTACATTGCAACAAACAAAATTTTAGTTTTTATAGCTTCATTCCGTTTGTAACGCAGCGAAATATCCATCTTAGACCCCATAAAGTATGTATATTCTTGATCAGTGATGAAATCTAAGACGATCTGAGCATGTCCGTCCGTCCGTTGAAATCACGATTTAGTCCAAACGAAAAGAGACAGACTCTTTAAATTTAGTATAACTATATCTTGAAGAATAGCACAGGAAATGGGCTAAATTGGGCCAGAGGGAAAAAAGTTCCCCTAAGAAGAACTAAACCGACCTCTAAAAAACAACATAATTTTTAAAGTTTTTTTTTTTAATTTTGTAAAGCAAATGATATATGTTTATGTCAAAGAAGATTCAACACGTTAAGCTTGGAGCCATAAAATAAAAAAATTACTAAATTTTGGACCTCCCCCCTTTAGTGAGCGTTATTATATTTAAAAATAGTGTAAAAATTTAACAAATTGTTTTACTTAAGCCAACATTCCTTAAAAATAACATTTTTAAGCGTTAATGACGAGGCTGAGACGTAACCTGGTACTACTCTGCCCTACCCCCTCCTCCCCCATTGCCACCTAAATGACACTATCAAAAACAAAATAAAAATTTTAATTTTTTATTTAATTATCCCAAAAATTTATTTTTAGAGTTTTATGACAAAGGTGAAATGTCTCCCCTACAGCCCTTGCCTGAGCGACCCCGCCAACATACAGTTTTAATACCCTCCAAAGAGAATTGCACTCCATAAAGTATATATATTATTGATCACTGATGAAGTCTGAGACGATCTAGCAATGCCCATACGTTCGTCTGTGGAAAACATGATATAGTCTATTTTTAGACCCCGCCACCTTTAGTGGGCATTGACGTACGATATTATACTCAAAAATTGTGTAAATATTGATTAATTTGTATTCCTTAAGCCTATAAGAAGCTGATATGTTCTCTGATCTTGCAGAGGTGAAACGTTTCTCCCACGGCCCTTCCCGGAATGACTCTCTCAAAATAGAGATTTAATATTGGGTAGAGATGTCTTAAAGGAACTCTGTCCCACCAAGTTAAACATTTTAAATTTACTTACTAAATATTTGGAGGTTTTTTAAGATTCGACCCGGTCGCATATAACGTTTGTACTCGTTTTATACTCAGATGAAAATTTTTATTTTATTTACAAAAACAGGCAGTAATTCAATGGGAATCTATTTACTTTTCTTACAAAAAATTAATAAATAACCTTTGTATAACTCATATATGATATTAGGTTTGCAAGTTAACATACCGCCCATAATATTTAATAACTACTCGTATTACTATATTTGCAGAAATGAACTACATACACTACAATAAATATAACGTGGTTTTAAGCATTTGTATTTTTTTCTTTTCAATAAAATTAGATGAATTGTTTTTTACATACGCAATCATACACTAAATTTTCGGAATAGGCTAAAATAATTAAGTTTTATTTTAACGTCCGGAGTCAAGTTGTGTTTTACGAAACGACTAATGGTTAATTGATAAATGGTCCTAATGGTGCTCATCTTGGAATAACAAGTGGTCGGGTGCTCGATTCAACCGGATAGCAATGTACGTAGTCGTCAGACATTGGAAATCGTTATGTTCTTTTAGTGATGGATTATTTTAATAACCCAACCAAGAAGCAGACATTATAAAAGCATTCTTTAAAACTGGGTGTATCGTTATGAATAGAATTACATTCTGACAAAGAAAAAATATTGAGCCTGCCTTATTACGGGAAATGTGCAAATTATAAATCCTAAATATCCTTCACAGATGTATTTCTTCTTTTTTTCTAAAACAGAAAATATGTGTTATTACCAAATAAGATAAAATTTTTTTTTTTATTCAGCTACTTTCATATTCAGGAAAAAGTAAACAAATTTCAGTTCGGAAGCTGTATTTTTGGCTTTTCTTATTTCTAATACTAATGAATGTTTAATTTACAAACAAAAAGATTAAATTCGTTTCAGTTGGTTACTTTTATGTACCAAAGAGTGTTCTAATTGTCCAACCCTAAAATCGTCTTTTAGATTTTTTCGAATTTTCAATACCAATTCTATTTATCCTGGAGTATAAAATAGGTTTAGATCACAGAAAAAGCCAAAATTCGTAATATATTTGGTTACTTTTATGTTTAAAAAAAATTTTCATTAATCCAACCCTGAGGACAATTTTTTTTAGAATTTTAATACAAATTTTTGTCTTTTTGAAGCATTAATACTTTTAAGACCAAACAAAAACAAAAATTAGTATGTACCCATTTTGATTTCTTTTATGTACAAAAAACATTTAGATTTTCCAACATTGGAATATAATTTTTGATTTTTTAGGTTTTCAATACCAATTTAATTTTGTAAATAGGCTTAGTTCTCTTAACCCTCAAATTACCCTCAAAAAAACTGAAGTTAGTTACCCTCGTGTGTGGTTTTTAACACATTTGGAATGTCTGTGTATTTTGCTGAAGGAACATACTTATTTTTCAATCAAGGTTTATGATTTATGAGTATTAATGGCATATTTATTTTAAATATCGTTTTATTTTATAATAATGTATGTTCAATACATTTTTCACAAACATTCCGATTATGAGCACTTTTATAAACCCCCTTACTGAAAAAACAGCACATTCTTTAGTGAATATAGTTTCTATATTTTGACTTTTCGTTATAACAAATATAACATCAGGATTTTCCTTCGATTACAGGAGCAATAGTTTTTCGCGTTATTGAAAGAATTTCAACAGATAGCGATAAGCTCTGCTGAGTTCCAAATGGTTCACGGACCAGTAAATCTTGGGACTGGGTTATTGAGCCGCTTGGTTCATCTACTAAATTTCTTTGGTTAATAGCAGAAAGTATATACACTCCTGATTAAGTTCTTGGCACGCTCTTTCGTATTGCCATGTAAGACTTTGCGAGAGATATTCCAAGCTCACGCAAAAAACCTCGGCATAAAATCGGCTTGTTTGTATTTCGATTTATACCTTTAAATATAATATCGATCATGTTTGGGAAAACAGCAACTGTTCTTTCTCCTACACTATTTCTTATATTTCTAAAGGACTTTCTATGTCAGACTTTAACTCCTATCTACTCTTTTGTAGATGATAGCAGCCTTTGCCATTCATATTCTTTCAATAATAGACCGACATCGTCAGAGATTGGGGCGATGACGCAAAATATGAGAGTTGTGCTCAACGGTGACCTCAATAAAATTGTTGAATGGGGTCACAAAAACTGGATAAATTTCAATACCCGTAAGACTCAATGTTGTTTGCTTACACACCGACGCAAGCCCGATCGCGCTGCTTCATCTGTAAATATGGGTGGTATAGATATTGAGGAATCAGAAGCTCTTGGTGTTCTTGGCATGAAAATCCAGAGTGACGTTCGATGGACAGAGCATATTTTTCAAGTTTCAAAAGAAGCGTTCAAGTGTCTCTCCTTTCTAAGGCAGTGTAAGACATACAAATCGTATCTCCTTATTATTTATACCACTTACATCCGACCAAAAATAGTATACAAATCTCATTCAAAGTCTATTTTGACTCACTTGAGCATCGACGCAATGTGGGGTGCGTTCCACTGATTAAATCGTTACTATAATGGGTTTTGTTCAAACTAAGTCAGGATCTCTTTCCCGAAACGCGCAGTTTTCTACGTTCAACACGCCCTAGAGTGCGATCACATCCATATGTAGTGGATTTACTAGTCAACCGCACTACGCATTACAGGGAAAATTCATTCGTTGCCCGTATGTGGAATAAACTCCCTGCGGGTTCTTTCCTGCTGTATATAGCATGAAAAAAATTCAAATCGAATGTTCATAGACACTATTTCCTTTATCCTCTTTCCCTCAACCAATTTTCCTAGTTCCAGCCCAATGTACGCATGAGTAGGGGTCATCCCCTCAGTAACGGTCCTAATTAAAATAAAAAAAAGAACTGGCCATCGATTTGGTTTTTCTTTTCGAACTACAGCACGATAATATTTTGTCCACTTGACGGCAGAAAATGTTGTCTTTAGTACAAATTACATTGAAACTACACATGTGTGGAAAACAACACACGAGGGAAACTTTCTTAAGTTTTGAAATATTTCATTACTAAAAAATATTTTTTAATAAAAAAATGTGTTTTCTGTGTTTAATTTATATTGCTCACAAAGCCAGGAAATTTATTTAGTATACCCCAAATATTTTTTTTTTATCGTACAAATATGGTTCAGTTTCACCCATACCTAAATACGGGCGGAAAGCGGAACGTTTTTTTCCGCTGAGCGTTAACGCTGAAATGCCATACCTAAACAAAAGCGGCAGCATTATGTAAAAAAAACAATAAAAACAGGGTTATCAAACAAACAAATTAAACAACCCTGATTATTTTAACAGCTGGACATACGACATTTGTGATTTTGTACAAATTACAAACGTGCATACATATGTATGTATATAATCATATTGTAAATATTTTCTTACCACCATTTTCTAATACGAAGTGCACCAATTTTTTCTTTTATTATATATTTCACTTTTGTAAATCTTTGCTCTTTTTCTCTGGTTACAACTCTCTTCTTTTGCAACCAACTTCATTAGAAAACGCTCTGTCAAAATCGGATTTTCCAATAGCAAAGCGTTGCCGCCGCGTTATTTCGGTATGCTCCATACAAAATGTATGGACATGAGAACTTTTGACAGTTAAAAAACGCTTGCCGTCCGTATTTAGGTATGGCAGTTTGTGTGGTTTTCCACAACAAAAAAAAAAACAAAATTAGGAATACGCTTACTTTTACACACCAAAAAAGTTTCGATTGTTCAACCCTGGAATCGAATTTTACATTTTTTTATACCCTCCAAAAAAGCATATGGAGGGTATACTCACTTTGTCATTCCGTTTGTAACACAGCGAAATATCCATCTGAGACACCATAAAGTATATATACTCTTGATCAGTGATGAAATCTAAGACGATCTGAGCATATCCGTCAGTCCGTCTGTGGAAATCACGATTCAGTCCAAACGAAAAGAGCCAGACTCTTGAAATTTGGTATAACTATCTCTTGAAGAATAGCACAGGAAAGGAACTAAATTGGGCCAGAGGGAAAAAAGTTCCCCTAAGAAGAACTAAACCAACCTCTAAAAAACAACATAATTTTTAAAGTTTTTTAATAAAGCAAATTATATATTTTTTTTATTTTTTTTATTGTTACGGTAACATTTACATTTTTACAATAATTTAACTTTTCATTTTAAGAGATCAATTTATAAACAAATTTTCTACTTAATCATTTACAGCATTTATTTTATAAATATATATGTACTATTTTATCATAATTTATTTAGGGGAAAAATATATCAAAAACCCATAAGTAGAGCAGTTTAGTTAGACGGTAAAAACAACAGATAAAAGTTATCAAACTAATGCATTGATGTGTAAATAGCTAGAGTATCTACAGCGATTTGTAAAGTTTAGAGACAATATATTGAGTTTATCTTTAACTAATTTTATGTTAGACATAGAGTGCAAAGTTTGTGTGGAAAAACGTATTGGTAAATTATAAATCATTTTGAGTAGCTTATTTTGACATATTTGTAGTTTTTTAAGATGACAATCAGATGCGACATACCAAGCAGGTGCCGCATAAAACATTGTAGGGTGGAATATTGTTTTTAAAATAAGAAGTTTTCGGTTTATTAACGGTTTTTCGGTTTACTAACGGATACATTATTTTAATTGTTGTATTAATTTTGTGTACTATATATTTTATATGTTCGTTAAATAAAAGTTTTTTATCCAGCATTACGCCAAGATATTTAACCTTGTCATCCCATAGAACAAATTTGGTACCAACAATGATGTTGGTTTGTGGTAGAAATTTACTTTTCCTTCTTCTTGTAAAGAAGATAGCCTGGGTTTTTGAGGGGTTTATCATTATTTTCCATTTCATAAAATAGTCGGTAACTATTTTAGTTGATTCCTCCAAGTTTTGTACTATGTCATCCGGTAATATTTCTGAACAAAGTATTGCTGTGTCATCGGCAAAAATAGATGAATTACATCCATGTAAAGCTGGAAAGTCATGCGTAAAAAAATTGTATAAAATTGTATAAAATTGGGGATAGACATGATCCTTGCGGACATCCGGCAGGAACATCATTGTTCTGTGAACAAATATTTCCAATATGAACTTTGAATGTTCTTTTTGATAAAAAACTTTGTATCAGTCCAATTGTATATAGTTTATGAATTAGGGCATCCTGCCAAACAGAATCGAAAGCCGCTTTTATATCCATTAGGACCATTCCAGTGGACTTACCTTCAGTGAAGAAGTTGTTGACAATATTTCTTATTCTAACGAGAGGCTGAATTGTGTTGTGTTCCGAACGGAATCCGAACTGTTGTGGCGGTAAAATATTGGTGTCTTCCATGAAACAAACTAGTTTTTCTTTAATAATTTTTTCTAATATTTTTGACATAGTGTTTAATAGGCTTATTGGACGATAGCTGTTAGGATTGCTGCTGTCTTTTCCAGGTTTGGGTATTGCGATGGTTTTTGATTCTTTCCAAATTAATGGGAAGTAACAAAATTGTAAGCATAAGTTGTAAATACGACACAAAACTTTTAAACCATTCGCTGGAATTTTCTTCAAGCTAAAGTTTGAGATGCCATCAATTATTGGCGCTTTTTTGTTTTTTAACATTTTAATAATATTTTTTAGAGTATCAATGCTAACGGTTATATGGCTCAAGTTTTGATCATTATTAATCGTATTTAAGGTACTTTTTACTACACTCTCTGTATCCAAGTCACTTAAATCTGAAGAAATATTATGATTTGTAAAGAAATTTTGAGCCAATATATCAGCTTTCTCATTATTTGTTACATACAATCCGTTATTTTGCTTTAGTGTAGGTATACACTTGGTTTTTTTCTTAAGAGCTTTAGATATCCTCCAAAATTTAGACGAACCTTTAGGCAAATTAGATAGAACGTTGTTCCACTGCTTATTTTTGAATTCTAAAATTTGACTTTTAATGACATTATTTAAGAAGTTCATTTGTGATTTAAAAAGTGGGTTTCTTAATCTTATCCACTTCCTACGTGCACAGTTTCTTAACTTAATAATTTTTAGTATCGATTCTGGTAATCTTTTTACGTAAATATTTGAAATTGAAATTTTCGGCACACCAGCATCTATAGCGTCTTTGACAACATTCGTAAATAGTTCAATTAAGCATTCAATATCATTTCCACAACTAATATCCATTTGCAAAAGCGAATCAACATTATTATTTACATGGTTTGCAAATATATTCCAGTTAGCGTTTTTGAAATCATATTTTTCAGCAACTAAGCGATTACATGAAAAATTTATAGAAATGTGTACTGGCATGTGGTCTGAATTCAAACTGTGAAAAATTTGTGCTCCAGATACTTTTTCAGGAATATTTGTTAAGAAAAAATCGAGAACTGAGGCCTGGTATGTACTACATGTGGGAACTAAGGTTGGGTCTGGGGGGAAAACCATGCTGAAAGTATTAGTTGTTATTAAATTATGCACTATTGATACCCAACAGTTTAGTCTTAAACAACCCCAGCTATGATGTCTGCTGTTAAAGTCCCCACCTATTATAAAATTACCATTTATTCTTGAAAACATATTTAAATCAGCTTTAAATAGGTTTTTTTTAACATCGTTAGGTCCTGCGGTTCCTCCATTAAAATAGCAACTGTAGATTTAATAGAGTAATTATTCGAAGTATATAAGTTGATTCCAATGTTTTCTATCAGTTTTGTTTGCAACGAGTAAATTGGATTATGCTTTATATTTTTTCTAATTGCAATTGCAACACCACCTCCCCTTCTTGAGCCGGGTCTATCCTCTCGGTAACAAAAATAATTTGGATGTTTCATAATTATTTTCCCATCGAGCCACGTTTCACAAACTAATGCAACATCTATATTTTCTCTAATGAGATAATCAAAAAATTCGTTAAATTTATTACGAATACCTCTAGCGTTCCAAGTAATTATTTTTATATTGTTATCCATATTTACGACAAGAATTTAAATGCTAATGAAGTTATAACATCAAACTGCTCTAACTTATTTTTACAATTTTTTAAATTATTTATCAGTTCAAAGGTCAAAGACTTTAATTGTTCTATAGAAAACAAATCATTATTATTATTTTTGTTATTATTAGAAGAAGAAGAACATACAACATTAGCCCAGCTTCTGTTACCATAATTTTGTTGAGCAAAATTAACATTTTGTTGAGCGTTAGCATTTGGCATTCCAGTATGAGAAGCCTGTTGATTATTTCTGCCTTGTCGACTTGCAAAACGTTGCCTCAACCCAATATAAGCTGATCTACTTGGGCAGGTATTATCAGTTGATTTATGATCTCCATGACAGTTAGCGCACTTAACTGTATCAGTCTTACACTCCGTTGTTTTGTGAGGACCAGCACATTTAGAGCAAAACGTATTTATATTGCAATTATCAGAACCATGGCCAAACATCTGGCAAATATAACATTGAGTAAGCCTGTGTAGTTTCCTAGCTTGATAGCTCCATTTAACTCTAACATAATTAATACTTTTATATTTTTCACGCAATTCTTTAAGCGTTAATGCACCTTTTTTAAAGTATACGATGTATAGTATTATTTCTTTGTTATTATCTGTTTTTCTATGAACAAGTTTAACATCAATGCACTGCAGCCCAAGGTTCAAAAGGGTGGCTTTTAGTTGGATTGGGTTGGTTTTACCCAAACCAGATAAAACAACTTTGTATGGCCTATTATATTTTGGAGTATATGAAAAATACTCAACTTTGTTTTCTTTAAGATACTTAATTGTACACTCATAATCGTATTGGAGCTCACAGAAGAGTTTGTGACCAATAGTCATTTTTCTGATTGAGTAACTTGTAATCGATAGCTTTTTACAGATTTGGTGTATTTTTTCCATATCACATTTCACTAAAGTAATAGGTGGCACATTAATTTTAGTTTCTTTTGTTGGTAGATCATCCACATTTTCATTGTCTGCTTTATCCATTAATGTTTGTGATGGAAAAAAATAATTTGTGTTAACATTTGTTTTAGAATTTTTAGATGTGGAAGCAATTTCATCATTTACTCTTTTTCTCTTACTCGAACTCATGTCCGAATAAGAGAGCGTTTTACACTCGCTCACTTGTTTACCAAAGGTCTCTCCAAATGGTGAAGAAAACAAAATCCGAAATAAAATAAAATAATAAAAACAAATAATGCAAATTGCATTTATTTTGTTATTGTTACTTTAGAAAAAGAATTTACTGTATAATAATATGTTTTCAAATATATAATTTATGCGCGATCTTGTCTGTTGTCCTCCCCCTTTGCCACCTAAATGACCCTATAAAAAAAATTGTTTAATTTTGTATTTAATTATCCCAAACATTTATTTTTAGAGTTTTATGACAAAAGTGAAATGTCTCTCCCACCGAACGACATTTCACCGAGTTTTAATACCCTCCACAGAGAATTGGACCCCATAAAGTATATTTATTATTGATCAGTGATGAAGTCTAAGACGATCTAGCAATGCCCATACGTCCTTCTGTGGAAAACATAATTTAGTCTATTTTTGCACCCCGCCCCCTTTAGTGCGCGTTGACGAACGATATTATATGCAAAAATCGTGTAAGTACTGAAACATTTTTATTTCTTAAGCCTATAAGAAGCTGAGATGTTCTCTGATCATGCAGTGATGAAACGTCTACCCACGGGCCTTCCCGGAATGGCTCTGTCAAAATAGAGATTTAAAATTGGGTACAGAGATGTCTTAAAGGAACTCTGTCCCACCAAGTTACATTTTAAATTTACTTACTAAATATTTGGAGGGTATTTAAGATTCGACCTGGTCGAATATAACGTTTTTACTTGTTTTTTTAATACAAATTTACTTTTACTTGAAGTGTAAAGTAGGTATAATTCACCATAAACGTCAAAATTAGGAAGTTATATGATTACTTTTATGTACCAAGAAATTTCGATTTTCCAACCCTGGAATGAAATTTTTAATTCTTTCTTTTAATGCCAATTAAGTTATCCCTAAAGTATGAAAAAGAAAAACAATCAGAATATTATATATGGCTGCTTTTGTGTACCAAAAAATTAATTCACAAAAAAGAAGCAATATTAAGAACTTTTTTGGTTACTTTTAAGTGCCAAAAAATATTTCTACATCGCCAATCTTTATGTCGATAAACCTATCCCTACAAGAAATGAATGACTGAAACTAATACACACAGAAACTTTTCACTAACAATTTTAAACATATGAGTGACAATTGTTGAATTTTTGACAATATTTTTAATTTCACTTTTTATTTATTTGTGGTGTTGTGGTTTCAGAAAAGAAATCCTCTATATTTGTATGAATAAATATGATATGTAAGTATATTATTGTTTAATGTTATAAATAATCATAATAAAAGGTTATTTTATAGGTTTATGTTGGGAACCAAATATAGAGTTCGGTGATTAACCCAGCACCCACATGAACAAATTAAACAATGTCCTGTGATTTGTGTTATGCTGGGAAACCATCACATGAAAATACAGAAGTAAAGGTAAGCTTAGATAATATTTGTTGTAGGTAAATATAAATTCATTAATATTGGTAGTTGTTTTTTTTTTCATTTTAGGGATAATAATTCCTTGCAGCAATAAAGAATGCGGGCCAAGCAAATATGAACTCGTATATCTATAACTTAAATTCGATATGTAAGTATGTATATTGTTTAAAGCTACAATAAATTGTTTTTATAGGTATTGGTGGTTCCCAATATATTTCCAGGTCGGTGGACGAACTCATTGACGCATTTAGCACGCGGACGCACATAACACAAATCATAGAATAGCTAATCTATAGCAAAAATTCCAGATTCTATGTTTTGTGTAAAACAAAAAATATTGTACCGAAGATCCAGATATGAAGGTAAGCTCATGTAATATTTATTCTAGCTAAAACTCATTTACTTAACTTTGCATCAACAAAGAAATCAAGCAAAGAAGAAATTCCTATAAAAACAATTAAAACTGTTAAGCTTAAGAATATTTACTTTTTCAATGTATTATCTTTTTCTTATTAATATTGAAATATAAAAATTTAAATTAAATTTCATTCTTGTTTTTTATTTTTACTGAAGAATATAAACAAAATAATTAATTTAGCAGGTTTGAGTAGTCATTTGATTCCTCAGTACTGAGCAATAAACTGATGACACATATGTATTGAAGCTATTTATGTTTTTCAATAATATTTATTTATTTGTACTTCCTATTTTTGTTAAACCAAGTATGCTTTGTTCTATGTATAAACTTTCAAGTCAATTTTCTTCACTTCAATAAATACATATTACTTACAATAGGTTATGGGCCCAGAAGTAAAAGATAATAATTTAAAAGAAATTAATTGTTACTAATTTAGTACTATAAAGAATTTATGCCTCAAGAAATGGAGTTTTGCAAATTTATAAAGCATTTATGTGGAGAGTCGGATTGGCCTATATGGAAGCGTAAGGTAAAAGATTATTCGAATTTCATGAAGGAGCCCTAGATGTAGTTGAAAAATGATTATTAAGGCAAATGGAGCAAGTGATGCTCAGCAGAGGGAATACAGAAAACAATGTGAAGCATATAGAAAGGCAAATTCGTACGCCAAAGGCATTATTATAAGCACGATTACTGATGAAATCTATCAAAAAGTGATGGATAAAGATTGTGCTTTCGAAATATGGCAAGCTTTAAAGCAACAATTTGAAGCAACTTCAAAGGATCAGTTATTCAAAATGTGTACCGAGCTTTTCTCTTTTCAATGGAATGATCAAGAAGATGTTTCTACACATATATCTAAGTTAAAGAATTTATTTAATGAAATAAATGATGGTTTTAAATTAAAAAATAAACATCCGCTACCAGATTTGTTGTTAGTTTTTAACATTCTATATGTTTTGCCTAGCACATTTGAAATGTTTAAATCATCTTGGATGATGCTAACACGAAAAGAAGACAAATCTTTGGATGAACTTATGATGCAGCTGTGACTTTATGAAATAAATTTAAGGAACAAAGATATACCTGAACAACAGAATCAAGAAGCTCTGATTGTAAGCAATAAAAACAAGAACTTCCATATAGACAAGCAGTTGGTGCTTTAATGTATTTAATGTTAGGAACGAGGCCAGACCTAGCATATATCATAGGCTACCTTTCAAGATCTTTAGAGAATCCAACAAAAGAAGATGTACAAGCGTGTTAAACGAGTATTTAGATATATAGCTGGAACGTTAGATGTTGGAATTTGCTACTACAAGAAAGGTCCTAAAGTTCTTGAATGTTTCAGTGATGCTGATTTTGGAGGATGCATTACTACAGGGCGTTCAACATCTGGTGTCATAATAACATATGCTGGTGGACCTATATCTTGGTAGAGTCAGAGGCAAGCAATGGTATGAACATCTACTACCGACGCAGAAATTGTTGCTGCTAATGAAGCTGCAAAAGAACTTATTTGGCTAAGAAGACTTTATAAAGAAGTAATTAATTTAAAGCAGGTACCATGTTTACAAATTGACAATACCGCTGCCTTTCGCTTAGCGCAAAACCATGAATTTCACAAAAGAACAAAACACATTGCAATTAAGCATTTTTTTATTAGAGAAATGGTTACAGAAGGTAATATATCAGTGCAGCAAATTTCAACAGAATTGCAAGCAGCCGAAATGCTGACAAAGCCACTACCAAAATTTCGATTAAGATTTTTATGTGATCGTCTGAATATTAAATAATTATTTTAAACAGGGGAAACTATTGAAGCTATTTATGTTTTTCAATAATATTTATTTATTTGTACTTCCTATTTTGGTTGAACCAAGTATGCATTGTTCTATGTATAAACTTTTAAGTCAATTTTCTTCACTTCAATAAATATATTACTTACAATAATATGTGTCTACATACTGATACAAAAAATAACTAGAGTGAGCAAGTGAGCAATATTTTCTAATATCGGCAGAATTAATAAGTACGACAGAGATGCAAGCTCACATGTATACAATTGTATACATCAGTTTTTTCATATTGCCTTTAAGAAAATGATAGCGAGTTTTGTATAGGAAATGAGGTATTAAGCCCTCAGCACTATCAAACAAATGACTAGTCAAATGTTCGGAAGTGTTCTTGAAGGGATTGTTATCTGGCAGTTGGTTAATTTGCAGTAGTCCTACGATGTTACTGGCCTTTAGGAAGTGTTTGTGTGTGTGGTATAAAATTTATGAAATAAAATAAAACAATATTTTCATTAAAATCAGTGATATAATTTTCTTTATTGATTCGATTTTTTATTACCTTGAATAGCGAGACTTGGTTCCGAATAGGTTCACAAAGCAAGTGCTGTAACTAGTAAAAATTGAAGATGGCGAGGACAATGTTTAACCTACCCGTTAGCGGTTTACTCGTTGGAATCCAAGAAAATATTCCAGACAAACAATGTTGATAACAAAGGAATAATATTTGGATCCCAACAGAGCATTCCAATAAAATACACAGACGTTAAACTACTAATTCAATCCTATAAACAAATTTATCAAAGGGTAAAATTCAGCTTAAACAGGAAGAGTACCATAATTGTTGCCAAAGTCTGAAAATTTAAAATGTCTCTTAATGATTGATTCATTAACATTTTCCAACGGTTTCTCAATAAACTTCGGCTGCTCTTTATGTCTTAAGTTTTTATAGTTTTTGATGTGTTAACATCTATACGCGCGCCTCTAGGGCAGTAAACTATCAGTTTCAATACATATGCAAGTGTAAGTGTAAGACTTTGTTTGTTCGTAGCTTGGCAGTCGGTATTGAAAGTGATTATTGGGCGATTTTCATATAATTTTCCCACGCGATTTTCTCCGGAAATTCATAGCCGATTTTATTAATTTTTGGATTAAAACGCTAGTGCGGGCTACGAAGAAGAGTTTAGGCCAAAAATTAAGGCGATCCGATATCGGCGAGCGGAGATTTAAGTGTTTTAATTCGGAGTATTAATTTGGAGTAATATTAAAAAAGTGTTTTATGTTGATCTTCGGTTTTGTCTTATGCATAGCAAAGAGAATAGTGACATGGTTATACGTACATATATAAAAATGAGATAGCAAAACAGCAACGTATGTAGCTTATGTACAAACATAACAATGTATGTATGTACATTTGTCTGTTGCTTTGCATTCTCTTTGTTTTTTGTGGGTTTAATATAAAATAAATAAACAAAAAGGTGTTAACACATCGCCCGTGAGTTCGAACACTCATTGATTTTTTTTATAAAGCCTTTCTTTCTATATTCCACATAATTTTCTCGGGACTCATTTCTCTTTTCAATAGTTTTTGATTTTCCACTCTGCAGTCTTTGTTTTATGATACTGTGATCAATCAATTTATTTTGTACATCTAAAGGACTGCATTTTATTGTGCTATGATAATTACTATTAGAGAATTTTATTGCCTTAATTATTTCTGTATTTATTTGAAGTTTTTCCTCTAGGTTAAAAGCTCTGATTTTTTCTGCTATCGTATTATTGAATCTTTCAATATCCGAATTACCGGTATGACTATTCGGTTTTGTAAAATGATAATAAATTCCTTCTTGATCAATGTAATTCTTTTCATTTGCGTTATAAAATTCGTTGTCAATTACAAATTTGGTAACATTGCCTTTAATAGCCAAAAATGCCCTTATTTTTGCAACCAGAGTTTGGCTATTTTTATCATGTAATTGAAATGAAATTACATGTTTCGAAAATTTGTCAATAAATATGAATGAAGGTTACTGTTCACATACGTATCCACGTGAATTACGTCATTGGTAGTTAAAGGGGTTTCAGTCACTTTGAATTTATTTTTAATTGGGTTTTTGTCGTATTTACATGCTGAGCAAATTTCGCAGTTATTAACTACTTTTTGGATGAATTCCTTCAAATTAGGATTGTATATTTTATGATTAATTTTTTCATAAGTTGGGATTATGCCTGCATGGCCTGTTTCAAATTTATGAAATAGTGCAATTTGTTTTTTCACTTCGTTCTCTTCGACAATACTTCAGCGAACTTAGAACTAGAGTTGTACAAAAGAGCTCTTTTGAGTGAGCGCTCTTTTCCGCTCCGCTCACTTTACTGAATTAATTCATTCATATCTTTCAGTAGCTCCGTTGATTCCTTAGCTCAGCCATAATTCATGAAATGAAAATGTCATGAAAGAAAATGAAAGAATCAGCTAATACAACAACCACTTATGCCTTTTTATTTTTTCCTTAATATGTAATATAAAACACATTTATTGAACATAAGTAATAACTAGATAAAAATTTAAGTGATTTTAAATATTTTGCTTTGGAACCTATTTTAATAAAGTAATATTTTCTATTTAACCCTTAAATGCGCAGTGTATCTTTAAAGATACAACCAATAAAACTGAGGCTATTTCTATATTTATTAAAAAAACAAAATATTTTTTAATAATTACTACTGGAAACTCTTTTTTCTATCATCCTTAATTAATTTTCTGTTAAAAATGTACCGTTTTTAAAAATTATAGAGCCGTAGATTCAAAATGTTTACTTTTAGAGATAAAGCTAAGGTTTACCCGGTTTTATTTTTATTAGTTTTCCATGAATTTACTTTAAAAAAATATATGTTGATAAAAATAGTGTTTTTTAACTACACAGAAATTTTCAATACGGTCCGATTTATACTTTCGCCAAAAAATCGTGTATAATGGTTGTATCTTATAAGATACATTGCGCATTACACACCAATTAGGAATTTTGGCTGTTATATTTTCATGTACGCTGTTGCTAGTGCACAAGCTGCTTGTGTGTTTTATTCTTGTTTAGTCATTTGATACGACAAGTTCTTTTCGCTCGCTACGTAAAATTTTATTTTATTCTAATAATAGTTGCGAATATAAATATGGATGCGTTTAGACCAGTGGTAACCAAGCCCCGAACGCACGCGCACAAACATATGAGCCCAATTCACAATCCTGTGCAAATGGTCTTGCATTATAGCATTTGCAAATTGTGAGAGTATTTGAGAGCATTTTCAATGTATTTTGTTGGTGTAGAGTACAATTATTTTGCTCATGCTACGATGCTAGACTACTTGCTCGAGATTGTGAACTGGGCTATTATGTAGTTGTGTGCGGTCGCAAACAGAAGCTGCGGTCGCTGCCGAATTGTACACTGTGTAACAATATTAAACATTTCTTTTTAAACTTTTGAAAAAAATACAGTTTTGTGTTGTTTTGTCATAGGTCCACAGAATTGTTATAATATAAAATTATATAATGCTGATATATATTGAGTAGGGCGAATTCTATGAACATCGTAATTATAAGTTATGAACTTGAAAGTTTAAGAAGTTTTTAAAATTTCATCTATATTTATTTCGGTTTTATGAAGTTTAATTCTCAGCAAGTCTTCTAATTTTGTGTCTGTTAACCTATTCCTATGTTTGCTTTTAACGATTTTTAAGATAGAAAAAGTGTTTTCGCAATTATATGTGGATGCAAACATCGAATAAAGCTTATATATTTCAGTTGTGCTATTTGGGTATTGTTTTATGCAAATTTGCTTCCAAAATTCTCTGCCCGTCGCCAAAGGTAATGTATCATCTTCTAGCATTTCTTTTATTTCTTTTTGAATTGCAGGGCTTTGATTTTCTGCATCGCAAGCTATAGTGTTGTTGTGCAAGTCAATAATCGGTGATATTTTATTAAAATCTTCAAATCTATTGCTCATGTTGTTTAATATTGTTTCATTTGTTGTGAGAAATTCTCGAAATAAGGAATCTGAAATAGGTAAATTTAGTGATGCAGTTTTCGGCAGTGATGTTATGTCTTTATTTGTTACTTTTGTATTTAACATTTGTAATTTTCTTTTGAAATGATTTATCATTGGGAATAGGTCAAAAATATGTTTATTTTCGCCCTGCAATAGAAGATTCAGTTCGTTAAGTTTATTACAAAAGTCACTAAGAAATGCTAGTCTTATCACAAAATCGTTATCGCTTAAATGAGACACAAATTTTTTACAATCTGGAGACTCATCCAGTTTTAAGAACTCTAAAATTTCCACGCGAAGTTCAAAAAACCTTTCCAGACTCTTTCCTCGGCTAAGCCACCTAATTTCTGTATACAACAATATATCAGCGTAGTCGGCTTCAACCTCCTCAAGAAATGCTTTAAATTTTCTATGATTTAACGCATTGTGGCCTCCTCTGATTTTATTTATAATTTGTACACATATTTTCATTACATCATTCAAGCATAAATTTTTAGCAAACAGGGCTTGCTGATGTATTATGCAATGAAATGATGGCACGTCAATATGTTGCGTTAAATACCCAATAAAGCCCTTCTTCTTCCCCACCATCACCTTTGCTCCGTCAGTACAGACAGCACTTAATTTACTTTGGTCCCCAATTGAAAAAACCTTTTTGTTAATAGCTTCCCACAATGTTTGCCCATTTACATGTTTATTCATAGGAACTAAACCCAAAGTAACCAAATTTTCATGTACTGTTTTTAAATAAACTATTAATTGACTAGTATTACTTATATCAGTACTCTCACCTAAGCTAATAGAAAAAAACAATGACTCTTTAAGGCGTTTCTGCACAGCCATAAATAAAAAACTACTTATTTTTATAGTACGGCGCATAATAGTTCTGCCAGATAATGGAATCGCTTCTACAAGCCCAGCCGTATCTTCCCCAACTTGGGAAAAGCATTTTAAAACGTCTTGCAAAACATGTTTTATAAAAGTGCCGTCTTCATACGGGCGACATTGCTTTTCCAGCGCAAGTGCAACAACGTAAGAGGCTTTTAATATTTCGCTATCATCTTTTTCAATGTGATCTATCTGTTTTAAAAATTTATTGGGAATTTTGGCTTTCATTTCATCAAGCAATTTTTGCCTTTCATTATTTTTAAATTTTTCATAATTAATATGGCACGACAAGTAATGCCGCCTTATATTAAATTTGTCGCATTTTGCTAATTGCCTCAAACAAATATAACATTGCGGCTTCCTTTCACGATTTTCAAAAAAAAAATACATCAGTTCCCAAGAATTATTGAACATTGTTGCTCTGTGTTCTTTTGTGTTGATTACGAAAAAAAAGTAAACAATGCCAAACAAACGTGCGTGGTGTTTCTTTCACAAAGCTTGAACAGAGACTGATGATAGACTGATGTTTTGAATCGAACAAAGTTGTTGTATACGTGTTAATTGCCGATCGTGTCTGTGTGAAAAATACGATTATTGGCTGCCTCGCGAGGCTATGGAGTGGCAATCACTGGTTTAGACGTATTGGTAGATCCAAAATGACAAATGATAAAATATGTGAAATGCTTTGCAACAGAGCAGAATTTCCATGTGACACCACTGATGAAAGTAGTGATGATGAAATTGAAATTCCAAAAAAAGTGTCCACTAAAAATAAAAATGTTGTCCTTATTGATAACGACACTGATCCGGAGGAAGAATGTGAAATTAGTGTTGATATAAATGCTTCAGTTCATGACTCGTTTATTGCATTGATAAACGACGATAATGTGTTCTCAAGCCCTATACATTCTCCTGGAGCTGCACGCTCAGATCTGGCTAAGTCTAGTACCCTTCCGTCTTCTGCCCTAGTACAATTTTGTACTTCTAACTCCCCAGCACCAAATTTAAGAAGGTCTTCCTTAGTCCAATCCCCTGTTGCAAGCAATGGTTTATTATCAAATCCCACTGCTTCTAGTACCCCAACTGCGAACTTACAAGAGTCGCCAGCTAATCAATGCCCAACTCACTCACGGAACTTACCATCAAGTCCAACGCCATTTGATTTACTTTCCTCGAAATTTGAAAATGTATCTTTCGATCCAAAATCTTCTGCATTTGAAAAAATTATATGGAAACAGGGTAATATGCAATTCGTCAGTCAGGAAGTCGAGTTTAAAGGCGATATCTCTCTGCCTGATCATATTAAATCATTAGTTACTCCTTATCAAGTTTGGCGTTACTTATTTCCTGAGAGATTGGAAAATTTTATAGTTGAGGAAACTTTGCGATACGCTGGAATAGATGAAAGATTTTCCATCAATGTTTTAGAATTGCGAAAATTTATTGGTATTTTATATTATATGACATATTTCAACCTACCAAACTCGAGAGACTATTGGTCAAATAATAATGATAGATCAGTGGACGTTATCACGAAGCAAATGTCCCAAAAGCGATTTGAAAAAATTAGACAATATTTACACTTTAACGACAAAGAAAAACAGCCATCACGCGACGATCCGAAGCGTGACAGGCTTTATCTTATTAGGCCCGTTGTAGATGCATTTAATACCGCATTTGGTGCTATACCTAAAATGGAAAGACTGTCCGTCGATGAGCAAATGTGTTCAACTAAAATGCACACCTATATGCGACAATATTTGCCAAACAAACCTAACAAGTGGGGCCTTAAATTTTTTGTTTTATGCGATACCAAAGGGTATGCTTATAAATTTGAAATTTATACGGGAGCTAATGAAAACATTCGTACAGAAGAGCCGAATCTTCAAGCTTCTGCAAATATTGTTGTCAGGCTAGTTCGAGAAGTTCCTAGATTTAAAAATTATATTATATACTTCGATAATTATTACACTACTATTCCCTTACTTATATATCTCAGAGCCCAGGGAATTCTATCAGTTGGTACGATTCGCCGAAATAGAATTAAAAACTGTAAGCTTCCGGAAGAAAAAGCTATGATGAAATTTAAGCGTGGAACAAGCAAGGAATTTGTAGCCAGTGTGTACGGAATTGATATAACCTCAATTTCCTGGAAAGACACCAGAGTTGTAAATCTGGTTTCAACGTACGTCGGAAAAAAGCCAGTACTAAACGGAAATGAAACAGATGATCACATATCTGTTCGAAGATTTGATAAAACGCAGAACAAAGTTAAAATCGTACCTTGCCCCCAGATTGTGAAGGACTATAATAACAATATGGGAGGTGTTGACCTAATGGACAGCTCTATAAGTCGTCACAAAATAAGAATGAAGAGTAGTGTAATGCTTGTCTACAATTTGTTTATTTGGAAAATACTTTTCAACCGGCAAATGTGCCACTGGTTGGAGCTAATCTTATGCCGATCTTACAATTTCTCGTAAGGGCACAAGGAGACTTATTATCATTAAATAAAACTAAGGCAGTTGTTGCCAGTTTAGTTCTTCATACAACAATGTCTACTTTATTCTGGGATCACGCCAGTTTATATACAGCTTATGAAAATAATTCTTAACCGATTACATAATTTTTTATTCGATATCATGGAGTTTGATATTTTTAAATGACATACTTCTCATTTGACCAATCAGTGTGTAGCACAAAGAAATGCATAAAGTTAATTTGACACCACCCAAATGTGTCAACGAAATGCATTGAACTATTTAGACACACTTAAACGTATGTTACTCAAATGAATGCTAATAGTAAATGTTGATCGGTATGATATGTGTATGCATTGTAGACATGTGAGGTACACTACACCCTTAAGAGAAAAATTACGAGTGATTTTTCTTACTTCCTTCATAATACCGTTACATACTTTTCTTATTGTTCTAGTTGGACTTTTTATTATTGATTTTTATTCTAGTTGGAATTAAAAAAATATATTTCTCTTATAGATTTAATTTGATTTTCTTATGATTATATTAAAATATATTAGAAAATAATTATAACAAGTAAAAACGTTATATTCGACCGGGTCGAATCTTAAATACCCTCCAAATATTTAGTAAGTGAATTTGAAATGTTTAACTTGGTGGGACAGAGTTCCTTTATATAATATCGTACGTCAACGCCCACTAAAGGGGGCGGGGTTCAAAAATATAAAATATCATGTTTTACACAGACTAACGTATGGGCATTGCTAGACCGTCTTAGACTTCATCACAATTCTCTTTGGAGGGTATAAAAACTGTATTTTGGCGGGGTCGCTCTGGCAAGGGCTGTGGGGGAAACATTTCACCTTTGTCATAAAACTCTAAAAATAAATGCTTGAGATAATTATATACAAAATTAAAATTTCTTTTTTTTGATAGGGTCATTTAGAGGGCAAAGGGGGAGAGGGGGTAGGGCAGAAACAGGTAGACATAAAACTCTAAAAATAAATGCTTGGGATGATTATACACAAAATTAAAAAAAAGTGTTATTTATTTTTAATAGGGTCATTTAGCGGGCAAAGGGGGAGGAGGGGGTAGGGCAGCAACAGGCAGTCACAAAACTCTAAAGATGCTTGGGATGATTATATACAAAATTTAAACAAAATAATTTTTTTGGCAGGGTCATTTAGGGGGCAAAAGAAGAGGGGGGGGGGGATGGTAGGGCAGAAATCGGTAGTCATAAAACTCTAAAGATAAATGCTTGGGATTATTATATACAAAATTTAAAAAAAAATTGACAAAGTGAATATACCCTCCAAATTCTTTTTTGGAGGGTATAAAAATATTGTAGTAAATGTGTGGTAAAATATAAAGTTAAATATGACATATATTTATAGTGTTTTAAAGGGTTTTAAGTTATTGTTGTGGTAGGTTTTTTCCATACCGTTATAATCTATGGTTGTGTTAACACCGTTTATATCAATTATCCTAAATGGACCTTTGTATGGACCTTGATTCTTTCTTCTATTTTCTACTCTTACTAAAACTAAATCTCCTATTCTTAGATTCAACTCATTACTATTTCTATTTGTTATGGCTCTTCTTTCTTTTGATTTTATTAGTAATTGTTTTGTTTTGTTTAAGGCAAATTGTAATCTGATGCGTAACTCTTGTACGTAGTCTTCATAGTTATAAATTTTTGTTTTGTTTTCTAAAGTGTCAGTTGGAAAGCATAATAATTTTCCATATACTAATTCAAAAGGCGTGTAGCCCGTGTCTACATGTGGTGAAGTGTTATAGGCAAAAGTAAAATATGGAATCCACTTATCCCATTCATACAAGTGTTTTTGCTGTCGTAACTGCATCTTTTGTCGGCATGGGGTGTGCTACGACAAATTGAGTCATCGTAAGTGGTTCTTTTATGTGTTTTGTTTGTTTATTTTTATTACAACTTTCACAATATGATATAAATTTCTTTACCATCCTGTTCATGCCTTTCCAAATGTACCGTTGTTTCAATTTTATAATTGTTTTTCTTATTCCTAAGTGGCCTGCGTGTGTGGCATTGTGGAATTCATCAATCAGTTTATATTTCAATATGTCATCTTTTATTTTCTTTGCGGCGTTGTATATTATTATTTTCAACTGAGGACTTTTCTTATATATCTTTATTCTTTTATACGAGCTCTTAAATTCTTCTTTTGTATACATTCTAAATATTTCATCTTCACTTGCAAGTGCTAATTCCTTTATATTTTCTTTATTCATTTTAGATATCAGTTTCATCAGTATCGAATCTAGTTTCGCTGATTTATCACTGAATCTTGCTAGCTTATTATATTCATTATTTATATATTGGGTATGCAACTTCTTCATGGTCGAAACTGGTTTCGATGAATTATCATTACATCCTATGTGCACAATATTCTTCTCAATATATATATTTATATTTTCAATACTTTCAATTCTATCAATTTCATTAAACTGCAGTTTTCTTATATTTTTGACGTCGTTTATGGATGTACAATCCCATATTTGAAGTTGATCAGGCTTCTGAGGGTTGTCATTCTCCAAAACTGTTCCGTCTAAGCGCTTATTATTAATACTCTTTCCTTTATCTTTTATTATATTTTTCTCACTATCTAATTCTTTATTTTGCGTATTATTTAATTCTTTATTTGCCTCATTATTTCTCATCGCCCTCGTTGTTGCTAAAATTTTCGTCTCATTTATATCATTGTCTTTAGGTATCATTTGTCTTAAAATGTCTGTGTTAATCTCTATTCTTGAGAGTGCGTCTGCGTTCGTGTTCATCTTGCCTTTCTTGTAAACAATTGAAAAATCGTAATCACTCAAATCTAGTCTAATACGTGTCATCTTTGATGATGGGTTTTTATGTGAAAACAATGAAATTAAAGGTCTGTGGTATGTCACTACTATGAACTTTCTACCATACAGATACGGTCTAAAGAAATTTATACTCCAATGTATTGCCAAAAGTTCTTTTTCTATTACAGGCTTATTGATGTCATGCTTCTGCAGTGATTTACTAGCGTAAGAGATAGGTATATCTTGACCTATTTCGCCTTGAGATAAAACTGCACCTAACGCGTAGTTAGAGGCGTCTGTTGTTAAAATGAAAGGTTTGTCAAAATCCGGGTATTGTAGTACCGGAGGATTCATCAACTTCTCTTTCAAATCATCAAAAGCATGCTGACATTTTTCTGTCCATACAAATTTTACTGATTTTTTTAATAAAGCATTCAGATCTTTAGCGATGTCTGCAAAATTTGGAATAAATTTTCTGTAGTAGTTACAGATTGCTACAAAACGTCTGACTTCGTCCGAGTCCTTTGGTGTTGAATAATTTTTGATTACCTCATATTTTGATGGGTCAGTCTTTACACCGTCCTTTGTAATTAAATGTCCTAAATATATTACTTCTGATCTCAAGAAACAACATTTCTTGGGATTAAGCTTTAAATTATATTTCTGTAGTCTGTCTAAAACCTTTACCAAACTTTGGTTATGATGATTCAAACTGCATCCGTACACGATTATATCATCTACATAGAGAAATGCTTCAGATTCCAGTCCTGAGAGTGCAATCATTAGCATTCTCTGAAAACTATTTGATGAGATTTTTAATCCGAATGGCAGTCGTTTGAATTGGTAATGTCCTTGTGGTGTAGAAAATGCTGTCAATGGTCTCGAGTCTTTGTCTAATTTAATTTGGTGAAAAGAGCTTGTCATGTCTAGTGTTGAAAACCATTTAGCTCTACCTAGTTTATCTAAAATGTCTTCCAGTCGTGTTAGTGGGAATTTGTCGTTCACTATTCTGTCTTTCAGTTTTCTAAAATCCACTACTAGTCTCCATTTCTTTTTGTCTTCTGCGCCTTTCTTTGGCACAAGCAATAAGGGTGCATTGTAGGGACTTACTGAAGGTTCTATTATGTCGTCACCAAGCATTTTAAGTACTTGGTCATTTATTATGTCAGTGTGCGAGTGAGGTAGTCTATAGTTTTTTATATAAACTGGAGTATTGTCCGAAGTCGTGATTTTTTGATTGTAAAAATTGTTTACTGTCAGTTTTTCGTTTTCGAGGTGAAATACATTATGATATTTCCTAAAAATGTTTATTAACTCTGTTTTTGCATAGTCATCATTGCAATCTATTTGTAAGTTTTTCAGTACATGTTCAAAACGTTTAGTATTTATGTCAGTATTGTAATTTAATATATCGTAGTTTTTCAGGGGTTCAGTTTGTAGTTTAATGCCCTTTAAAATTATTTCATCGTTTGTTGTGTTCAAAAACTTTAAATGTGTCATTCCACTTTTGGGTGCTATCGAATTACTCAAAAATACACCTTGTTTTAATTCGTCATTGAAAATCACACTGTCTTCAGTTAAGTTAAGTTTAACTGCATGTATGCTTTCTGTTCTTGGAGGTATTTTTATTAATAACGATGCAAATGTTTTTGCATACATTGGAAGTATTCTAGTTGTATCGTTTATGTACATAGAAATTGTAAATGTTTCATAATCTATTTTACATAGATATTTCTTTAAGAAATCTCTGCCTAATATACCATCTGTTCCTATTGGGAAATCTGAATTAACTAAGTGAAATGAATGACTTGTTATCTCACCGGATAATGTTATGTCCAATTTTATATCCAAGAGATTGGATCTCTTCTGTAGTTGTACCAGTTGTATTTGTATTTGTATGTTGAAATACTTTACAAAGTAAATTTGCAAAGTATTTGGTGCACAGATGCCGACGGAGTGACTTAGACTATATGCCGGCGATGTTATTAACCCGTATTTTCTTCCGTTACTGTGACTGACTGTACACGACCTATGCCTTCACATAGGAAGTAGCAACGTAGTTAACCACGGAATATTCCTCAGAAGAACTGTAAAACTATACAGTTATCTGAGGTGTTGAAATTAACTAGTGCGAGTGAGACGCAAAACTCTCGAAAGAGAGTAAACAATCAGTGGTCTGGCTGCACTTAAAAAATAATTGCCAACGAGGCTTGATGTTAACTGACTCAGAGCTGCTTTGCGACTGAATATACCAGTTAATTTATATTTTTCTTCGGAGTCTAAAGGTTCATCATCGAAATCAGTTCGCATACGACAAAGTGATATGTCGGCTCCAGTGTCGATGAGAAATGTTTATTTTTGAATGTTGCTGTTATAAAATTGATATTATTATTGGTTATTTTGCAAATTTTTAATTCTGGCTGTCCGGAATAGATACCTATCCCGAGCCTTGCTCGTTTTCCGAACATACTATTGAGTATATTTGTCTATTGTTATTGTTTCCATGTCTATTATTTCTACCTCTATTTGAGTTGTTGTTATTATTAAATCCGTTGTTTCTGTTAGAATTGTCATATGAATTGTTATTATTATTATTATTATATCTATTATTTCTATTGTAGTTATTTCTATTATTGTTGTTGTTAGAATTGTAATTATTCCTATTGTTGTTTATGTTGAAATTACTTCTCTTGTCCATCCTATTATTGTTATTCCTGTATCTATTGTTATTGGAATTGTTGAGTTGTCTGTTTTGTAGTCTATTGTTCTGTTGTGGGTATTGTGTCCTAAAATAAAGGATTGAATTTTGATTGGCTACTTTTTCGCTTTCTAACTGCAATGCGAGTTCACTAGCCTGTTGCAAATTTTATGGTCGAGCAGCATATATGGTTGCTTTGTAAGATTCGTTCAGACCTTTTTTAAAAGTTTCTAACGCTAACTTATTGTTTAATTTAATTATAACCCTTTTTTCTGGCTCTGATACTTGGGTTCCTAACTCGGCAATTCCCAATTTGTTTAACTTATCTATTATTCCAGTGATTTTCTCAGAAAATGAGTTTATCGACATTTTTCCTTGGAACAATATGTTTAATCTATTTTGTCGTTCAGGAATTGTCTCTCTACTCTTATATCTATTTTCTAACAATTCCTTCAGTTCTTCAAAATTTTCCGGTGTAGCATATATTCCTAGTGCTGTTCTAACTGTGGATGTCAATTTAGCATGATAAACATATTGGAGGAAATCTAGTTTTGCCTCGTTTGACAGTGTTTTATGCAATAACTCCGCTGTTACAAGAAAACTTTCTTTCTCTATCAAATACTCTTTTACCATCGAATAAATGCTTTTAAATTCTAACTTTAATGCTACAACTTCTTCTGATTCCCCTTGCCTAACCTCGTCTTCCTGAAATTGTTTCTTTAAATCTTTTATATATTCTAGTTTTCCTTGTACTGTTTTTCTAGTATATGTCCTTCCTGGTTTCTTTTTTAAATTCTTTAGCAAATCCTGCAATTTAGAAATGCTTTCTTCCATAACTAAATAGGTACATTTATAAAATTTAAGTCTTGCAACACATAAATATTATTTGTTTATAAACTTTTTATTTTTATACATCGCTTACTGCGTTGTTTATTTGTCTGTGTCTATATTTGTGAACATATTCTTTAAAATATTTATTTATCCTATATGCTGTATATAATAATACTACAATTATCGGTAATATAAGAATGTTATCAGGTATCTGCTTGCTGTTGGTAGCTTCTCCACTGTTCAAGATATTCTCTTGAATTTCAACCTTACTTTGAGGTTTGCCCATTGGATTGCCCCAAATTGGTCCTACTGCCATAGAATTCTTTAAGAGTTGTTTTGCTTTTCTTTTTTCTTTTCTTTATTGCTAGCTTAAGCTCATCTATTCTATTCCAGACATTTTGTGCTGGTTCCCAACTTAACATAGGGCCTGTCTCTTTTACCAACCTAAGAGAGTCTGCTAGCTCCTTTCTCAGCTTTACCAGTTGACCACCTCGTTTCTTTGTTGTCGTATCTAATTTTGGTATTGTGGTCAATTTTTCTTCCTTCAGCCTAGCTTTGTATTGCTCGATTGTTTCTTTGGTCCTTGTCTAGCTGGAACGTATGCCGGGACTTCTTCCTGTTTGCTCAAGGGCTTAGGGACGTATTCGTCTAGTTCAAAGTTCGCGTCGGTCGGCAGGATCGCCATGTAATGCTTGTCTACAATTTGTTTATTTGGAAAATACTTTTCAGCCGGCAAATGTGCCACTGGTTGGAGCTAATCTTATGCCGATCTTACAATTTCTCGTAAGGGCACAAGGAGACTTATTATCATTAAATAAAACTAAGGCAGTTGTTGCCAGTTTAGTTCTTCATACAACAATGTCTACTGGGTTCACGCCAGTTTATATACAGCTTATGAAAATAATTCTTAACCTATTATATAATTTTTTATTCGGTATCATGGAGTTAGATATTTTTAAATGACATACTTCTCATTTGACCAATCAGTGTGTAGCACAAAGAAATGCATAGAGTTAATTTGACACCACCCAAATGTGTCAACGAAATGCATTGAACTATTTAGACACACTTAAACGTATGTTACTCAAATGAATGCTAATAGTAAATGTTGCTCGGTATGATATGTGTATGCATTGTAGACATGTGAGGTAGACTACAGTAGAAAATGGACAAATAGACTATTTTACCACTTGTTAGATATGACTTGCATCAACGCCTGGGCTCTTTTCAAAAGAATTAACAAAGACTGTCCAGATATAAAAAATCAAAGACTGATAGATTTTAAGCTCGAAGTTGCCGATTCACTTTTCGGCTATAAAAATAAATCAAGAGATACGTGGACGTCCGAACCTTGATACTGAAATACAACAGAAGAGGCATAAGCCAAATTCACAGACTCCGCCTCCGAAAGATGTGAGATTAGATGGCACCCAACACTGGACCGTGGTCAGTAAAAAAGGAAGATGTAAAATGCCAGGTTGCACAGGACAAACAAAGATGTTTTGTAGCAAGTGTGAGATAAATTTATGTTTGACTTCCGAAAGAAATTGTTTTCTTCAATATCATAACCAATAAATGTAATATTGGAAGGAAATGTGCTTTAAATTTTTTTGTATTTCATATTATTAACTTTTAGATATAAGATTGATTTATATAGAATTAAAATTAAGATTAAGTTTTTCTTATTAACTAAATGAATTTGAATTACATTTTATACAATCACAATAGTTTTTCATTTTTTTCCTATTAAAAATAAACTTTCCTAAAAAATATCTTTCATTGTTTATGTGTGTTTCTTTCTATGTGGAGTGCGCACTGTATTTTATAAGATACAACCAGGTTTTTCTCAATAATATTGCAAAATAAACAAAAAATTTAAAAAATAATAACGCAGTTTTTAATTTAGAGCTTAATTACATATATTTTTTTCATAAAGATACAAGACCGTGCGCATTTAAGGGTTAACCTTGTATTTTGTAGATTTTTTTCAGTTAATTTATGTATATGTTTATATATGTATATATACGCACCAAGTTAATAAGTACTGAAATATGTATCATGGCAGTGCTGTTTAAAAATTTTCATCTGGCAGCTCTAATAATATAAAGCGCCACACCATTTGTGTATCTGCATTGAGTGAATTCCTTTTTTCATATGGATTTTGACATACCAGCATTGAAAAGAGCTACTGAAAGAGACAGATTCAATGACGCAATTGAAACAACTGAATCAACTGAAACAACTGAAAATGTGAAAGAAAAGAGCTACTGAAACAAATGAAAGAAAAGAGCTACTGAAACAAATGAAAGAAAAGAGCTACTGAAACAAATGAAAGAAAAGAGCTACTGAAACAATTGAAAGAAAAGACCTACTGAAACAAATGAAAGAAAAGAGCTACTGAAAGAAATAGATTCAATGAAACAACTGAATCAACTGAAAGAAGTGAAAGAAAAGAGCTAAAAACGCTCAGTAAAGTGAAAGATTCACCTCGCTCAGTTGAATGAATGATTCAATTGAATTAATTCATTCAGGAGCCGTACAACTCTACTTAGAACACTTAACAAATTTAATTTTTGTGTTTCCGGGAAATTCGGATAATAATTTTTTGCATTGTATTATACTCATGGCCATTCAGTTCGGAAAATATTGCAACTTTTCCTTTTGAAATTGCTCTTTTGAGAATATTTACAACATTTCCATTCGCACAATCATCTCTATCGATAAATATCCGCTTCTTTCCGAAAATTTGCACCATAGGAATATTTTTTTTCTCTACTAAAATAATTTGTCTTCCGAAACGGTTCACTACGGTATCCAAAATTGATATATGGCCATTGTTTTCCTCTTCCTGCGATTGAACGGTTTGAACCCGTAAAGAATCTTTATCCTAATTTTTATTATATTCGTAAGTACCATTCTCCATTAAATGATTAATTTCATTCATGTCGGAGTTAATACAACTTAAAGAATCGGCAACTTTAATCAGTTCACCTTTTATATAATTTACCCGCATCTTATATTCTCGCAATTGAACCAACCATCTTTGAAGACGTGGACTGATATTCTTACCCGTATATTTCACTTGTAACCACTTCAACGGTTCGTGGTCGCATTCTAGATCGAACTCTCTTCCGTAGATATGTATGTATATGGTCGAAAGTATTTCACGGCCTAAACTATCGCCAACAATTCTTTCTCAATTGTTTAGTAGTTTGTTTCGGTTTTATTCAGAGTACGAGAAGCATATGCAACTGGGTGACCTTCAGTGGTTATCTTGAACCTTTTGGAGAATATTGGATATCTAAGGATTGGTGACAATTTCCTTCAATTTTTTCTTTTTAGATTTTGTATTATTTTAAATTTTGTGGGGTCCGGTTTAATGCTCTTATGAGTCAGTAGGTGTCCCAAAAGTGTGTTTATTTCTTCAGAAAGGGAAATAAAAATTTTTTTTGGCCCATTCAGTATTTTGTAGTACATGTAATAACTAATATGGTTAAAAATTTTAAGTTTTTCTTAAATAAAAAATGCTGTAAGAAAACTATTGAATATTTTCTCAAATTTCTTTTTTTTATTTGAAAGTACAATCCTTCCGGTTAATAATGGAAAATAAATTCATTCAAATGGCTGCCTCGTCTGGCCATGCAGTAGCCTACACGATCGGTGAAAGATAAGATAAATTTTATTGAGACTTCATGAAAATTTTTTTAACAATTGGAAATATTTTTTTTTATAAATATTATATATGATAACTTAGAACTAAATGTATGATTCTAATAAGGGAAAAGAAAATGCATCTTGCACAAAGTAAAAGTGCTGTGTAAATTCAACATGAGATCAGAAAAGTATTATCTGTGCTTGCTCCCGGCACTACTTTAATTACTGCTATATAGAATAATATAACTTATAACTATTTGGACCACGATCGGTCAAATTTATAAGCACATTATAAATTGTGTGCAGCTGTATTTGTCTCTGGCTTGTCGGCGTAACACTTATATTTGACGGCACCCCACAAATAATAGTCCAACGGTGTCAAATCGCAGCTCCGAGGTGGCCAAACGACATCAGCTCTGCAACTGATAATGCGATCTTCAAAAACAGGGCGCAAAACATCGAGTGTAGCTTCGGCTGTGTGGCACGTAGCGCCGTCCTGTTGAAAACAAATGTTGCCAATATCCCCCTCTTCAATTTTTGTGAACAAAAATTCGTTCAACATGGCCGAATAAGTCGATCGCAGGCCCACTTAGCGAAGCGAAAACGCATTGGATGGTCAGTTGGCTTCAACTCCTGAACCAATTGGACTTTGTATGGCGTCATACCAAGGTCTTTATGCAAAATTCGTCTCAATGATGTCTCCGAAATGTTCAATTGTTGAGAACGACGGTGAATTAATGTTGATGGCGCTTCACACACACTTTCTGCCACAGCAGCAATATTCTCGGGTGTACGCACTGTTTTTGGCTTTTCACGCTTTGGTTTACCGATGAGGATGCCAGTTTCTTTCACTTTTTTCACAAGATAACGAACATACGGAGCTGACGGTGCTTCTATCCGTACGCAATTTACGCACACATTCTGCAACATTACCATGATTTGCAAAGTAATGTCGCAATATTTTCCAGCGTTGTTCATGCGTATACACAACCATATTCGTTCAGCGGAAGGATACAACTAATTATCTGTCAAATCAGACATGAGCTAAGTGTTACCATTCACGAAATAACCACCAGTTGAAAATAAAAGTTAAATGGCGGACCCTTTAAAAGTAACCAAAAAGGCAACTGACATTGTTTTTTTTTTCTAACTAAAACTATTTTATAATTTAGAAAGAAGAGTTGGTACCAAAAATTAAGAAAAAAAAATCAAAATTTCGAATCCATGGTTGGACAAGTGCAAGATTGAAGTGAAGAGTTGCATTGATTAAAAAACAACAAATAAAATTTCGCTTCCAGAGTTCGGAAAATCAATGTTTTTTTTTGGTACATGCAATATTTTGTAGTACATGTAATAACCAAAATGGTTGCAAATTTGAAATTTTTCTTAAATAAAATGACTTTTTAACTAACGAAGACCGGCATTGGTAAAAAAAGAAAAACAAAATTAAAACTTCGCTTCCAGGGATGGGAAATTAAAATTTTGTATAGATAAAAATAACCAAACAGGCAGCTAATGTTGGGTTTTTACTAATTAAAACTATTTTTTAATTCAGGAAAAATCAAATCGGTATCAAAAATATCAAAATTTCGATTCCAGAGCGGGATAACTGCAATATTTTTTGGTGGGTGCTGTTGGCTGAAATAGTAGAACACGAGACTATGAAGCGGAGGGTCCTGTGATCGAGCCCGCGCTGAATAATGAAATATTGCGTTGAATTCTTCTGATCAGAATTAGTGCTTGGTTATGTTAGTTGTTGCCAGCCTGTTGCAATGATGAAGGCATAGTCACTGGTCACTGAACATAATTGGTAGCGACTGGCACAATCATGTGCTAAAAGCAGACTAACAGCACCCACCTTCGTCGGCCCTGTAGCAAAAATTAGCAGCCGAAGTAAAAGGTTGAAATAGCTACAAAAAAAAAACAGTTTATCTTCTCATCTTTCCTAATCTGTCCCCTCAACACTATCCCCTCGTTTGTAATTCCGGCGCAATGCATTGCAAATAGCGGTCATCCCCTGACGGCTGGTCCAAGATAAATAAAAAACCTAGTTCACCGTCAAAGCATCTCCAGCAAGATGTAAGCGGAATCCCACTTAGTTGGTCAATGTCAGCTTCCTGAAGTGAGGTTCCTTTTTTAGCCATCTCCCTTAACGTTGCCCATAGCGGTCCCATGCCCTCGCACACAGTTTAGGGTAATGCGTGAATGTCTTTCAAGGACTTTGCGACATTCTTGGACAAGCTGGGATGAGCTATACACCCCCGTAAAGCACCTAACTGCAGCTGGGCTGTCGGTAATGATTTGGATGTCGCGGTTTGATATAAGATAGAACCTTAACCACAGCGCTGCTCCTTTGATGGTCTGTAAAAATCTGTACGGATCCGTGCAATGGAGAGAGCCCTTCTGCCAAAGAAAAGCTAAATTTCTTATTGAAATAGGGAACGGGAATTCAGTAGTCTATAAGATTAGTTATCTTACCTATTGTATCTAAAATGCTAGCATGACCCTATGGTCCATTGTTCCATACGCTTATGACATTCAATCTGACTCCTGTGCGTAGTGCCAGCTTCCGATTAGTTCCATCCACTGGAAGCCAGCATAGCATGGCAAAAAGCGCCATTGTTGGAGTAGTTCTAAGAGCACCCGTTATCATAAGTGCCATTTTGAGGAGAACCCTCTCCAATAAACCAATAATCAACCATATTTGGGAAAGGGAAATGAAGAAGCTAGGGTGTGCCGGCGACCGTAATTTTTTTATAGTAACTAAAACAAAAGAAAGTTGCACGACAAAGTTAAAAGCCAAAACAGCTTTTGAAATTCATAGGTATACTTACGTATTCACATTGTGACATGACAGACATTTGGAAAGAAAAAGTTGAACAGACTACAACTTGAAAAAAAAAGGACAATTAAAACGACAGGCACTATATAACATCATCTTATTTATTGTTTCACAAATCTGATTTATTTATTAATTTGTTTTTAATACACTCAATAATATTTATAGTATCTGGTTAAAATTTTACTGATTTAAATCCTTTTCGCAAGTCCTGTATGCAACCCCAACCCCAAACCCTGCTGCTACTGACAGTGGCCATGATTTTCGTTTGAAAAATAAGAGGGAGATAATTGAGCCAATTAGGAGTCCGCTAGCTGAAAAAAAATATATATACATACATTAGATAATTTTATAAACTATTCCAAAATAAAATACATAAACACTTCTCGAATATTATTACACATGCATACATATGTATTGTGAAAGCTAGTCCACATGCCAGCATTTTGGCAACAGTAGTTAGAACTCATAAATTTCATGATATGGAAAACTTTATTTAATTTTATTCCTACAGAGCATCTATCACGACGTTAGAGTTACGTATGTATAAAAATTATATGCTTAATTCACAACAATTTGTATCGTGTCTTATATGAAATACACTTAAACGTCAAAAATCTAATAACAAAAGAAGTATTCAAAAGTTGGTTTTTTGCATACAAAGTGAAAAACAGAACAGAAAAAAGTGAATTAATGAACTTTTTATGTCAAAAGTGTATTTTTGGGATGTTAATGATTGTCTTAAGTAATTTTTTTTTTTCAATAAATGCCATTCACTTATTCTATTGAAAGCAGACATGCCAATACAACTTTTTAAACATATATAAAATTAAAGTGTAATAGTGTATTTCATTTTTACATGAAAATTGCCAAGAACAAATTTTACACTGTTTTATTTAATACAACAATCGATACAAGGATACAAGAGGTTTTGTGAATTAAGCTACTACGTAAATCAGAAAACAAAAGCGTTAATGGCCTGTTTTTGTAACTAAAATAAAAATATTCATTTGGTATTTTACATTGCAACAAACAAAATTTTAGTTTTTATACCTTCATTCCGTTTGTAACGCAGCGAAATATCCATCTTAGACCCCATAAAGTATATATATTCTTGATCAGTGATGAAATCTAAGACGATCTGAGCATGTCCGTCCGTCCGTTGAAATCACGATTTAGTCCAAACGAAAAGAGACAGACTCTTTAAATTTAGTATAACTATATCTTGAAGAATAGCACAGGAAATGGGCTAAATTGGGCCAGAGGGAAAAAAGTTCCCCTAAGAAGAACTAAACCGACCTCTAAAAAACAACATAATTTTTAAAGTTTTTTTTTTTAATTTTGTAAAGCAAATGATATATGTTTATGTCAAAGAAGATTCAACACGTTAAACTTGGAGCCATAAAATAAAAAAATTACTAAATTTTGGACCTCCCCCCTTTAGTGAGCGTTATTATATTTAAAAATAGTGTAAAAATTTAACAAATTGTTTTACTTAAGCCAACATTCCTTAAAAATAACATTTTTAAGCGTTAATGACGAGGCTGAGACGTAACCTGGTACTACTCCGCCCTACCCCCTCCTCCCCCATTGCCACCTAAATGACACTATCAAAAACAAAATAAAAATTTTAATTTTTTATTTAATTATCCCAAAAATTTATTTTTAGAGTTTTATGACAAAGGTGAATTGTCTCCCCTACAGCCCTTGCCTGAGCGACCCCGCCAACATACAGTTTTAATACCCTCCAAAGAGAATTGCACTCCATAAAGTATATATATTATTGATCACTGATGAAGTCTGAGACGATCTAGCAATGCCCATACGTTCGTCTGTGGAAAACATGATATAGTCTATTTTTAGACCCCGCCACCTTTAGTGGGCATTGACGTACAATATTATATGCAAAAATAGTGTAAATATTGAACAATTTGTATTTCTTAAGTTATAAGAAGCTGATATGTCCTCTAATCTTGCAGAGGTGAAACGTCTCTCCTACGGCCCTTCCCGGAATGACTCTCTCAAAATAGAGATTTAATATTGGGTAGAGATGTCTTAAAGGAACTTGTAGAGGTGCTTGTATCACTGATTGAATTTTATCATCTACATCTATTGTATTATAGTCCATGTATATTAAAATTTTAACAGCCGCCTTATAATGGCTCGTACGAAAGTAACTTAACATAACCACAATTACACTAATTCTACACAGGGACTTCATTTAATTAGAGTGATAGGGTAAGGCAGTTAGTAAAAATTTCCCAACGTACACAAAAGTTTCGTTCGCAATAGGTTAATCTGGTTTAGTATCCATACCTAGTTAAATGCTCTTTGAGATCAGAAATATCGATGAAAAGAAAAATGTTCCTTATGACTCAGCATACTATTATTATAGATGTTTGTGCTTTCTGTTTCAATTACATTTCATGAGAGAAATAAGAATGATATTCAGAAAATACCATGAATTAGTAATCAAGCCTATCTGTTTGCTGGGCTTAATATTGAAAAGAATTAAGAGGAATTCAATTAGTAATTTTTTTTGTAACATTGCTTTTCCAATAAATGACGTGTTCAAGTAAGAAAAAAAATCTTGCGGTACAACATAGAGATGTTTTTTAGTTTTTCTTGGTCTGCCGTTGCCTTAATAAAGATCAGACGTTTATCGGCTGAGCAGTGAACAAGTGAAAAGTTAAATTCAAGGGAAGAAAAGAAATCTAATCTAGTCGGGTGCAATCCGTAATTAAATGGTGATTTATTGGTGAAGAAGCGACTCAAAACCTGAGTGCTAGACATTCTTTGGAGTCTAGCGGTGCAGGAATCTGTTAACCCAAGCCTGAACAAATTTGAGGAGTTATATTCCAGAAGTTACCTAGGAATAGATGACCCAGCCTATAGAATACTCTCTTGTGTGGATAACATATTGTTATTAAAATTCCCAGTTAAAACAAGACATAGAACCCTTAAACTAAATCCGCAGTAAAAAAAAAAACAAAAACAATTATTTATTACTCTAATATCACAGATATATTTTGTTGCGGTAAAGTAATAATAACATAATAAAGAAATTATAAATGTTGTAAAGGAAAAATTACTCAATTTCTAAAGTGAATTCAACATATTTAAAGTAAGATTT
Source organism: Linnaemya tessellans (assembly GCA_951800035.1). Lineage (NCBI taxonomy): Eukaryota > Metazoa > Arthropoda > Insecta > Diptera > Tachinidae > Linnaemya > Linnaemya tessellans. Next base: position 96,612,755 of record OX637532.1, on the reverse strand, counting down.
TTTTTCGTGCCTATAAATTTACTCCAAGATCGTAAAGGCAATAATTACAAGAAACATACAAACCGAACTATGTATATAAATAGGTATGTAGCAATGTATGTGCATCCATGCCTATGATATGCAAAATATGTAGTACATACATGCATATATAAAAGAAAAACACACAAAAGAAACAATATTAACAAGAGAGTATAAAGAGAAATTAATGTTCCATCAAAACCGTTGTGCAACCTAATTAGGGAAGCTCAGAAGAGAATTGGTACCAGGAAAATAAATCTCCGGGCTAAAGTAATAGTTTATCAATTCAAATTCTGGTAAAGCTAAAACAGGCACATCTATTAATCTTAACTAGCTGGTGTCAACCAAACCTACCGTTCCTGTTCCGGCGGAAAGATATCTTTCAGCGTTGGAGCATCAACAGTCACGTAAGTCCATTTAAAACTTCTTGTTATGTAAAGATCCAGATATGCCTGTGTATGTGTATTCATCGGTTGGTTAAATTGAAGGAATTTCCTAAATCAGGGGAAATTACTTTCGTTTCTCTGTTAGTAACATAATACTGAACTGTTACACCCTAAAACTGTTAAAGAAAAAAACATGTCTGTAAGACCGATGACTACACGTACTGGCTAGATTTTAGCTAAGTGCAACGCACATCTTACTGGTATTTGGATTGAGAATTTTAATTGCTGCAGTAAATATATGTATGTACCTTGGGGTAGTGTTTCCCTATTTTTTTTTTTTTCTAAACCTATACCCTTATTGGTTTTTGTTTAAAGTAATTGTTGTGGCGCAACGGTCATAATGGTTTTATTGTAAAGTTGTTGAAGTTGCACTATTTTATTTTACATGACCCGCGAGTTCTTTGGCATCGGGTATGCGTTTCTGTGATTTTTGCCTTCGATCGGGGTACATAAAGATACCAACCCAAAATAATAAATGAATTGAAAAAGAAAAGAAAATATTTACATACATGAATTGTTTTTCGAATATAAGCATAGTTTAACTTCTATTATGTAAGCTTTAATTGGTTTTAGATTAAGAATTGAAAATGGTTAAGAATAAAATTATTAGTTGTTATGAAACACTTTTCAAGATGAAACACTAAGCTTTTAACGTTTTGATTCCTTAAGCGACTGTTGAATCAGGTAGGTAGAAGTGGGTTCATGTACAATTCGGACCTCTTGGAGACTACATGGACATGGTTGGGCGGGCCTTATGGTTGTGGTAACACCTGTAACAACTATTCAGGCGATGCATGTGTATTTTCTATTTGAAGTCCATTTCTTCTTCGTGTTATCTACCTCTCTACCCCTTAAGCATGCAAATTAATTTACTTATTCTGTAGTAAAATTATTTCCCAAAATGGGTAGATATATAGATACAACACAGTCGTCGACTATTATTTGCTGTGTTCGGTCGTTTGTTTGCAAAAGCGCTTGTATACATAGTCTCATATAACGGTTAACGGTTTTTGTTTAATTGCTTTTGTGTCTCAGTTTCATTTTACATTAATTTTTATTAAGTTTTCTTTTTTTGGATTTGTAAGAGGAGACTAATTGGAACTGTTAAATAGCATAACTTTGTATTGAGATGGCCCCCAGGCCACCTGATAGGCAATCCAATAGGTTTGCCGTTCTGGGTGACTTTATGGATGAAAGCTTTAACGAGAATTATCCTATTCTCCCAAAACCAAAATCCACAGTTTTTGATGATCCAAAATACTTGGTGATTTCATCGGAAAATAATGCACTGAGAAAACTTAGTCCTTTTGTGATACATAAAGGTTTGCATTCAATCTCTACGATGATAGACTCAATAAGCCAACTCAGGGATGGAAATCTTTTGCTTCTTGTTCGGAATCAGATCATAGCCAATAAATTTTTGAAGGCAAAAACTCTTTTAAACATGTGTCCTATATCGGTTAAATTACATGAAAGCTTGAACTTTATTAAGGGAGTGATTTACGCACCATGCCTGATTGATGTATCCGAAGAGGAAATAGTAAAGGAGCTTCAAGCTCAAGGAGTAGTTTCAGTATACAAGTTTCCCTCCAACAAGAAGAATACAAATAATGAAGTTAAATCTATTAATAGTGCAAACAACCCAAAACCCTCGGATTATTCCGGTTCTATGGTAGTGACATTTAACCTTTACAATCTTCCTAAGATAATTGACGTTGCTTGGTATAAAGTCAAAGTAAAACCGTATTTCGCAAATCCCATGCGTTGTCAGAAATGTCAACTTCTTGGCCACACTAAAAACAAATGCAACAATCCTGAGACCTGCGTAACCTGTAATCTTCCACCTCATTCGCCGACAGAGTGCACCAGAGTCCAATGTGCTAACTGCAATGAACAACACCCTGCCTCAGATAAGAACTGTCCAAGATATATACAACAAAGAGAAATTATAAAAATTAAAACAACTAATAAGTGCTAATATGGAGCGGCCAAGCGTAAATACGAAGAATTTAGCACCACTGTAAACCAACAAAAGAAGATTCAACCATACTCTAAAACCGTAACTAGTAATCCTGAGTTGCAAAATATTCATCATAGTAAACAAATACAGAAACGCCCAGCTTCATCACCAAGCAATAATAAGGAAAATATGAAAGCATCTCGCCGTGAATCGTCATTGAGTTCTATCTCAAGTGAAAATGAAATTAATCCACCAAACCAACAAATATCAACATCCAATCTAAATTTAACCACACCAGCAGAAAAATATACAAAAGGAAATAAAAAACCAAATCATCCTAACAAATCCAAACAAATTGAAACAATAACTCAGGACACAGAATGTGAAGACTTTTCCCAACAAAGTACCTCAATTATCAACTCTCCTCTTGGTCGTCTGACCCAAGACTTAATTTCTAACAATGACTACTACTTGCCAACGTCCAATATGGACTCCTTTTCAGACTGCTAAAATATATCGACTTTATCACCATGCTCTTTTCTATCAGTTGTAAAACTTGGTTTACAACTCGTTACGAAAACAATGAACATGGCTAACTTCAAAATATTGCAATGGAACATCAACGGTTTCATCAACAATTTTAATGAACTACAGCTTTTAATTAAAGAGCATCAACCCGATTTAATATCATTACAGGAAACGCACTGTAAACACAATTTTCATCCCATTCCACCAAAGGGATATTCAGCCTATTTTTATAACCTCCCGGCAAACATAATCTCTAAACAAGGCATTTGCGTATTAATCAAAAACAACGTTCCACATAAAGAAATACAAATTAACTCAGCAATACAATCAATAATTATCGAAATTAATCTGAATATCAAATTTACTATTATATCGCTTTATATTCCCCCTGCTCAGCCTTTTTCTGGACAAGAACTATCAAACATTTTTGACAGTGTTAAAACTGCAAAGCTTGTAATAGGAGATTTTAATTCTTGGAATGTTTTATGGGGATCAACTTCTACCAACCATAGAGGACATATACTGGAGAATGCTATACTCACTTCAGGCTTATACGTATTGAATGACGGCCGTCCTACACATTTTTCAACCCATGGTACGCTTACCCATGTTGATATTTCATTTTGTTCAGCGCCTCTTCTCAGTATTGCGTCGTGGGACATCTTAGACGAAATGTACAGCAGCGACCATTTTCCAATTCGGATCAATATTGCGTTAACTAGATCGGAAGATACTAATTTTATTCGGAAATTTCTCATTGATCGCGCTGATTGGTCAAAATTTTCAGAAATCGTTGATATGGAGTTACAAAAAAGACCACGATCCTCAAATATAAACAAAGAAGCCTCAATCATAACTAAATCACTGAGAATAGCAGCTAATATGGCAATTCCACAATCCACGCCGAGTAGGAAAGTAACTGTAGTTTGGTGGAGTAAGCAGTTGACTGTTCTGCGTAACAATAAAATGACATCCTGGAGACAGTTTAAACAATCACCTACAACCGCAAATCTTATTTTATATAAAAAGGAAAATTCAAAATATAAAAGAGAAATTAAAGTGCATAAGAGGAAAAGTTTCGAAAGTTTTACGTCGACCATAAACCGAAACTCCCCCATCGGCACAATATGGAACAAGATCAATCGTCTCTCAAAAAATTACAATAATAACAAACTACTTGCCATTGAAAGAGCCGACCATATTGTCACTGATTCTCCATCTGTAGCCATGGCCTTTGCTGAGCAATGGTCTGAATACTCCGCCAACAATTTTTCCCAACCTTTTATTAATTCAAAAAACGCACAACGGGATGCAGGTGCTAATGGCACGACACGCAAAAGTGCAGCATACATTGAGGGTGATATTACTTGTTCTGAACTCCTCTCCTGTCTATCTGTAGTTAAGGGTTCTACACCAGGCTTCGATCGTATATCATATAAAATGATTAAAAACACCAGTCTACCTTCGAAAGGTCGTCTACTTAAGCTGTACAATACTATATTTAGTAGTGGAGTTATTCCAACTGACTGGAAAGTTGCTTCAATAGTTCCAATCCCAAAAAATAATCGGACTAGTTCACTCAAAGTAAAAGAATATCGGCCAATTTCGCTGTTACCATGTATTAGCAAAGTACTTGAAAAAATTATTGCTAACCGTTTATCATGGTTTATAGAGAAGAACCATCTTATTTCTCCAAACCAGGTAGCATTTAGAGAAGGCCGTGGCTGCTCAGATGCGTTACTACACGTTGACTACTATGTAACCAAAGCTCTTTCGTCTAGGAATCACGTCTCAATACTGTCTGTCGACTTTGAGAAGGCCTTTGACAGAATCGGTGCACAGACGATCCTTGATGTTCTTGGGGAGTGGAAAGTTGGACCTAAAATCTTCAATTTTGTCAAATCGTACTTAAAACATCGAAAATTCCGTGTTCGAGTCAACGGTATATTCTCGTCTATTTATCCCCTTCATAATGGAATTCCCCAAGGTTCACCGCTATCAGTGGCTCTCTTCTCAATTGCATTTAGCCAAATACCAGGGACCGGAAATAAGAGTTATTTTTCAATTTTTGAAGAAATAAATCATACATAAATGAACATCGTAGAAAACTTTTAATTACACCATCATGATTTTTAGGCGAAATGCATCCAACATATTGCATGATTTTTAAATTTCTGATTTTTATTTTAACAATCAAAAATAAGAGTTATTTTTGATTTATATTTTTTTAAATGAAAAATAAGAGTTATTTTTGATTTTTATTTTTTTAAATGAAAAATAAGAGTTATTTTTGATTTTTATTTTTTTAGATGAAAAATAAAAGTTATTTTTGATTTTTATATTTTTAAATGAAAAATAAAAGTTATTTTTGATTTTTATATTTTTATATCAATAATAAAAATCAATTCAAAACTCTTATTTATTTGTTGATGCCGTATGTATTATATTATGCTGCTTCATTCAAATAACAACAACAAAAATGAAAGAACAAATAATAGCGTTATTTCAAGTTCAAGGGCAATGCACAGCGTAATTTAGAAACTTTGTTACACACATTTTGTTGTTATTATAACTGTGTACTTTATTTTTACTTTAATACGTAACAAAGATTAACAAACATATTACCTATGTCACGAATTTTGAATTGATTTTTATTATTGATATAAAAATATAAAAATCAAAAATAACTTTTATTATTGATATAAAAATATAAAAATCAAAAATAACTTTTATTTTTCATTTAAAAAAATAAAAATCAAAGATAACTCTTATTTTTCATTTAAAAAAATAAAAATCAAAGATAACTCTTATTTTTCATTTAAAAAAATATAAATCAAAACTAACTCTTATTTTCTATCTAAAAATATAAAAATCAAAAATAACTCTTATTTCTTGATTTTTTGGATAAAAGTCATAACAGTTACGGTCCCTGCCAAATACACAAGATAATTACGAACTTCTCCTCACTAGATTACTGCCTCTATGCCGACGATTTATATATATTTTCAAAAAAGAACTCTAATCGTGAAGCTAACGACTTGTTACAGGATGTTCTAAACAGAATCAACTCTTGGGGCTTGAAATCAGGTGCTAAGATATCGATAGTCAAAACCAAAAAACTACACATATGCAGAAAGCGCATTTGCGATTACTCCGCCTACAACTTAAACATTAGCAATTGTGTTATCGCTAATGAGGAAAAACTGAAAATATTAGGTATCATTTTTACGAAAAACTATTCCTGGAAAGAGCAACTTCTAGCACTGAAAAGATCTTCAGCACAAAGGGCAAATATCATAGGATTTCTCTCAAGCAAAAGGAGCTTTATCCATATAAACACACTCACTTATCTGACGAGAACATTGTTACTTAGCAAAATAGATTATGGACTTTTTCTGGTTGGTAACTCACCTAAATCGAATCTTAATATTATAAAACCCATATATCACCGTGCTATAAGGTCTAGCATTTTTGCTTTTCGCACAACACCTTTGAAGCTTCTATTCGCAGAGTCAGGTCTACCATCTATAGATGATCGGATCTACGAATGCAAATTGAAACTGTTCGCAAAACTTATCTTTCCCAATAACTCAATTATTGACAAGGATACAAGGAATCAATTGACTGCTAAAAGAATATACAGGTACAGCTCAGCTATAAACAGATCACTGCAGTTTGCGGACGACCTTAACATAAACTATTTGTCAAAAAAATTTTCTCCATGCTACCCGCCCTGGTTCTTTGATGATGAATCCTGTGACATTACTCTTTCAAAATTTTGCAAAACAAATACACCAAATAATGTATTTTTAAGTTGTTTTCTGGAAAAACAACAAACTCTAAAAAAAGACGGTTGGGCCCTTGTGTATACAGATGGTTCAAAAAATCAAACTGGTACTACTTCCTACGCCATTGTTGATCACAACAACGAAGTAATTATGATTAAACTTCTTCCGGACTACACTTCCATCTTCACAGCAGAAGCGCTAGCAATAGTCAACGCTATGTACATCGCAATTAAATCCAACCTAAAAACTATTATCTGCACCGATAGCCTCTCTGTTGTGAAATCGATTCGCAACATAGCTTCGCGGAAATGGAACGTTGTCAACGAAATCCGAGATCTTTTAATTAAGAACAAAAGTGCACTAAAAATCCTGTGGCTCCCGGGCCATAGTTATATTAAAGGCAACACGATGGCAGATGAAGCTGCAAATTTTGCGTGCAGGGCTCCTATTGTTATGGAATGCAGACCAGAAAAACCTGATGTTTTGAGTTTCATTAAGAAACACCTTCGCCATCATAAATACAATCTGTGGTCGGGTTACTTTCACCCTCACTATAAAGAAATAAATAAGCATGCAATATCTCCTCTATACCCCACCAGCAAGAATAAACACCAAACCAAAATTTTTTCCCGTCTACGTCTGGGACATACTTTTGCTACACACAGCTATATCTTACAAAATACTTTGCCTCCGATATGTCAACATTGTGGTTTGACCCTCACCGTTAGACACATTTTATGTGACTGTTCTGGTCTCCAGAGGGACAGAATCGCTGCATTTGGACATGCAGACCCAATAAACCTACTGAAGTCGCCCACTGATTCAAATATGCAGAAAATATTTTATTTTATTAACCAGACTGAATTAATTATATGAACACTTAGAACTAATAGTTCATCATTTAAGTTTATTATTGAAATCATTTTATAATTTGCACATATCATTAATCTGTACCAAGAGCGGATGGCTTTCGTTGCTGATGCTCACTAAGCCTTATATTAGATTTTGTAATTTACTTACATATCTAATGGATAATAATAATAATAATAGATACAACACAATAACAATTTTTTTTTGTTATTCAGTTACTTTCATATTCAGGAAAATGTAAAAAAATTTCAGTTCGGAAGCTGTATTTTTGGCTTTTCTTATTTCTAATACTAATAAATGTTTAATTTACGAACAAAAAGATTAAATTCGTTTCAGTTGGTTACTTTTATGTACCAAAGAGAGTTCTAATTGTCCAACCCTAAAATCGTCTTTTCGATTTTTTCGAATTTTCAATACCAATTCTATTTATCCTGGAGTATAAAATAGGTTTAGATCACAGAAAAAGCCAAAATTCGTAATATATTTGGTTACTTTTATGTTTAAAAAAATGTTCATTAATCCAACCCTGAGGACCATTTTTTTAGAATTTTAATACAAATTTTTGTCTTTTTGAAGCATTAATAGTTTTAAGACCAAACAAAAACTAGTATGTACCCATTTTGTTTTCTTTTATGTACAAAAAACATTTCGATTTTCTAACATTAGAATATAATTTTTGATTTTTTAGGTTTTCAATACCAATTTAATTCTGTAAATAGGCTTAGTTCTCTTAACGTTCAAATTACCCTCAAAAAAACTGACGTTAGTTACCCTCGTGTGTGGAAAATTCATTCTTTGCCCGTATGTGGAATAAACTCCCTGCGGGTTCTTTCCTGCTGTATATAGCATGAAAAAAATTCAAATCGAATTTTCATAGACACTATTTCCTTTATCCTCTTTCCCACAACCAATTTTCCTAGTTCCAGCCCAATGTACGCATGAGTAGGTATCATCCCCTCAGTAACGGTCCTAATTAAAATATAAAAAAAGAACTGGCCATCGATTTGGTTTTTCTTTTCGAACTACAGCACGATAACATTTAGTCCACTGTACCCACACTTGACGGCAGAAAATGTTGTCTTTACTACAAATTACATTGAAACTACACATGTGTGGAAAACAACACACGAGGGAAACTTTCTTAAGTTTTGAAATATTTCGTTACTAAAAAATATTTTTTAATCAAAAATGTGTTTTCTGTGTTTAATTTATATTGTTCACAAAGTCAGGAAATTTATTTAGTATACCCCAAAATTTTTTTGTTTATCGTACAAATTTGGTTCAGTTTGTGTGGTTTTCCACACAAGGGTGATTTGAAGGTTAAAAAAAAACAAAATTAGGAATATGGTTACTTTTACACACCAAAAAAATTTCGATTGTTCAACCCTGGAATCGAATTTAAATTGTTTTTATACCCTCCAAAAAGAATATGTCATTCCGTTTGTAACGCAGCGAAATATCCATCTGAGACACCATAAAGTATATATACTCTTGATCAGTGATGAAATCTAAGACGATCTGAGCATATCCGTCAGTCCGTCTGTGGAAATCACGATTCAGTCCAAATGAAAAGAGATATACTCTTGAAATTTGGTACAATTATATCTTGAAGAATAGCACAGGAAAAAGTTCCCCTAAGAAGAACTAAACCAACCTCTAAAAAACAACATAATTTTTAAAGTTTTTTTATAAAGCAAACCATAAATGTTTATGTCAAAGAAGATCCAACGCGTAAAACTTGGAGCCATAAAATAACAAAATAATAAATTTTGGACCCCGCCCCTTTAGTGGGCGTTATTATATTCAAAAATAGTGTAAAAATTTAACAAATTGTTGTACTTAAGCCAACATTCCTTAAAAAAACCATTTTAAAGCGTTAATGACGAAGCTGAGACGTAACCTGGTACTACTCTGTCCTACCCCCTCCTCCCCCTTTGCCACCTAAATGACCCTATAAAAAAATTGTTTAATTTTGTATTTAATTATCCCAAACATTTATTTTTAGAGTTTTATGACAAAAGTGAAATGTCTCTCCCACCGAACGACATTTCACCGAGTTTTAATACCCTCCAAAGAGAATTGGACCCCATAAAGTATATATATTATTGATCAGTGATGAAGTATAAGACGATCTAGCAATGCCCATACGTCCTTCCGTGGAAAACATCATTTAGTCTATTTTTGCACCCCGCCCACTTTAGTGCGCGTTGACGAACGATATTATATGCAAAAATCGTGTAAATATTGAAACATTTTTATTTATTAAGCCTATAAGAAGCTGAGATGTTCTCTGATCATGCAGTGATGAAACGTCTGCCCACGGGCCTTCCCGGAATGGGTCTGTCAAAATAGAGATTTAAAATTGGGAAGAGATGTTTTAAAGGAACTCTGTCCCACCAAGTTAAACATTTTTAATTTACTTACTAAATCTTTTAAGATTCGACCTGGTCGAATATAACGTTTTTACTTGATTTTTTTTAATAAAAATTTACTTTTACTTGAAGTATAAAGTAGGTATAATTCACCATAAACGTCAAAATTAGGAAGTTATATGATTACTTTTATGTACCAAGAAATTTCGATTTTTCAACCCTGGAATGAAATTTTTAATTCTTTCTTTTAATGCCAATTAAGTTATTTCTAAAGTATGAAAAAGAAAAACAATCAGGAAATTAGATATGGCTGCTTTTGTGTACCTAAAAATTAATTCACAAAAAAGAAGCAATATTAAGAACTTTTTTGGTTACTTTTAAGTGCCAAAAAATATTTCTACATCGTCAATCTTTATGTCGATAAACCTATCCCTACAAGAAATGAATGACTGAAACTAATACACACAGAAACTTTTCACTAACAATTTTAAACATATGAGTGACAATTGTTGAATTTTTGACAATATTTTTAATTTCACTTTTATTTATTTGTGGTGTTGTGGTTTCAGAAAAGAAATCCTCTATATTTGTGTGGATAAATATGATATGTAAGTATATTATTGTTTAATGTTATAAATAATCATAATAAAAGGTTATTTTATAGGTTTATATTGGGAACCAAATATAGAGTTCGGTGATTAACCCAGCACCCACATGAACAAATTAAACAATGTCCTGTGATTTGTGTTATGCTGGGAAACCATCACATGAAAATACAGAAGTAAAGGTAAGCTTAGATAATATTTGTTGTAGGTAAATATAAATTCATTAATATTGGTAGTTGTTTTTTTTTCATTTTAGGGATAATAATTCCTTGCAGCAATAAAGAATGCGGGCCAAGCAAATATGAACTCGTATATCTATAACTTAAATTCGATATGTAAGTATGTATATTGTTTAAAGCTACAAATAAAACTTGTGTTAACAATAAATTGTTTTTATAGGTATTGGTGGTTCCCAATATATTTCCAGGTCGGTGGACGAACTCATTGACGCATTTAGCACGCGGACGCACATAACACAAATCATAGAATAGCTAATCTATAGCAAAAATTCCAGATTCTATGTTTTGTGTAAAACAAAAAATATTGTACCGAAGATCCAGATATGAAGGTAAGCTCATGTAATATTTATTCTAGCTAAAACTCATTTACTTAACTTTGCATCAACAAAGAAATCAAGCAAAGAAGAAATTCCTATAAAAACAATTAAAACTGTTAAGCTTAAGAATATTTACTTTTTCAATGTATTATCTTTTTCTTATTAATATTGAAATATAAAAATTTAAATTAAATTTCATTCTTGTTTTTTATTTTTACTGAAGAATATAAACAAAATAATTAATTTAGCAGGTTTGAGTAGTCATTTGATTCCTCAGTACTGAGCAATAAACTGATGACACATATGTATTGAAGCTATTTATGTTTTTCAATAATATTTATTTATTTGTACTTCCTATTTTTGTTAAACCAAGTATGCTTTGTTCTATGTATAAACTTTCAAGTCAATTTTCTTCACTTCAATAAATACATATATTACTTACAATAGGTTATGGGCCCAGAAGTAAAAGATAATAATTTAAAAGAAATTAATTGTTACTAATTTAGTACTATAAAGAATTTATGCCTCAAGAAATGGAGTTTTGCAAATTTATAAAGCATTTATGTGGAGAGTCGGATTGGCCTATATGGAAGCGTAAGGTAAAAGATTATTCGAATTTCATGAAGGAGCCCTAGATGTAGTTGAAAAATGATTATTAAGGCAAATGGAGCAAGTGATGCTCAGCAGAGGGAATACAGAAAACAATGTGAAGCATATAGAAAGGCAAATTCGTACGCCAAAGGCATTATTATAAGCACGATTACTGATGAAATCTATCAAAAAGTGATGGATAAAGATTGTGCTTTCGAAATATGGCAAGCTTTAAAGCAACAATTTGAAGCAACTTCAAAGGATCAGTTATTCAAAATGTGTACCGAGCTTTTCTCTTTTCAATGGAATGATCAAGAAGATGTTTCTACACATATATCTAAGTTAAAGAATTTATTTAATGAAATAAATGATGGTTTTAAATTAAAAAATAAACATCCGCTACCAGATTTGTTGTTAGTTTTTAACATTCTATATGTTTTGCCTAGCACATTTGAAATGTTTAAATCATCTTGGATGATGCTAACACGAAAAGAAGACAAATCTTTGGATGAACTTATGATGCAGCTGTGACTTTATGAAATAAATTTAAGGAACAAAGATATACCTGAACAACAGAATCAAGAAGCTCTGATTGTAAGCAATAAAAACAAGAACTTGAAAGCAAATAAAAGAAATGATATTTGTCATTACTGCAAAAAGAAAGGTCATTAGTTAAAAGAATGCCGTAAATGGATAGCAGATGGAAACCCAAATAAGTTACAAAAAGATAAAGTGAACTGTTCTAACGTAGCCCTTCAGTCAGTAACTGATGAATTTAACTCAATTTCAACAACAATGTCTACCCACCAATGGTGGGTAGACAATGGTGCTACAAAACACGTCCCTCATTCAGCGGAATTTTTTGTAAAATATGAAAATTTTAAAGAACAACATTCTATTCAAGCAGCAGGAAAAGAAACACTTATTGCTAAAGGAAAAGGTATTATAGAATTTTCATCGAAAATTAATAATAAAGAAATCAGAATAAGGCTAGAAGATGTTTGGTATGTTCCTGGGATTTCAAGAAACCTATTTTCAGTTTTGGCAGCTCATGACAAAAATCCTTGTAGTGAATTTAAATATTTTCAAAAAGTATGCCATTTTATATTAAATAGTACGCCTGTTTTAACTGAAAATCGTGAAGTTGAAGAATCTTTGTATAAAGCAAATATTAAGCCAATATCACCAAAAAATAAAGTACATATAGCTGTTGATAAAACTTCGCTATTGCAATTATATCACGAACGATGGTGTCACCAACAACATGTAAAGAATAAAATACAAAAAGATTTGGGTATTAAAGTCGAAAATAATGATGAAGTCTGTGAATCATGCATATATGGAAAACTATCTAGGCTACCATTTGGAAGACGTAAAACAGCTACCGCTCCTGGTGAACTCATATCTACTGATGTTTGTGGTCCTTTTCCATCTTCATATAAAGGATTCAGTTATTTAGTAGTATATAAAGATGATTTTACAAAATACAGATATGGTTATATGATAAGAAACAAATCTGAGGTCAAGGATACTGTGGTAGAAATGATTATTCATGCAAAAGGTCAAGGACACATAATTAAAACGCTTCTTAGTGATAATGGTGGGGAGTTTATTAATGATCATGTAAAGAAAATATTAAAAGCGAATGGCATTAATCACAGAGTAACAGCTCCATACACTCCTCAACAAAATAGTAATGCAGAAAGAGAAAATAGGACTATCATAGAAATGACGAGGACTTTCAAATATTCGAATAAAGATGTTGAGTTTCCTAATGCTTTATGGGCTGAGTTTGTAAGATCAGCGATTTACATTCTTAATCGTACAGGAAAGAGTTGCATAAAAGATGTAAGTCCATTTGAACTTTGGTATAGGAAAAAGCCAAGAATTAGCCACCTTAGAATTATTGGTTCAACATGTTTTGTTCATATACCAAATCAGAAACGTTAAAAGCTAGATAAGAAGGCTATTAAAGGATATCTCGTTGGTTATGATGGTGATGAAAGATATCGAGTCTACATTAAAGACACAAATTCCGTTCAATTCCCAAGAGATATCAAATTTTTAGAAAGCCCTTCTGATTGTACAAAAAACAAGCAAAGTAAAGGAAATGAAAATAATTGTACCACAAATTTATATAACACAATTAAATTAAAGTTAAGTGAAGGGATCTATGAGGATAAAGATTATTCTAATGAGGATGATTATGAAGATATTGATGATTTCGAGGATACGCTGCAAGATGCTGAAAACGCATACAGAGGATGAAGCAGAAAGAAGAGTTGATAATTCGAAAAATGCTAGTGAAAATAATGGATCATGCAGTAATAAACGTTTAAGAGAAGATGATTCTGATGAGGAAATAAATACAAAAAGATTAAGAAATCGTACAATTATAATCGATTGTGTTAAGGATTTTGTGATGGCATCTCATGAATTTGTAAACAAAATTCAAACACCGAACACATATAAAGAAGCTATTGAAAGTGAACAAAAGGAAGAATGGGTAAAAGCCATGAATTCTGAAATAAATTCTTTAAAAATATATCACACTTGGGAGCTTACAGAACTACCAGTTGGCTACAAAGTTCTTCCGGCAAAATGGGGTTTCAAAATTAAAACAAATGCTGATGGTACAGTAAATAAATACAAAGCAAGACTAGTAATTAAGGGTTTTAAGCAAACGAAAGGAATTGACTACGATCAAAAAATTGGCAAAAATGTCAACCATACGCTCCTTTTTAAGCTTTGCTGCAACGGAAGGTTTGCTTATAGCTCAATTCGATGTATCTACAGCATTTTTATATGGTAAATTAGAAGAAAATATATTTATGCAACAACCTGAGGGATTTAATGATGGTTCAGATCAGGTGTGCCATTTAAAAAGAAGTTTATATGGTCTTAAGCAAGCAAATAGGCTGGAACAAACGAATAGGCAGTTATATCAAAAAACTTGGATTTAAAGTCAGTTCAGCTGATACTTGTTTATTCGTGAGAAAAAAATGGAAATAAAATAATCCTTGCATTATATGTGGATGATGGTTTAATTGCAGCTTCTGACAGAAATGAATTAGAAAACTTTGTAAATGAAATGAAAAGTGAGTTCAAAATTGTTAGTAAAGAAGCTACACACTTTCTTGGACTAGAAATTGAAAATAATGAAAAATGTATTAAGATACATCAAAAGTTGTTGGCCAAGAAAATATTGGAAAAATTCAACTTTTCCGAATGTCGTCCAGTCGCTACACCAATAGAAAAAAATTGTGATATCAAGAACAGGCAAATTGAAAGAGTAGAATTTCCATATAGACAAGCAGTTGGTGCTTTAATGTATTTAATGTTAGGAACGAGGCCAGACCTAGCATATACCATAGGTTACCTTTCAAGATCTTTAGAGAATCCAACAAAAGAAGATGTACAGCGTGTTAAACGAGTATTTAGATATATAGCTGGAACGTTAGATGTTGGAATTTGCTACTACAAGAAAGGTCCTAAAGTTCTTGAATGTTTCAGTGATGCTGATTTTGGAGGATGCATTACTACAGGGCGTTCAACATCTGGTGTCATAATAACATATGCTGGTGGACCTATATCTTGGTAGAGTCAGAGGCAAGCAATGGTATGAACATCTACTACCGACGCAGAAATTGTTGCTGCTAATGAAGCTGCAAAAGAACTTATTTGGCTAAGAAGACTTTATAAAGAAGTAATTAATTTAAAGCAGGTACCATGTTTACAAATTGACAATACCGCTGCCTTTCGCTTAGCGCAAAACCATGAATTTCACAAAAGAACAAAACACATTGCAATTAAGCATTTTTTTATTAGAGAAATGGTTACAGAAGGTAATATATCAGTGCAGCAAATTTCAACAGAATTGCAAGCAGCCGAAATGCTGACAAAGCCACTACCAAAATTTCGATTAAGATTTTTATGTGATCGTCTGAATATTAAATAATTATTTTAAACAGGGGAAACTATTGAAGCTATTTATGTTTTTCAATAATATTTATTTATTTGTACTTCCTATTTTGGTTGAACCAAGTATGCATTGTTCTATGTATAAACTTTTAAGTCAATTTTCTTCACTTCAATAAATATATTACTTACAATAATATGTGTCTACATACTGATACAAAAAATAACTAGAGTGAGCAAGTGAGCAATATTTTCTAATATCGGCAGAATTAATAAGTACGACAGAGATGCAAGCTCACATGTATACAATTGTATACATCAGTTTTTTCATATTGCCTTTAAGAAAATGATAGCGAGTTTTGTATAGGAAATGAGGTATTAAGCCCTCAGCACTATCAAACAAATGACTAGTCAAATGTTCGGAAGTGTTCTTGAAGGGATTGTTATCTGGCAGTTGGTTAATTTGCAGTAGTCCTACGATGTTACTGGCCTTTAGGAAGTGTTTGTGTGTGTGGTATAAAATTTATGAAATAAAATAAAACAATATTTTCATTAAAATCAGTGATATAATTTTCTTTATTGATTCGATTTTTTATTACCTTGAATAGCGAGACTTGGTTCCGAATAGGTTCACAAAGCAAGTGCTGTAACTAGTAAAAATTGAAGATGGCGAGGACAATGTTTAACCTACCCGTTAGCGGTTTACTCGTTGGAATCCAAGAAAATATTCCAGACAAACAATGTTGATAACAAAGGAATAATATTTGGATCCCAACAGAGCATTCCAATAAAATACACAGACGTTAAACTACTAATTCAATCCTATAAACAAATTTATCAAAGGGTAAAATTCAGCTTAAACAGGAAGAGTACCATAATTGTTGCCAAAGTCTGAAAATTTAAAATGTCTCTTAATGATTGATTCATTAACATTTTCCAACGGTTTCTCAATAAACTTCGGCTGCTCTTTATGTCTTAAGTTTTTATAGTTTTTGATGTGTTAACATCTATACGCGCGCCTCTAGGGCAGTAAACTATCAGTTTCAATACATATGCAAGTGTAAGTGTAAGACTTTGTTTGTTCGTAGCTTGGCAGTCGGTATTGAAAGTGATTATTGGGCGATTTTCATATAATTTTCCCACGCGATTTTCTCCGGAAATTCATAGCCGATTTTATTAATTTTTGGATTAAAACGCTAGTGCGGGCTACGAAGAAGAGTTTAGGCCAAAAATTAAGGCGATCCGATATCGGCGAGCGGAGATTTAAGTGTTTTAATTCGGAGTATTAATTTGGAGTAATATTAAAAAAGTGTTTTATGTTGATCTTCGGTTTTGTCTTATGCATAGCAAAGAGAATAGTGACATGGTTATACGTACATATATAAAAATGAGATAGCAAAACAGCAACGTATGTAGCTTATGTACAAACATAACAATGTATGTATGTACATTTGTCTGTTGCTTTGCATTCTCTTTGTTTTTTGTGGGTTTAATATAAAATAAATAAACAAAAAGGTGTTAACACATCGCCCGTGAGTTCGAACACTCATTGATTTTTTTTATAAAGCCTTTCTTTCTATATTCCACATAATTTTCTCGGGACTCATTTCTCTTTTCAATAGGTTTTGATTTTCCACTCTGCAGTCTTTGTTTTATGATACTGTGATCAATCAATTTATTTTGTACATCTAAAGGACTGCATTTTATTGTGCTATGATAATTACTATTAGAGAATTTTATTGCCTTAATTATTTGGGTATTTATTTGAAGTTTTTCCTCTAGGTTAAAAGCTCTGATTTTTTCTGCTATCGTATTATTGAATCTTTCAATATCCGAATTACCGGTATGACTATTCGGTTTTGTAAAATGATAATAAATTCCTTCTTGATCAATGTAATTCTTTTCATTTGCGTTATAAAATTCGTTGTCAATTACAAATTTGGTAACATTGCCTTTAATAGCCAAAAATGCCCTTATTTTTGCAACCAGAGTTTGGCTATTTTTATCATGTAATTGAAATGAAATTACATGTTTCGAAAATTTGTCAATAAATATGAATGAAGGTTACTGTTCACATACGTATCCACGTGAATTACGTCATTGGTAGTTAAAGGGGTTTCAGTCACTTTGAATTTATTTTTAATTGGGTTTTTGTCGTATTTACATGCTGAGCAAATTTCGCAGTTATTAACTACTTTTTGGATGAATTCCTTCAAATTAGGATTGTATATTTTATGATTAATTTTTTCATAAGTTGGGATTATGCCTGCATGGCCTGTTTCAAATTTATGAAATAGTGCAATTTGTTTTTTCACTTCGTTCTCTTCGACAATACTTCAGCGAACTTAGAACTAGAGTTGTACAAAAGAGCTCTTTTGAGTGAGCGCTCTTTTCCGCTCCGCTCACTTTACTGAATTAATTCATTCATATCTTTCAGTAGCTCCGTTGATTCCTTAGCTCAGCCATAATTCATGAAATGAAAATGTCATGAAAGAAAATGAAAGAATCAGCTAATACAACAACCACTTATGCCTTTTTATTTTTTCCTTAATATGTAATATAAAACACATTTATTGAACATAAGTAATAACTAGATAAAAATTTAAGTGATTTTAAATATTTTGCTTTCGAACCTATTTTAATAAAGTAATATTTTCTATTTAACCCTTAAATGCGCAGTGTATCTTTAAAGATACAACCAATAAAACTGGGGCTATTTCCACATTTATTAAAAAAACAAAATATTTTTTAATAATTACTACTGGAAACTCTTTTTTCTATCATCCTTAATTAATTTTCTGTTAAAAATGTACCGTTTTTAAAAATTAGAGAGCCGTAGATTCAAAATTTTTACTTTTAGAGATGAAGCTAAGGTTTACCCAGTTTTATTTTTATTAGTTTTCCATGAATTTACTTTAAAAAAATATATGTTGATAAAAATAGTGTTTTTTAACTACACAGAAATTTTCAATACGGTCCGATTTATACTTTCGCCAAAAAATCGTGTATAATGGTTGTATCTTATAAGATACATTGCGCATTACACACCAATTAGGAATTTTGGCTGTCATTTTTTCATGTACGCTGTTGCTAGTGCACAAGCTGCTTGTGTGTTTTATTCTTGTTTAGTCATTTGATACGACAAGTTCTTTTCGCTCGCTACGTAAAATTTTATTTTATTCTAATAATAGTTGCGAATATAAATATGGATGCGTTTAGACGTATTGGTAGATCCAAAATGACAAAATATGTGAAATGCTTTACAACAGAGCAGAATTTCCATGTGACAGCACTGATGAAAGTAGTGATAATGAAATTGAAATTCCAAAAAAAGTGTCCACTAAAAATAAAAATGTTGTCCTTATTGATAATGACACTGATCCGGAGGAAGAATGTGAAATTAGCGTTGATATAAATGCTTCAGTTCATGACTCGTTTATTGCATTGATAAACGACGATAATGTGTTCTCAAGCCCTATACATTCTCCTGGAGCTGCACGCTCAGATCTGGCTAAGTCTAGTACCCTTCCGTCTTCTGCCCTAGTACAATTTTGTACTTCTAACTCCCCAGCACCAAATTTAAGAAGGTCTTCCTTAGTCCTATCCCCTGTTGCAAGCAATGGTTTATTATCAAATCCCACTGCTTCTAGTACCCCAACTGCGAACTTACAAGAGTCGCCAGCTAATCAATGCCCAACTCACTCACGGAACTTACCATCAAGTCCAACGCCATTTGATTTACTTTCCTCGAAATTTGAAAATGTATCTTTCGATCCAAAATCTTCTGCATTTGAAAAAATTATATGGAAACAGGGTAATATGCAATTCGTCAGTCAGGAAGTCGAGTTTAAAGGCGATATCTCTCTGCCTGATCATATTAAATCATTAGTTACTCCTTATCAAGTTTGGCGTTACTTATTTCCTGAGAGATTGGAAAATTTTATAGTTGAGGAAACTTTGCGATACGCTGGAATAGATGAAAGATTTTCCATCAATGTTTTAGAATTGCGAAAATTTATTGGTATTTTATATTATATGACATATTTCA
The DNA here is from genome assembly GCA_951800035.1 of Linnaemya tessellans. NCBI lineage: Eukaryota > Metazoa > Arthropoda > Insecta > Diptera > Tachinidae > Linnaemya > Linnaemya tessellans. Next base: position 96,593,055 of record OX637532.1, on the reverse strand, counting down.
ACCTACCAAACTCGAGAGACTATTGGTCAAATAATAATGATAGATAAGTGGACGTTAACACGAAGCAAATGTCCCAAAAGCGATTTGAAAAAATTAGACAATATTTACACTTTAACGACAAAGAAAAACAGCCATCACGCGACGATCCGAAGCGTGACAGGCTTTATCTTATTAGGCCCGTTGTAGATGCATTTAATACCGCATTTGGTGCTATACCTAAAATGGAAAGACTGTCCGTCGATGAGCAAATGTGTTCAACTAAAATGCACACCTATATGCGACAATATTTGCCAAACAAACCTAAAAAGTGGGGCCTTAAATTTTTTGTTTTATGCGATACCAAAGGGTATGCTTATAAATTTGAAATTTATACGGGAGCTAATGAAAACATTCGTACAGAAGAGCCGAATCTTCAAGCTTCTGCAAATATTGTTGTCAGGCTAGTTCGAGAAGTTCCTAGATTTAAAAATTATATTATATACTTCGATAATTATTACACTACTATTCCCTTACTTATATATCTCAGAGCCCAGGGAATTCTATCAGTTGGTACGATTCGCCGAAATAGAATTAAAAACTGTAAGCTTCCGGAAGAAAAAGCTATGATGAAATTTAAGCGTGGAACAAGCAAGGAATTTGTAGCCAGTGTGTACGGAATTGATATAACCTCAATTTCCTGGAAAGACACCAGAGTTGTAAATCTGGTTTCAACGTACGTCGGAAAAAAGCCAGTACTAAACGGAAATGAAACAGATGATCACATATCTGTTCGAAGATTTGATAAAACGCAGAACAAAGTTAAAATCGTACCTTGCCCCCAGATTGTGAAGGACTATAATAACAATATGGGAGGTGTTGACCTAATGGACAGCTCTATAAGTCGTCACAAAATAAGAATGAAGAGTAGTGTAATGCTTGTCTACAATTTGTTTATTTGGAAAATACTTTTCAACCGGCAAATGTGCCACTGGTTGGAGCTAATCTTATGCCGATCTTACAATTTCTCGTAAGGGCACAAGGAGACTTATTATCATTAAATAAAACTAAGGCAGTTGTTGCCAGTTTAGTTCTTCATACAACAATGTCTACTTTATTCTGGGATCACGCCAGTTTATATACAGCTTATGAAAATAATTCTTAACCGATTACATAATTTTTTATTCGATATCATGGAGTTTGATATTTTTAAATGACATACTTCTCATTTGACCAATCAGTGTGTAGCACAAAGAAATGCATAAAGTTAATTTGACACCACCCAAATGTGTCAACGAAATGCATTGAACTATTTAGACACACTTAAACGTATGTTACTCAAATGAATGCTAATAGTAAATGTTGATCGGTATGATATGTGTATGCATTGTAGACATGTGAGGTACACTACACCCTTAAGAGAAAAATTACGAGTGATTTTTCTTACTTCCTTCATAATACCGTTACATACTTTTCTTATTGTTCTAGTTGGACTTTTTATTATTGATTTTTATTCTAGTTGGAATTAAAAAAATATATTTCTCTTATAGATTTAATTTGATTTTCTTATGATTATATTAAAATATATTAGAAAATAATTATAACAAGTAAAAACGTTATATTCGACCGGGTCGAATCTTAAATACCCTCCAAATATTTAGTAAGTGAATTTGAAATGTTTAACTTGGTGGGACAGAGTTCCTTTATATAATATCGTACGTCAACGCCCACTAAAGGGGGCGGGGTTCAAAAATATAAAATATCATGTTTTACACAGACGAACGTATGGGCATTGCTAGACCGTCTTAGACTTCATCACAATTCTCTTTGGAGGGTATAAAAACTGTATTTTGGCGGGGTCGCTCTGGCAAGGGCTGTGGGGGAAACATTTCACCTTTGTCATAAAACTCTAAAAATAAATGCTTGAGATAATTATATACAAAATTAAAATTTCTTTTTTTTGATAGGGTCATTTAGAGGGCAAAGGGGGAGAGGGGGTAGGGCAGAAACAGGTAGACATAAAACTCTAAAAATAAATGCTTGGGATGATTATACACAAAATTAAAAAAAAGTGTTATTTATTTTTAATAGGGTCATTTAGCGGGCAAAGGGGGAGGAGGGGGTAGGGCAGCAACAGGCAGTCACAAAACTCTAAAGATGCTTGGGATGATTATATACAAAATTTAAACAAAATAATTTTTTTGGCAGGGTCATTTAGGGAGCAAAAGAAGAGGGGGGGGGGGGGGGGGGGGATGGTAGGGCAGAAATCGGTAGTCATAAAACTCTAAAGATAAATGCTTGGGATTATTATATACAAAATTTAAAAAAAATTTTTTTTGGTAGGGTCATTTAGGGGGCGAAGGGGAAGAAGGGGGTAGGGCAGAGTAGTACCAGGTTTCGTCTCAGCTTCGTCATTAAAGCTTAAAAGTGTTATTTTTAAGGAATGTGGGCTTAAGTAAAACAATTTGTTAAATTTTTACGCTATTTTTGCCTATAATAACGCCCACTGAAGTGGGCGGGGTCAAAAAATATTTTTATTTTATTTAATGGCTCCAAGTTTAAGGCGTTGGACCGTATTTGACATAAAAATATATCATTTTCTTAACAAAATAACCAAAAAACTTTAAAAATTATGTTGTTTTTTCTGGGTTGGTTTAGTTCTTCTTAGGGGAACTTTTTTCCCTCTTGCCCGATTTAGCCCATCTTCGAACTTAACCTGCTCTAAGCTTTAAAATATATTTATCTTATTTCGTTTTTAGCTATGGACGTACGCTACCCGAAAAACCATCCCCTATTTCTCAATTGTATTTGTGAAATTTTTTATTAAAATATCTAAGTTCGAATGTCCAAAATTAACATTATATTCCTTTATTTCCATAAAATTTTTTCATAAAAAAAAATTCACAAACACAATTGAGAAATATGACTTTGATTTTTAGGTAGCGTAGGACCCTAGCAACATAAGTTGAATATGAGTGACAAATAAGGATTTGGCCAGAAATGGCCAAAATCTATCCAAGATCGCTGAAAAAATCACTAAGTCGATTTTGATATTTTTATAAAAAATTTCACAAATACAATTGAGAAATAGGGGATGGTTTTTCGGGTAGCGTACGTCCATAGCTAAAAACGAAATAAGTTGAATATGAGTGACAAATAAGGATTTGGCCAGAAATGGCCAAAATCTATCCAAGATCGCTGAAAAAATCACTAAGTCGATTTTGACATTTTAATAAAAAATTTCACAAATACAATTGAGAAATAGGGGATGGTTTTTCGGGTAGCATAGTTCCATAGCTAAAAACGAAGTAAGTTGAATATGAGTGACAAATAAGGATTTGGCCAAAAATGGCCAAAATCTATCCAAGATCGCTGGAAAAATCACTAAGTCGATTTTGATATTTTTATAAAAAATTTCACAAATACAATTGAGAAATAGGGGATGATTTTTCGGGTAGCGTAGGTCCATAGCTAAAAACGAAATAAGATGAATATGAGTGACAAATAAGGATTTGGCCAGAAATGGCCAAAATCTATCCAAGATCACTGAAAAAATCACTAAGTCGATTTTGATATTTTAATAAAAAATTTCACAAGTACAATTGAGAAATAGGAGATGGTTTTTCAGGTAGCGTAGGTCCGAAAATCTAATGCGATGCAAAAAATATATGACGTATACTTAAATATGTCAGTGATGGCACTTAAAAACATATTTAACTTTGAGTTAAATATGTCATGACGTAAGCTCTTACGTCAAACATATTTAAATCGGCATATTTATCTTCACACACATAAAATTTTAAATAATAAAACTGACATATCATCATTTAGCACCTGGCTAGAAAGAACTGTCAGCCTCAACATTTCAGTAAAATCTGCATCGGAATTAGATGATGCAGTTGAAACTTTTAACAATTTAATTCATGAAGATGGATTTCTATCTACACCATCAACTGAAACCCATAATAACCAAAACCAGGTTCATGTCACTGCTGAAATAAGAACAATGATTCAAAATAAAAGAAGACTAAGAAGAATATGGCAAATCAGTAGAAACCCGAATGATAAACGAATGCTTAATAGGGCCACAAAGGATCTTAAACTTTGGCTGACTGAAATAAAGAATAAACAGATTGAAAATTTTGTTAGTAATCTCAACGTTACAAGATATGATGAACATTACTTGCGGAATGGCACCAAATATTTAAAGCGTCCATTCAAGAAAAATACACCTATAAGAGACGAAAATGGTTTATGGTGCAGAACAGATCGAAGCAAAGCTGAAGCATATGCATTACATTTATCAAAAACATTTCAGCCACATGAAATAAATGATTGTTCTCCTACAAAAGAAATCAACGACTTTCTTGATAGTCCATGTCCAGTAGACTGTCCAATAACACACATTTCACCAAATGAAGTACGGGAGGAGATTGCTAAGATTAATTGTAAAAAATCACCAGGATATGACTCTGTTGATGGAAAAGTAATCCAAGCTTTGCCTAAGAAAGCCGTTATATTTCTTACGGTTATATTTAATTCAATTTTGAGGCTAAATCATTTTCCTTCGCAATGGAAATGTGCGGAAGTGGTAATGGTCCCTAAACCTGGAA